>WEIT01025416.1:14370-33318 GCA_013389985.1 Dryoscopus gambensis
AAGAACAATACACCAGTGGCTTTGCAGCTGCAAAAGTCTTTCACATTCCCTCCTGTGAAGAGGTGAAAAGTTTCACTGTTAACAGAAGGATTCTCTTCCTCCTTTTTAAAGGAAATCCCTCTGTGGAATCTGGAAAAATATGTGGGACCTTCCAAGGTAGGAATGGCAAATGGGAAAACCAGGCATGTGATCGGAAACTGGGATATATTTGCCAGAAGAGAAACACCTCCTTGGATACTTTCACCATCGCCTCAGGTACACTGGTCGAAAGCTAAGGTTACTTTTAGAGTCAGTGAGAAATATTGTGAGGATGTCATCTATGAAATGGCATCATATTGTCAAAACAAAAGGATTACAGTTGTTGACCTGGGTCAAATACTGAGAACACTTGAATTTTCTGGCTCATTTTAAAGATGATGTTTAAGTGTTGTTCATCATTTGGAAAAGAGCCCAGGATTCCAAAGAAGCCAGGATTAAGTATTTAGCCATGTTATCCAGACCATGAAATACTGATAAATATCCTCTGCTCTGAAATATACTCTAAACCTATGTCCTGCTAAAGGATGTGAGTGAGAGTTCATGCTCCCCTGCCCTCTGTGACCCTTTTCATTCTATTCTCAAAGGAAGAAAATCAGAATATGCATCTGGAACCTGTCCCCAGTTGAATTCCCTTTCCACTTGAGGCAGACTAGGTCTTATCTGTGTGAAGAAGTAGACGTGCAGTTGCTTCACCTGGGATTTCCCAGCATGCAACTAACTTCACACTCCACTTAAACATATGAGTACACAAGATTTTGTAGCTCAGGGGATGCATGGCACATGTATATCCTGTACTTTCTGGCTGCATCCAGGCAGTTCACTTGGAAAGGTTTCTGACCCTGCTAACCTCCAAACCACATCTGGATATTGCTTAGGGGAATGCCAGTTTGCCCAGGTCCAAACCATGTCCAGGGAGCATCAGACAAAGAGGTCAACCACAAACCGGTGCTGGGCACACATCCTCCCCTCTTCAATTCACTCTGTAAGTGCAGAGCATGTGACCATTTCAAGCAATGGAAGGTGGGCTGGCCATACTAAATTTATACCAAGAAATAAGAGGTGAAAAAAGTGTGCAACATTTCTGTGCAGCTGGAATTTCTGGTATAACATTTCTGGTATAACATTTCTGGTATAACATGATTGTGCCAGGACTCTTTGATATATGATTTGGGCTATGTAGGAGCTTCAACTGGCTCCTGAACACCTGTTGTTTCCAGAAAAAAAAAATATAAAAAATCTGCAAAATTCACCAAGATAGAGTCCCTGAATAGGAAAATAGGCCCTTTTCTGTAGAACATGGCTGTACCCAGAGCTTCACTGAGAGGGATTTAATGTGGAGTTGTGCCATGTATGTTTGCATGCCAAATTACTCAGTATTTACTTAATCCTGTAAAATTGTTTTTTGGGAGCTCCAAGCACAAATGGGAGGGAAAAAAATTGTTTTGTAATCTTTGTACCCTCAGACTTTGGCTTCTCTCCTCTTCCAGTATATACCCCAATATTTCAAATTCATATCAGGGCAGGTAATTTTCTTTTTGATGTCAATAAAAAACTGAATAGAACTGGTCATTAATGGCATAATTCTTTTAGGTGATTCAAAGCATGTTAAGTGCCCCAGGGAATGGGTGCCCTACGCAGGTCATTGCTACAGAATTTATAGAACACCAAAAATATGGAGAGAAGCCCAGTCTTCCTGTAGAAAAGAAGATGGAGAGTTGGCGAGTATTCATAATATTGAAGAGTACAGTTTTACAGTGTCACAGCTTGGGTACAGTGAGTATTCCTTCAGGTCACTTTTTTAAAATCTGGGATTATACTGTTGCTATTATTCATTCAATCATTGTAACTATGATCTTACTTTTTTTTAAAGTTCTTCAGTCAAAAGTGGGTGTGAGATGTAATTATTCCATAATAAGATATATCCATGCCTACAATTAACTTTGTGTTCCCAGAGCCAGATGATGAGCTGTGGATTGGTCTAAATGACTTCAGGGTTCAAATGTACTTTGAATGGAGTGATGGCACACCTGTGACTTATACCAAATGGCACCACGGAGAGCCAACCCACACTTGGGATAAGGCAGACTGCATCCTTATGAAGGGAGAGGTAAAAATCCCTTCCCCACTCTCATGTTTTCTTCCGTCCTTTTGTCCCTCAAAATGAAAACATCTGTGATATTAAAAAAAAATACAAAAAGAGGAATGCTGGTTTTAAAAATTTATTAATTTGGTTTAATTTAGGATAACTTAGTGTGGAGGGATACTTGAGACCAGATCTAGGAAGGTGTCTGATGCACCAGAAGCAGGGCACTGCATGGAGACTTAGTCTTCTCTAAGACAATTCCCATCTGAAATTGGTTGAAATAAGTCATCATCCATATTGAACATGACTGATCATAGAGGAATAGATTCTTGGAGCAGGAACTTCCTCATTTTTTCTCTAAAAATACTAAAATACATGGGTTTTAGAGCTACTTTGGAGGCTTATATTACTGAAGGCACAAAACCAAATTTTATCTTGTTTTATACTCGTAAAAAAATGTGCAATGTTGTGGAAAAAGACTTACACAAGACATTTTTTCATATTTTATGTTTGATTTATCCAGCATTTCCTTGCCATAGTCATCGGGTTATATGAACATAATAGATGCTATGCTGGTCAGAATAGAGAGGAATAGAATGTTTCCTTATTGCTCTCATCAGTCCCTGAATCCTTAATACATTCAGCCCTCAGTCTCACAGTGCTGAGGAAATGTGGCACTTACTGTATGTATTCGAGAGTTTTGGAGAAAAACCAAGGCAAGGAAGAGAGCTGAAACAGTCTCAGCCATAGGAAGAGAGAAAGGTTCTTTCTGAGGATGGATATTCTTGTTGGACCTGAATTGTCTCTAGCTTTCACTTCTCTTTGTGGTTTCTTCTTATAATACTTAGGATGGATCCTGGGCTGACAGTGGTTGTGAAATGAAATTTGGATACATCTGTAAAAGGAAACCCTTGGCTGAAGAACCAGGGGAAGTTGAAGTTACTTACCCGGGCTGCCCGAAAGTAAGTGTAAAACAAAAGCAGCAAAAGGTGATTGTGTCTTACTTTCACTCCCATGATAATAACTATGACAGGAGTAAATGATTTTGGCTGTTCTTGGTGGAGCCTAGAAAACTCTTAATTTCATATGTATTGATACCTCTTAGACTAAAAGGGAAAGTTTTGCTTTGTTTAACTGAAATGTAGATTGATTTCTTTTTTTTATTCCCTTACAAGTGCACTTCACTCGGCTCTCTCCTACTGCAGAACTGGTCACTGCACCCATAAAAGCCAGTCTCTGCAGAGCAATCTTTTCAGGGTGTAACTCACATGTCACGGGTTGCCCGCCTTCTCAGTTCTATAAATCTGCCACAGGAATCAGGAATATTTGAGCTGACAGTTTTGCAGATTGCAAGCTCTTGCAACAGCTTATTATGCAATGAGAAGGCAGAGCAAGCTTTACACGGGGAGCTGCAAAGCGGCTGTGACTGCAGCTGCCAGCCCCAAGGCATAACCACAGCTCACTGTTTGCAAGGACCACTTGTGTGTCCCGTATCAAGGGACAAGACACAGAGTTATGGTTATGAAAGCTATGTTTGATTAGCCTCTTGGTTTCTTTCACGGCCTTTGAGATCAGTTTTGACTTGAGGTGAGGTACAAAGGTGACTTTTGGAAGTGCATAAAGCTGTGTAATCTGACAGCCTCTCTGCACATCTCTGCTTCAACACTGACAGGGCTGGATGAAGCATGGCTTTTACTGTTACTCCTTGGTGCAGCTGCCAGCAACATTTTCAGAAGCAAAAAAAGTTTGTGAAGAAAACAAAGGTTATCTGGCTACTGTGAGAGACAGGTATGGAAATATAATTCTTGTCCTTTAATATGTGTAACCAGGATGGAAGGGTTAAACAGAAATTTCTTCTTACTTAGCAGTTATTCATGATGTCTGTCTAGTGTGACACCACTCTTTCCCAGGAAAATTTAAGGTAGAGCTGATGAAGTATTGCATAATACATGAGGGGCTTTTAGGTCATCAATACAAACATTGCTACTACATGCACAGTTGTTGCCTCTGGGAATTAAAAAACTGGGTCACACCCACAACAACCCCAGATTGACAGACTGTTTTAAAACTTTTTGAACTAAAAATAAACAGATAAACACAGAACTATTTTAGTAGAACTAGATTCGAGCTTTTCAGCTTTTTTTTTCTGCTTTCTTTGCAACAGCCAGATCTGGAAGAATATGCATTTTAGAACAAAAGTAGACTTTTTTCCCCGTACTAACAAGATTTAAAGATCTAGACCTTATCATAAAGCTCAATAAAACACTGTAGCTCTTATTTATACAGAATGAGAAGTAGACACATTAATGTATTAATTAATAGACACATTAAGTATTGTTTGGCTTGTGTTGTTCATTGTGCAGTATAAAAGATGAATAGAATCATCCTAAATTCTAGACATAATTTACATTAGCAAAATGTAAAAAAAAGTTTATTTTAATGATAATTAGAACTATAGAAGTAAGATAATTACCAGTTCTTCATTTCATATATATTGACAAATCACCTTAACTTTACCAGATTTGCTACCATGAACTGTTTGAAGAAATGAACAAATTCTGATAAAATGTGACACAACAGTTTGGTGCTTACTCTTCACAGATATGAGCAAGCTTTTCTGACCTCCGTAACTGGATTCAAACCAGAAAAATACTTCTGGATTGGTCTTTCAGATGTGGAAGAGCACGGGACATTCAGGTGGGCCAGTGGAGATCCTGTCAGCTTCACTCACTGGAATGTGGGAATGCCCGGTAAGTGCCATGGGGGCCATTGAGTTCCTGCTCTGGGGAACCACAAAGTGATGGTTTGAAGGCTAAAAAGTGGTTTAGAAACTCTTCTGGCATAAAGCAGCTTCCATTTGTGCTACAGAGATTAGATCAGGGATTGTGGCAGCTCCATCCAGAAGATCACTTGGGACTGCACATGTCTCCTGGTATCATTAAGTCTTTGCTGTTTGATGGGTATTTTTAAGTGATTCCTAGCATAAGGTAAAAGGAATTTCCATTTAAAAAATCTATTAATGATTTAATAGGAATCCACATGAGCTATTGTGAGCTATTGGTACACAAACAGGTAACCCTTAAGTAAGTAGCAGATATTTTGAGATGTAGTCATCGATAAAATTTAACAACTCTGTGTTTTATAAAGGAGAGGAGTCAGGCTGCGTGGCCATGGCAACAGGAACTTCCGCTGGATTATGGGATATTTTGAACTGTGAAGAAACAAACACGTTTCTCTGCAAGCAGCTGGTGGAGGGAGTGACCCCCCCTCCTCCTCCTCCAACAACATCCCCTCTCCTGTTTTGCCCGGATGGATGGCAGTCTATTCCTCAGAGCAGCTTCTGCTTCAAAGTAGGTGTTTCATTTCTGAATGCAAATGTTTTCCATTTAAATAAGAACATGTTTTGTGCATGCATGGAAGATGGATTTTACTCTGCCTACCTGATAGACAGTCTGTGATAACATGTCTTCAGCCATCCCCAAGTGGTATGGCTGGGAAATGTTGGAAAAAGCTGTATGTGTATGGAACTTAAGTTTGGAGCCACAGGAAGTCTGAGATGATAGGAAAAGCAAAGTTTCAGTAATCAAATTTGATAGACGACCACAGGTTGAATGGTTGAACAATTAAATAGTCAGTAATAGAACCAGACCAAAAGATCAGAAGAAAGATAGAAGCCCGTATTTGTGTTTCTAAATATCGGTAATACCCAACACAGTGTTTAATTGCCCACTTTCTATAGATTTTTCAGGGAGGAAGGGAAAAAATGCAAACATGGTTTGAAGCAAGAGATTTTTGCAGAACCATTGGAGGAGATCTTGCATGTATCCACAGTGAAGAAGAACAAAACCTGATAGCTAGACTGTAAGTACCTGCAAAGTCCATCATTTAAACATAATAAAAAAATATTTTAAAAATTGCCTTTCTGAAAGACATAAAGGATTTCTGGTGATCCATTTCTTCTTTACAAAGATGGCGTAAAAAGTAGCAGAAAAAATGGGTAAAAAGAGGTGAGCAAAATGTTTTCTTGACACACCTCTGGGGAGGTGATGCCATGCATTAAAGTTGCCTTAACATAAACAAAATTGAGAGAAGTATGATCAAAATTGGTTGTAACTGAAGTTAATTCAAAGAGATAAAACTGATCTTTTTACCTCACATGTAGCTGATCAGTAGATAAAATACTCTTGATTAAAAGAATATTTTGTGCTGGTTTCCTACAACCAGGGGGAAAATTGGAAGACTAAGAAAATCCTGACCTATTGATGTGCTTATATAAATGTTTAAATCAAGCCAATAAGTGCAGACAGGTCTGAATTTGGATGCCTAAGCTACTTAGTGGAACCAAGACCTTTAAATATATTTTCATTCAGCTCAGTATTCGTGGACTTAAGGCATTTGTGATCTTTCCCATAAAGTTCTGTGTTTCACTGCTTCCTGCCACGTGCCAGGCTGTTTTTCCCCATATGACAATTGAATGATTACTTCATATTATTGTCTCAAATTATACTTGAAGTATCAAGTATACAGAGAATAATATAATGCTATACATTCCCCTTCTCTGTTTCATGCTGTGTCTGACTGTCTGTATTTGTTATCATTCAGAGACAGAGGTTATATTCACTATTCTTACTGGATGGGTTTAAGTGCCTTGGACTCTGATGGTGGATTTACATGGAGTGATGGCTCACCAGTGAGTAAATAATTTGTTATTCCAGCTTTTCTGACTAGTTTTTTTATGTATCTCTTGGAAGACAGCTCTCATAACTCCTATATAAGATGCAAGTGATCTTAAGTCTTTAGTGCCTGATTTCTCTGTATGAATTAGTCTTAAATCTTCTGATAGTTCATAGTTATAGATAAAAATACAACATTTAGAGTAATGAAAGGTGATGGAGTATAGCTCCTGATTTAAGCAAATCTGATTGTGCTAATCTCTATATTCCTAGTTGTCATTTGCAGCGAGAAAAAATTTTGTACATTTACACAAACTCAGCTTTGCTGCCCTCATTCTCTTAAGTAGATAAAAATCTGCCAGGCCCAAGGCCATATGGCAGCACCAATGGATTGTCTTGGGCTGGAACATCTGAGCAGGATAAACCACCCAGAAATCAGAGAACATATTTCTTTTTAGAGTTTGATAGGAGAACATCAACTCTCCTGGTGACAAATGGGGCAAGAAATTTTTGGCTTACTCACATGGCTTATAAACACACAGATGAATTGTTACTTCTTCAAGTGTCATGCACTTCTCCTTAAAATATCTGACATTAAAGAACAAGATGGACCATGAAATCAAATGAAGTGCATTCTTCTTTAAGAGGATGATGCAAGACAATTGTTCCCTTTTAAAAGGAAAATAGTAGCAAAGTTGTGTTTCCACTACAGGTACATTTTGAAAAATGGTCACATGGAGAACCAAACAACTATGATGGGAATGAAAAATGTGGTGTATTTACTGGCTATCTCAATATGAACTGGAATGATTTATTTTGTGAACACATGCTGGACTATGTTTGCCAGATCAAAAAAGGTAAGATCACTTCCTGCCTTTAGCATTGTTTAGAGGTAGATAAGAACATCCTTCCCAGGTCAGATGACACTATCTGCATGTATTAGAGACAGCTGTGCCATCAAGCCCAATGGAACAGTTTATACATTTAATTTCAGTAAAGGCACTTGAAAACTATTAATTAATCCATGAAATACACAGGCAAGTTTGGAACACATATGCAGAAAAGAGAAAATACAACAGCCTGAATTTGCGCATAGTTTCTGTAAGGTTGGCTTATGATGAGCTCTAACATGCTGTTTTGCTGAATGTAGCACTTTTTTTCAGATACACTGAGAAATTCTGTCTCAAAAATAAGCATATACTGAGTAAGCCTTAAGATTGTTACTTGGAATGAAAATGCTAACTACTGCATAAATATAATTGAGAGAGACCTGAGAAACAAAATATACTCAAATATTGATTTATATTGCAGGAACCTCACTGAAACCAGAGCCTAATTCCACATTCAGTAAGTCTCGTGTTTCCAATGAAAAAGTTAATTAACATGTAATGAAGTTAATTTCTATTACAGACTAATTAATGTTTTAATTTGCAGATTATGAATACACTGTTGGTGAAGATGACTGGATAACATATAAACACAAGGAATACTACTTCAGCAAAGAAGCAATGCCTATGGAAAAAGCCAGAGGCTTTTGCAAAAAGAACGGTGGTGACCTTGTTGTCATTGAGACTGAAAGTGAAAAAAATTTTCTTTGGAAATATGTAAGAAACATGTTGACTTGAAAAATGCACCATTTTGTAGTGAACTGAGGCACCTTTTTTCAGCTGATTTGTGAAATATTAGGAAGTGGTCCCCATCATAAAAAAAAAAGAAAATCATTGCCACTTTTCATCCTTTCACAGGCTTATCTTCTTAGAAGCTTTATTATAATCATTATTTTGATAAATTGCTGTATGTAGACAAATTCTCAGCTTCCTTTCAAGAGTGCCCTCACGGTGCAACTTTCAAAGACTTCTCTGTTTAGCTGAAAGCTGCAATTACTAATTGTGGGTTTCTTTCTAACTCATTCTTTTCACAGAATTCAATAAAAGCTCTTTGTCAGAATAGATCTCATATTTGCATTAAAAGGTTTAAGTTAGAATATTTTCTTGTGGGAAGAGAATGGCCTGGTGATGATATACTGTTTTGGAAATAGTTTCCTACTATTAAAATCAAATTTGATTACATTCTCTCCTCCACATGACTAAGTACAAACCCCAATGATTTACTTGCATATGATTTACTTGCATCCTTTCAGCAAATTCTCACTATGCTTTCCAAAAACTCTCAAAAATATTGCTATCAGCCTGCTTAAGAGGTCATTCTCGCCTTCTTAACATAGCTTTTTTCTCCATTTCTTTTTCAGATAATTTGCCCTTTTTTTTTTTTTAAATTATATACTGAAAATTGGAGGAAAATTTTGCATTTTGCAGTTTGGGCACATAATTCCAGCAACTCCCTGCACATTATATCCTATGCAATTGTGCAACTGAAACTAAAGCATTTTTTGAACTTTCTTTGATTTTTATTTGAAATCTGTTTTATTACAGGTAACTAAATTTTTTTGTTTGTTTATTTGTTTATTTTAGGTTTTCTATAAAGACTGGGGGAATAACTTCTATATTGGCTTAAGTGTGAGCCTTGACAGAACGTTCCGGTAAGTAAAAGCAAATTAATTTTGTCAGACTCATAATGTATTTCCATTTGACATGGTTGGCTCTAGGAGACAGTTGAAATTCAATGAATGACACAACCTGTGACAGCCATGTCCTGATATAAAGTTTTAAAATGTGATTCTGCTCCTCAGCAAAGCACTTCTCCCATCATAATTTCACTATCTATTTCCACCTCTTTTGGTTCTTTACCCTGCTTTTGTGTTCTGAGGCTGGTATGTTTGATCATAGTAAGTGAGGCATCATCCTCTTTTCTTGGTTAGATGAAGGAAAAAGTTGGTTGGAGGTCTCCAGCATATTCCAGATGATAGTTGCAGGCATTACTTAATGTTGAAATGATCAAAGACAAAGAACCCTAGAAACCTCCAGTGAGAGGCATCAAAGTGGTTTTTAGAGGTGAAATATCAATACTGGAGAACCCTTGTCTGGATTTGCAGATGGTTGTACTCTCAGAGTTCAGGGCAGGACAGCTTCAGGTGACATGGAGTTGTTACTCTTCTACAAATGTCTTTGGAAACAAAATGCCTTGGAATCATCTTAAACATCCCCTGGAGCCTTGGATGTGTTCCAGACATGTCTCCTGTGGCATTCTTCTCTCCTGCTGTGCCTTTTTCTAATGCATTCTTCTGGGATTCAAAGCTTGGGCAGATGAGTCTCAGCCTCTTCATTTCAGTCTTTCTTCTGTTGTCACAGGTTGCCTTTGTTGGCCACAAACCACAGAGACTCTATAGTCTCAACTCCTGGAGATTCTGCTTTCTACATCACATTCACTGCTCAGACAATTGTCATTTTCCCAGTCCTCCCTTGTTTCATCACTAGCTTCATTCTCTTCCCTGTTGGATGATGGTGCCACTATTTGCTTTTTAATTTTTCTCCTGGTTTATTATATACTGGTTTTTCCAATTTGACTCAGGAGGTTTGCAAGCAGCTAGGCATCCTGATGAGTTCCTAATCTGTAATTTACTTGCAAAAACACACACGCAGTTACTTAGTCTCCAAAACTGGAAAAACATTGGATTGTCCTGGAGCAGTTATCATCTGAAGATTGTCAGTTTTGGCTGATTCATCACTTGATTTCCAGCACACTGAGGCCTTTCCACTTTTTTCTTGGCTACTTTTTGAAAATAAATTTGTAAATCACCAAGCTAGGAAACAATTGATGCATAATTGCAAAAAAAAAAAAAAATAAAAAAAATAAAAAAAAAAAAAAAAAAAAAAAAAAAAGGCTAAAAAGTGTATAATATTGAAGATTTCCTATGCTTAACAAAGTGGTTCCAAGTGGTTCCCAGTACATGGGTCAAGACTCTTTCTTACCCTACAGGATCTTGTACTATTGCCCAGAAAATTGCTAAAACAATCTAAAGTGTCTGTTTCTGTGCTGCATTGAAATCCAGGTCCAGTGCTAGATGGGTGCATTTCCAGAACATTATCAGTGTTCAGAGACCAAGAGAAGTTGGGACCACCAGTAAAGATTATTAGTTCAGACCTGGTCCAAGTCAACACTGTAGGCAGCTGATACGAAAATATTTTTTACTAATTCCAGGTGGAAGGTCTTGGTTTCCTTTTAGCAGAGAACAACATGTGTTTTTTAGCTAAGATACAGGAAACTTAAAATATGAAACTCAAATGTATCGTTTGTAAAGAAATATTAACTAATTCAACTGAAAATTGTAATTTCCTCAAATTACTTCTTTCAGGTGGATGGATGGAACATCAGTGAACTACGTTGCCTGGGCTCCAAATGAACCCAATTTTGCAAATAATGATGAAAACTGCGTGGTCATGTATACGCACACAGGTGGGTGCTGTAACAACATTCAAGCTGCAGGATGTGCCTGAGGCCCGGGAGGGCTGCATGGGCACGGCTGGGTGGGTTCTCATACTGAGCAGGCTGATGTTTCATAGTGTTCAAAAAGCAAAGGAAAACAAATTGTAGTCTCTTCTTTCATTTACATAGTTTTAAAAAAATTGAACTCCATGTAGCTAAAACATTGAATTACATCTGCAAGTTTGTCCAAAAATTTCTAAGTGAACATATCAGGTAAGCATCAGACAACTGGCAGATAGAGTCAGTATTGTTTCTCCTCTAACCTCTGTCCATTTTATGCTTACCTCTCCAAGACATCAGCTATCTGCTGTCATTTGTGCAGTAGCTAAAAACTGAGGGTTTGCGCATGGCTTGGATTAGTATTAAGCAATGCTATACAATATTTTAATTAAAATAAAATATTCTTTAAAATCTATTAATACAGAGAACTGGAAGTAATTGTGTTTATACCAGCCAAGAACTTAGTCTTTTTTTGAAGCAGTAAATCTCTTCTACTAATAAACATTTCTAGTCTCAAAATCTATAGCTGAGATGGTCTTCCCAGTCTCTCTTAGAGGTGAATGGAAGGACATGGAAAATTTTGGGGAGTAAATATTACGTCCTTTGGGAATCTTGTTTCAGATAAGACGAAGTATGTCCCTATTGTCTCTGAATTAAAATGACAATATCTCCATTAAACACTTGGTGGGAATAATTATGCTGTAATAATTTTAACTGCCTGCACCTAATGAAATGTATGTCATTTTCTTATTAATTCCTGATCGGTAAGATGGGGATGATGATGTTAATGTTATCCTCTTAGATCACACTCCAGTAGGCAGAAAAGATACCAGAAAACTCTAAGACTGCGAGAAGCTCAGGTAGTAAGGTAAAGAGGACTTAGTGCCTTATACAGACAGAGCAATTCCAGAGACCTTACAGATCTCAGAGATTTAAGCATTTGAATTAAAACTCCCCCTTGTCAGTGCTACGGTTTTACAATACTGAAATACCTCTGTTTTTAGACAAATTATTTAAATTCTAAATTTTGCTGGAAAACTGAATATTTCAAAGAAATAGACATGCAATTACTTAATATACCTGGGGGAGAGAAATACTGTAAACAGTTTTACTTCCTATGATAGATTTTCTCTAGGAAAGGACACTTTTAATCTCAGTCTCAGTTGCATTTTGTTTCATTTCGTGGCATTTTTTTTAATTCTTATTTGCTTTCAGGTACATGGAATGATCTCAACTGTGGCAGTGTTGAGTTATTCATCTGTGAAAGGCTTAACGACACTGTTCGTCCAACTGTGGTTCCCACTTTGCCACCACCAAAGGGTGGGTGTCCGGAAGACTGGCTCCTCTTTGATAACAAGGTGCAGTACGAAATGTCAACATGCTGTATTTTTAAAAGAGCAGAATGAAAAAAAATCTTTGAATCAGTTTTTCAATTGTAGCAGGGTTTTTAGTTATCACAAATCATGTTCCATTGTGTGTGTTTAAAGACCTAAAAATTAAAAATCCTGAAACAGAAATTACAGCCTCTGTTGGGATCACAGCAGTTATGAGGGAGATCTTGAGACAAACAAGAAGAAAGTTTCATCTTACAACAACTCTACGTGAGAGAAGTTGCTCATCTATGTTGCAACACAAAACACTAGTAAAAATGTATGTTCTCATTTACTGTGCTGACCTTATCTAGCCCTCATGTGTTGCCTGGACACTTATTCATCCCTTGCCTGTTATGCACTGGCTCTTAAACCACCAAGGCACAAAATTCCCTTGAGCAAATTTATCAGTTTTTTCTATAACCAAACAACTTCAGGATTTTAAATAATCCAGTTATAAGATTCACAGCACTTTATTAAGTACAATCCCTCTTAACCTTCTCAAAAGATAAAACTTCAGGATACGAGACTGTATGTAATAAAAATCCATAGATTTTCATCAATTAAGCTATAAAACATATAAAGCAAGTGTACGCTACAATACTAGTAATTAGAATAATTATACCTAGTAATGAAGATAATTCTCAATAATATTGTTTTGTCTAGTTCTGTCTGTCTTCCCTTCGGTTGAGCAAAAGTACTTCAGTTTGATAGAGATCCTTCATTTGAGATCCACTGGCTGCTGTCTCCCTTTTCCTTTTCTGTCTCAGTCCTGAGGAAAAGTCACAAACTCAGTGTCTTTCATTTCAATCTCTCTCTCTTCCTCTCCTCCTGGAAGAGGAGCTTCAAAGGCTGTTCCCTTGACTCTTCCCTAAGTGTTTATATACCGCTTTTGACTACCTTCCATTTTCCTCAATTTTTCCACAAACTGCCTGTTTAACTTTTCAGTTGCATGCTTTAGGTAACACATTTAGGTTGCTTCACTTTGACAAAGCTGTCTAATGACTTAAATCTCATAAAATCAAATTACAAGAAATGGTAAATTCATGGCTTTCATTATAACGTCAGAATCATTTCCTGTCTGTGATTATCCTGTGAGAACCAAATCTGGTTTGACAAATAGGGCAACAGGAGATATTTTGCTCCAAAAACATATCTTACCCTTTTTTGTTTTCTGAGGTCTTCTTCGGTATTTCTCTCGTGGTCGCACCTCAGATTGTGCTCAGAAGGTTTAATGCAATTTCTGCTGAGATCTGTAGACTGACATATTCCTTCTTTTATGTATATGCTAAAATATTGGGCTTTATACTCATCTTCTAGTACAGGTCTTCTCTGACATTTAAACCTAAAGACAAGCTAGAAAGTACTGTTAAATTAGCTAACCTCCCTTTTAAAATGAAATATCCAGCTTATCTTGTTTGTTACAAACAGAAATGTTTTCATCAGCAATTAAAACAGCAGCTAGATTCAGATTTTGCACACTTCTCTTTTTCAGTGTTTTAAAGTCTTTGGCCTTGATGAAAATGATACATTGACATGGCATGCTGCACGGAACAACTGCATTGATCTTGGAGGAAATCTGGTTACTATATCAAAAAAGGAAGTGCAAGGTATAAAGTACCAATGTTTTGACACTGATGAGACACCATGTAATTTCTGATAAAAAGACTAAAAAATGTGTTAGAGCTCCTGCCATATATGCTCTTATTTATTCCATATTAATATAAATTTATGCTTAATGAGAAGCTGCACCTTTGTAAAAATGCTTGCATAGGTTTTAGTGTCTTGATTAACTTTTCAAATCATAGTTTCGAGGTTAATATAGGATGTACTGCTGAAGTATTAAAATTATTTTTAGAGACTTGTCATATAATTAAATGCCCAGATTTTCTATTTTTAAATGAACTAGTTGATCTTTGAGCTCACTTCCAACTCAGGTCAATCTATAGTTCTATGATTCTATGTACAAAAAGCACACAAAAGGAGTAATATCCAAACCCAAATCACTGGGCACCTAGCTGCTGAGCCAAATGCTGTGTGTCAGTGGAGAACACATTCTTAGGCAGCAGAAGGCTCCAGTGCTGGAGTCCCAGCTTCCCCCCGTTTCCCTTGTTCTGCTGAACCTCAGCACCTGCTGGTCTTGCTGCTCACCATGTTGCAGATGTTTTAAGAGGCCTCATGTTTGCTCAGGAGATGTGCTGCCTCAGGTCCTGAGGGACGCACACGGACCATCTCCTAGCTCACTCCATCAGTGCTAGTGGTTTATACTTCTTTTCTGTAGTAGAGCAAGGAAACTATTTTAGTGGAAAGTCAGTCAAGGCAGGAGCTAAGGAGAGCAGCATCTGGCATTCCACAAAGCTCAGATCTCTGTTCATACATACTTGGTTATTAAATAGCTTTATTTGTGTTATGCCTGTTTAGAAACGAGGTTATTAAGTCAGGTTAACAAAGTTACCTAAAAAAAAAGGGAGTGCACAGTCTGTGGACTTATTTTCTGCATGCCAAGGCTTAGTGAATTCATGTTTATTTCTGTAATACATTAGAATATTTTCCATGCTTCCTCCGATGATGAACAACATAGAAGAGTGTACAAATAAATTCCTGTTTTATTAAAAATTTGCCCATCTTTGAGTTTGTAAATACTTTTTTTCCAATTTTAACTTCAGATGACTGACGTTAACAGCTGTTTTTTTTTTTTTTGTCATAAGATTGCCACCATATTATAAAAGAAAACTCATCATCCTGGTTCCAGACACTCCAAAGTCTATGGCGTTGGGGAAGAGTGCGTTCAGTTTCCTTCCTTATACAATCTTTCATTTTTCCCTTCAGCTTTCCTTATGTCCCTCTTAAAAGATGCTGCAACTGATGCTTGGATTGGACTGAATGACATAAATCAAGAGCACACATACTTATGGACAGATGGAAGCCCAGTAGACTACACAAACTGGGCAAAAGGTTCCCGAAGTTATTATAGTATGGTAAACATCAATTTCTGTTTGTCACTTAAACATTATAACTTTGGTAGATGAACAAAATGTATTTAGGTACTAATGTATTTTCTGTCTTTTCCTTCATGAAGATTTTTTGTAGTCTCATTGCTGTTTTGAAAGCAGAGTAGCCATATGGGAGATCTAGCTACACACATTTTTTCAACTTCTGCATTTGCCATGGTTCTGTGTGAGTCCAGACAGAGGTTTTGAAGCATTATGCAAAACTCAGACAAGTGAGCAGTTTCCCTCACATTACCATGACTCATCAGGATATTCAAATTAACCATATCATAAACTATATAATGTTGGGATGTGGTGAGTGTTATTTAGATTTGATGAAAATACTCAGATAATTGTATGCATTGACAGTTCTTGGCACTGAGCCTGTCAAGATAAATGCATTGAACAAAATACTCAAAAGAGGGAGTCTGGGTCTTCCTTTCTAATTTTTATCTTCCACTAATCTTCATTCTGAAAAATCCCTTCTATATGCTTTGAAACTTCTGGCATGTCTATACCTTTTTGTGTGTAATTGTAAGACAAAACTCTGTTTTATTTAGTAATTGTGAAATAGCTAATGTAGAATACTGCCCAATAGTATTATTTCTATACTCCTGTGCTAGCTTTACCAAGTTTCTCTCTTTTCATAAGGGAATTGCTTCACATTCAGCTAAAATGGAAAAAAGATCTTTGAGGTCTAGCTGCCATCAGGCTAGAGCTGGGTTTTGGGATCTCCAGGGCTTCCCCATTTCAAACATGCCTGTGCTTTCTGCAGAAGGCTGTGACTATTCCCTTCCAGAAATCACTTCACACACAACTTCCTTCTCTTGCAGACAAGACCTGGGCTAGTGCCAGAAGGGGGTTTGGAGGTAGCATAAGTTTATACTGATGTGAGGTGGGACAGCTACTGCCTCCTCCCGTAGGAAGCCAAGCCACATCTTCTCATGCTGTGGGAGGAAAAGGAGGAAGGTAAAGGGTCCAAAGTGCAGCAGGAAGGGTGTGGGAGGTGTCTTCCACAAAAGGTTGTTTCTGACAAACTACCTCTACATTACTGCACTATGGTGATCACTTTGCTTCCTAGTCCTTAACTGGGGCAGAAGGAGGAATTCAGCTCTCCAGGTAAGCTTCAGTACTGAGGAGAAATTCCCCATAACCCCCAGAAAAACAGCAACAGAGCTGTGGGCCAGACCTAGCACACTCATATGAACCCATGCACATGTGCACACATACAGGGCCATGCACAGAGCTAGGTATATCCAGATAGCCCCAGACACATCCTCCTGCCTCTGTGCTGTGCTTTGCAACTCCCTCTATCATCCAAATGCAAACTTTCCTAGTGCTGAATTGCAAGGAATTATTGTCATATTATGGCCTGACCATTGCTTGTATAAATTTTATGACCTTCTGTATGTGCCCACATGTGATACATGAGTCTCTGTGTCCAGGAGAAGTAGGAATGTTTCCTACCTATCCACATCTTTCTTCTTGTTAACCTCATTTGTCTTGTAGGATGATTGTGTCTTTATGATCAAGAACCCTATTGAACAGGCAGGAAAATGGAAAGATGAAGGATGTAAAGCAAGCAAAAGTTACATCTGCCAAAAAAATTCTGGTGAGTTTTCTTTCACCACTTTCTAATAGATCTGATTTATTGTGGTAATTTCAAACTGATGCTAAAAGTGACTCTTCTGTAATTCTGCCCTACCCTAACCGAAATTAAATACAGTAGTACATGCATTATGGACTATCCTAACAAGATGATCACACATTTTATTTTTCTGGAGAAAATATCTTAACTTTTCTATTTCAAAGACTAGACCAGTAAAGAACAGAAAAATAGATCTATGTATCATCATGTATTTTACTACTTTTGGCAATCAAAGGTGGCTGAGTGCACTGTCTTTAAATCTTCAAAACTGGAATTTTTAATGTCCTACTAAAACCACTGCAACTTCTTTATTTTTTAAAACTTCCCTGCTTGATTTCCTTCACATTCTTTCTCAGTCAATTTCAGCAGCAGCAGTTACAGCCTTCTGCTTGCTCATGGTGTTTTTATCATACCCTGTTCCTTGTCAGAAATACACCAAATGCCATTATATAACGGAAAAAGGGAAGGAATTGTTCCCTTTAATGCCCTACATTGGTACAATATGGTTTGGGTAGGTCTGGTACTTACAAGATGTATTTCTGTGGATGATACAGATATTTATGCTAAAAGGTCTTTCTGACAAGTATTAGAAAATTTTTCATGGTACATGAAAATGTGGCTTTCATCACTGCAGGGATTGTTTGGACATATCTTAATTTGTTATTGCAGTTTCTCTTGATTACATGACAACTCCAGTATACCAGATGTCCTCTCAGTGTTATAAGTCTGAGCCAATATAAAGTTAGACTTTTTGGTTGTTCTTTTGCTTGTTACAGACCCCAAATTGCTGAACTCCCAACCGACAGATCCAGTGTTTGGTTTTAACAATTATGGTGATGACCGCTATGAAGTCATCAACTACAAAATGAGCTGGGAAAAAGCAGAGAAGAACTGCAGGGACCAGTCTGCAGAACTGGCCAGTGTCCTGGATCCTTATGCTGAATCTTTCCTGTGGTTACAAATATTAAAGCATGGGGAGCCTGTGTGGATTGGCCTTAACAGCAACATGGTGAGTCCACCAAACACTTGTGGCAGTCATACCAATACAGGAGATGAGCTATTGGTCAGATCCACAAACATGTGGTAGGAATCAAAATCTTGCAGAGGATCCTGACTTCCCTCCACTTGAGGGGATTTACACATTTAAAAGTTTCTCCATAGGGTAATCAAGAACTGCCACAGCCCACAATTCAAAGGCCACCAAGGATGTAGCTGCTGCACTGAGTGGCTTCAGTGGTAAAAGCAGCGATGAAGTTCTCACTTCCTGCTCCATGGTCTACCACATGCTCCTGTGGTGGAGCAGTGCTGTTTCTGAAGGCACACAGTGCAGCACACCACAGGAAAAAACCCATTAAGAATAGTTCTTTCTTTGTGAGTTTAAGTTTTTTTTCAATTTGCAGCCCAGCAGTACAAGAGCTTGTGCTGGGCAATAGGTGGAAGGATCAGAGCTCCATTGATTGCGACTCCTTAGGCTGGCTTTTGGAGCTGAAGCTGGTGCCTTGAGTAAAACTGCCAAAAAACTCAGCCAAGAGTAGAAAGGTCTGAAATGGGAAGCAGCTAACAGAGGCATGTAAAAAAGAGCATGGATAAATATAACGTAGCTGGATATTTCTGGGATTGAAGCTGGGGGGAAATCAAGTGGAGAGAGGTAGAGCAAGAGCTTGGTGGGACACAGGTGCTGACGTGAGAGGAACTGGAGCTGCACCTCAGTGAGAGCACTGGGAAACTGGGATTAGCCAGGAATCTGGAATGAAACATGGCC
>WEIT01025416.1:33413-54538 GCA_013389985.1 Dryoscopus gambensis
CCTGGTGAGAGAGCCTGAGCAAAGCCTGGATAAAGGAATCTGGGAAGCAGAGGAGAGGGGAGGAGAGGAGAGGAGAGGAGAGGAGAGGAGAGGAGAGCTGGCCCCAAAGATGGCAGGCGGAAGGATCTAGGCTGCACAGGATGGGGTGACAAAAGCCATGGATGTGACGAATATCAGTCATCATCTGCAAACACTGGTGAAATCCACTGACAAAATACATCTCATCTCTGGTAACTGGTTCATGCAAGACCCACAAACTTACCACAAGCACAGTTAACATGGGTGGCAGGGGTCTGTGGTCCAGCCCCAAGGAAAGCCTCATCAGTTTTTCTTTCTCCAGTGAAACCTCAGATTTTCTCTTTGCTATCTAAATATCTAGAAAAGACTATGTTGGAGGAATGCTGACAATAGTTTCTCTGCAATCTTTATTTGATCTGTGCCTATATGTGGACACATTTGATAAAATCTTCATCTGTATATTCACATTTGTTACCTCAAGGCCCTTTGCCCATTTAGGGCATGAGACAAATGGTGTGAATTGAATAACGCAGGCTGTGTGCTAAACAGACATCTGTAGGACCACTGCTACCTGCTGTGGAGAGTGGGAGTGTGGACCAATTTCTTACATATTCATGACATAATCTTGATGAAGAAGAAACCATGATTCTCAAGTTTTCCCATTTTTTGCATACATTCAAGTGCAATCTTAATGTTCTTCTAATCTAATTCTTGTATGTGACATAATCATAATTTTCATTTGCTTTTAGAGTGGTGGCCAATACATATGGTCAGATAGAAGGAGGAGCAGGTATCTTAACTGGGGCAGTGGAGAACCAAATAAAAACAAAGCCTGTGTCTATTTAGATTTGGATGGTTTTTGGAAGACAGCATCTTGCAACGAAACATTTTTATCTCTCTGTAAGCAATCCAATGGTAAGTTCCGAATAAGACAAATGTGATCTGGTAGGCTGGAATTTAAGTTAATGACTTTATTTTAATTTGTTTTTCCACATATGCAAAGATTGTGATAGACAGTGTATGCCTCATGATAAACTCTTACTTTTTTAAAGGAGTAGCTCTCAGATCCAGACTGTCTTGTGTGATTTCCAGAGATTTCATTTCACAGGCCAATCAACACATGTACATCATAAAGACAGCTGCAATATTTCATGCCACCTGCCACAGTAGTTTTTTGCATCTTTGTTTGTCAAGAACTACAGAATCAATCAACTTTAGCCTAACTATAAATATATCAGTGATATAATTTTACATTTAAAAGTATCTTTTGAAATATTGTGAGTTAAGAAACTTCACAGTGTAGCAGCCAAATCAATTAATTTGTTTGTTTCTTCTGCTCAAATACTTTTGCGCTCAAATATTGCATGCAATTTTCATACATGTTTCAAATTATATAAGAAATTCATAATTTCTGCACCGTAATTCTCAGCAAATTTTATACTCATTTAAGCTCTGTTTTGGCTTTAATCAGGTGATGCAATACTCTATAAATTCTGCTTTTACATTGATTAGGATGTATGATGTACAAGGGCAGGTACAGACAACTTCTCTGACTGATCTCTCTAGAAACTGGCTGGACAAGCCACAGACTTGTGGTGTCGAGATCCCTTATGTATGCTGATTCATTCCTCATTCTGTTTCACAAGTTTTAGGTAAAAATTGCCATGTTGAAGACAATTGCAGTTAGACTGGTGTAAGCCTCCTTTAGCACACTTGAGAACCGGCTCTAACCAGAATAGTATATTACTAGTTTGTCATGCTTAATTCAGTACTTTATCATTAGTTAAGTCTATGGGATATCCCTTTTCCTGGAATAAATGTCATATTTGTAGAGCAGATGTGTGGTGCAGGAGTACATATTTCCCTTGGCTTTTAAGACTCCACTATAATCTATGTGTCTTCTTAATAGAGTTAATCCCTAGTGAACCACCACAGCTTCCTGGGAAGTGTCCTGAACCGAAGCGTGGTAGATCCTGGATTCCCTTCCGTGGGCATTGTTACTATGTTCACACCACTTCTGAGGAAAGCTGGCCTGATGCATCCATGATGTGTATTCAAATGGGTAAGTGCCCTTTCTTTATTAGGATATTTTACAGGTTGTTTGTGTGTTTGGCTTTTTAATCCAGAATCAAATGATAATATGTAATGTGTGTATGTGTGTATCAGTTATAAGCTACACCTAATTTAAATTTATTATCAAGCATTTTTACTATTTAGCAATGCTGATAATGAAGCATATAATGATTTTTACTGAGGTAATTTATAATGAAAAATCTCACTGAAGTTGTATGTAATATTTAATTGATATTTTTAGGTGCTTCTCTGGTTTCCATAGAAGATTCGGCTGAAATGAATTTTCTCTTACTTTACTTGTCTCCACTTGCAAGTGACTTCAGAAAATTCTGGATAGGATTGTTCAAAAATATTGATGGTAACTATTTCACAATACGCACTGAGATGAAAATAGATACTAAATAAACGGAGAGACTATTAAGTACTACTAACATATTAAATAATAATACCAATATGCTAAATATTTAATAAATAATCAGGGAAAAAATAACTAATAAATATTTAGCAGCTTTTCTCCTAAAATATGGAAAACATAAACCACTAAGAGGTCTACACTTTCTGGATCTTTGTTGCAATTAGGGTATATTTGTCTGTAAAAGGCTTTAGCTTAGCACTGCAGTAGTTGACTAGATAGAAATGTTTCCAATTGCCTTTTTAAACTCAAATTACTTGAAATTTAACCACTGGAGTATTTTAAGCAAAATGTTGTCTTTTCATTAAACGCTGAGTTAAATTAAATTTAAATTTATTTCTAGACAACACAGGGTATAGCATCTCATATGAACTGCTGAGAAAATTTATTAATCTAAATTTCAGTGGCTTTTTCCATAAATTTTTGGTGGAACGTTTCATTTTAATCCAAATATATTTAATGCGGTTGGTTTGGGTTTTTTTTTAACTACTGTAATTGCAAATTTGATACTGTATTCTATATCATCCTAATTCTGAAGCCAGTTTTTCTTGGCAGACTTTGAGGGTAAACCTCCAGAGTGAGTCTAGACTGGGGCCCAACATCTGCTCAAGTCTATGTCTCTCACCATCAGCAATGGTGGGCCAGGTTCATCTGTTCTAGCTGAAAACAAACAGTACAAAAGCAGTGACTTGTTCCTCACCCGTCCCCTGCAGTGCCACAATGCTCCACACTGTGCAAGCAGGGGCAGGAGGGAAGTGCAGCTGCAGGGGAGGGACAGAGGAGGTGGCAATGAGGCAGCTGGATATAGCAGGATATGCTGCCATGAAAGCACACCCTGAGGGACAGAAGATGGCTTTTTTTCCTGCTTGATGGGAGATGCTTGAGAGTCAGCAGGAGATGAGATGATTAAAGGGAGAGCTGATTCAATTTGCAAAGATAATTGATTAATTCAGCTCTAATAAAGTAGTTAGTCGCTGATCTTGAATACACACAAAGAAAATCTCCTGAGCAGTCTGTGTGCTTGCACTGCTGATACTGGCTTATACAGATGCTCTGCTTTTGTTAAGGCTCTCAGGCACAGTTCTGGGCACAGGCTTCAGCTAAAGGTCCTTGAGTAGCTGGACAAGTGTTTCTTACATCACTGACAGCCATGAATGCTAATGAAGTTAACTTTGTGAGCATTTGCATTTGGTACATTCCCACCTGAATAGCTCTGGCTGTTAAAAGAGTGAGAAATAAGTGCTCTGTGATACCAATTTAATCAACAAAAAAAATCTCAGATCTGATCTGATATGTCATTGTGACTGGTAGACTGGAAGTTATTCTCCACTTCATTCACTCACTAGGTAATACATTTGATTTTAGGAGACTGGATATGGATGGACAGAAGTGCAGTAGAATTTGTCAACTGGGAGAAAGGAGAGCCTACAGTACTTTTTGATGAACACTGTGTTGACATGGATGTTTCAAGCGGAACCTGGAGGACCTATTACTGCTCTGTTGACCAGAATTTTATTTGCAAAATCCCCAAAAGTAAGTTCTGAATTTCTGTGCATTGGGTTATTTTAAAAGTAGTGGTTAATATATATCAGGCCAAACTGTTTAGGCACTGGGTACACTTTATGCATTGAAGCTGATGTACGTACATCTGAATCAAAGCCAAGAGTAATTTCTGTTAAAGATGGTGAGAAATAATGCTGGAGAATAACCCGAGTCACTGTTCTCTCAGTTTAAAAGCATTTACTTCTGGGCACTTACTGGACCCTGAGATAGGGAAGAACATATCCTCTGTTGAGAGTGCAGAGAACATTCATAGACATTATGGTTAGAATGCAAGGAGCAGTAGATGATGAACAGATGATTAAACTAGAGAGTGCTGAGCAGAAAGGTAAGCTGAGGGGAAGCAGTACAAAGTCACTGAGCTCCCGCAGAGAGAAGGTAGGTGCTGCTGATGGGGACAGTACCACCACAGTGAAGTGTGCTGGGATCTGCTGGACGAGCAAGCAGAAAGCATCAAGTGAAGGTGGGCCCAATTCATTTCTCTGCTGACAGAGACATAGTGAGACATGCCAGGGCAACCAAACAGCATGGTATGCTTAATTTGTAATGGTTACTTGTGGTCCTGTGGTTTCTTTGGATGAGGAGCCCAAGGAGCCCAAGAGGAATCTGAGTGTCACAGGCTGAGGCGAGTCCTGCTTGTGTGCACAGCAGTGCTGCATAAAGCATGAAGGATGTAAATCCACACACTTGCAGCTGTCATGGGTCACTGTATGGGTGCACAGACCCAGCTGTGTTTAAACACATCAGCTAGGAGACACTGAAATAGGTGACATTTGCCACCAGCAAACAGACCGACCATACAAATGTAATTGATGTAGTGGAGAACCAGCCCTGCCTCTGGATTTTCACATGTTGGCAGGTTGGCAATGGAGTCATTTGTGAACTTTGTAGGGCCCAGCCGGTCAGTCCTGCAAGCAATTAACTGATTGATACCCCCCAAGCAATGGAGGGAGGAAAAGGAATGTGCCTAAAAATAAAGCTAAAGTGCTGTTAAGTACAACTGTGCTTTTCATTTTTGCAAGTGTAAAAAGTGGAGTTCTTTAGTGTGAAATGTTAAGCTTTACACTGTGGAAGAGTAAAAAATTTGAGCACCATCTAATTTACAAAAAAGGTGATCAAAACAATGAATAGTGAGACGACAGTTAGTCTTGGGGTTTTCCTCTTTTACAAGTGTTTTTACCAGGTATATTTTATGGATTCAGCCTCCATTGTCAAAACATATTTTCATATATTTTTTCATGTCCACATACTTTTTTCAGCTCTGGGGCCCCCAGCATAAGAAAGACTCAACTGGGTTATTTTTAAACATTATAAAATAACCTACTTTTAAAATAGCCTACTCAGCTGGGTTCAGAGAAGGACTATGAAGATGGTCTGAGGGCTGGAGCACTTCTCATATGAGCACTGGCTGGGAGAGATGGGATTGTTTAGTCTGGGGTAGAAAAGACTCCAGGGACACCTCGTAGCACTTTTCAGTACTTACTGGGGGCCCACAAGAGAGCTGGAGAGGCACTTCTTCCAAGGGCATGTAGTGAGAAGACAAGGGGCTTCAAAGTGAAAATGAGTAGGTTTAGATTATATATTAGGAAGAAATCCTTTACTGTGAACGTGGTGAGGGACTGGAACAGGTTTTCCAGAGTAGTTGTGGATGCCCCAGCCCTGGAAATGTTCAAGGCCAGGTTGGACAGGGGCTTGTGAGCAAGCTGGTCTCTGGAGGGTGTCCTTGTCCAAGGAGGGGGGGTGGAACTAGATGATCTTTAAAATTCTTTCCAACCCAAACCATTCTACCATTCTATGATTATTTAAAATTTGCTATCAACACAAAGTAGAAATTATGTATGCAGTATTTATTTAATTGAACAGTTGTTTTCAAACTGTATAATATACATATTTTTTAATTTTAAAGTTGCTGAAGTTGAGCCAACCCATGATTCACTTGTCAATAATGGTAAGTTGGTTTCTTTTAAACCCGTTAAACAGAAATTTCAATAGGTTTACAGGCATTTATTATTTACAAGTGGAATTTCCTTCAGAAAAGTTTCATTTAAATACATATTTAACTGTCACAAATTATTTTATTTAAAGCTGCTTAAAATGAGAACATGTCCTTTTTTTCCATATGTTGTATATGTAGTACAATCTAATGCTCCTTATAACAGATTAAGCCAAATTTTGCATTACCTACCTGTAACACACATCAATTTTAACTGCTATTATGATTGTTCAGTACTTTTGTTTTCACTCGATTGCTTGCTTAGGGAGGTATTTGTTGTATGCAACAGCAGTCTCTGGGCATTTGTAGCAATTGTTCTGTTTTGTCTTCCACAGCATCACAAAACAAAGCTGCTGCTTCATCATCAAGTGGTTTAGGTGGGATGATTTTTATACTGATCTTCCTTCTGCTAGCTGGCACTGGCCTCACACTGTATTGTTTCTATAAAAGAAGACGTGATCAACAAATGTTTACAGCTGGGTTTGACAATGCCATATACCGTGGTGACATTGGAACCTGTGAATCAAATTGTCTTGTGACCAATATTGAAGAAAATGAGCAGGCAACAATTTAATAGGCTGGGTAATCCTGGGCCTGATTTTGAAAAGAATTAAAATGTTGGCATATGAGAATTCTTAAGGAAAGCAATTTTCTCCTATGGAAATTCTACTTAATTTTGCATAGGGTGCTTCTTGCTTTCTGTACTAGCAGGAACAATCAAACTTGCAAAGCAGATGCAGAGATCTGCTCACAAACTGTAGTACCTGGGAGGACTGTTGAGCTTTCACATGGACCTGGACCTATGTTGTGTAAGTCAACACTCAGGCACCTCCAGTCTCTGTGCGCCCAGCATCATCTTTAGGCACAAGAACTGCGTTCACCATATTCACTTGTGAGAATATGGTCCTTAGCATGTTCCAAAAAGTATATCCAGATCAGTAGGTGTACTGAAAATGTCCTGTTGCTCTCCAGCACACACTGGCAGAATTGCACAGGTTAGATGGGATGTCCAAGCTCACCTGGTGCAGATCCTTGTTTGAAGCAGGACCAGGTCCCAGCCTCAGCCAGGCAACCTGCTCCAGTGCTGTGGGTCCACATCTTCTTTTTGCTACTGCGGTACCACAGAAAACATTTGTGTTGCCCGTAATATCAGAATTAACATAATTTGCTCTTCTGTTTATGAAGGATGCAAAGCAAAGTGTAAATTGTTTTTTTTTCTGCTATAGTTCTGTAACATATGCATTGAAAGATCAACTATGATGAGAGGTGGGACTGTATTGTGAATAATAGTGGTTTATCATTTAAACAGTCAAATCGGGATCTCAAAGGATGCTGCAAAAGGGTAGGAAGGAAAGAAGAATTATACTTAATTCACACCTGAACATCTACATAAAATGTTTTCTTAATATCTCCAATGCCAGTGTAGATTTCATAAATTTTTAGGCCATTTTTTCAAAGCCTAATGAAACTTATCATTAAAAAAGTCTTTTCGAATTTCTAACCAAATTCTCCCTGTCCAAGTCAGTTTTAAACCTTCGAGTCTCATTCTAGACTTCAATCATGTTGGAGCCTATGGCACTGCATCTCATACTGGTCTACTGGTATATTCTCAGGCTTCATAAACCCTAAAATAGGCTCACATACAGGTGTTTTTTGTTTTCACTTTCCGAGTGTATTTTATGCTGAATGCAAACAACCAAATGGCTCAAAACTCTTAGTGCAGTGGATGTCCTTATTTAATTTGATACTTTTTGATATTTTAATCTTTTGACAGGTTTTAATTGTGTTTAAGTTAAAATATTTTGTGTGTGTATGAAATACATGTAAATAAGTTTT
This sequence comes from Dryoscopus gambensis, assembly GCA_013389985.1. Taxonomy (NCBI): domain Eukaryota; kingdom Metazoa; phylum Chordata; class Aves; order Passeriformes; family Malaconotidae; genus Dryoscopus; species Dryoscopus gambensis. The sequence continues at coordinate 41,306 of WEIT01025416.1, forward strand.
TATTCTGCATTGGTTCACTAAATGGGAATTAAAAGGTTGATTCTAAGTAAAAGTGTGTGTCTCTTCTTAAACAGAACAATTTATCAAAACAGTAAAAAGAGGAAGGCGGAATGGGTCTCTTAAATTTTTATGCACAAATGAACATCCACTATTCCTAGTCTAGCATGTTCTTAAATGGTCTTTACTAACCTGTTAAACTGTGTCTCATTGCCTCTTTATCCACAACATTTGAAAGTTTACCCTAATAATTTTCTAATGAAAATGTTGTAATTTAAGACTATTTATGTGCTCTAGTAGTTTCTGAGACAGATTTTATATATTGATTGCTCTCTCATATCTCCTCTCAATATTTGCTGATAGCAACAGTAGCTCTTCCTTTTGCATTGCACTGGCTATGTGTTCTAGATCTCTAATCCCTTCTTCTGTTCACTTCCAGACCCAGTGCTGTGGTATGTAGGTCCTTCTGACAGTACACTGCACAGCAGATAAGGTATTTCAGCTGAGATCCTAGAAACACTGACCAGATTTAAAAGATTTAATCCACTCTTGTAACACCTTCCATAAAGGATCCTTCTGTCTGATTTGTCTGCATTGGTTCCACAGGATGCATAATTTTGGATAAAGAAGTGACTACCAGAAAACAATAGGGCAAACTCAGGAAATTTGCCTAATGAGAAGTTAATTAGTAAAAGTTTCCAAGGACTGATAAGCTTTAGCAGTCCTGTTGCATTTGTGAGAACTGAATCCAGAGTTCACTGGAACTGTACAGGGTTTCTAGTGCCCATGAGGATCAGCAGAGAGAGGGTTGTGTATCTTGGACTGTATTGGAGACAGCAGTGGCTGATGTCCAGTAATGAAGAGTATGATCTTCTGAGGAACTTTCCAGACATCTCCTAAGAATTCCCTAGAGTGCCAGTATGGCCCTTTGAAACTGAGTGTGCAGCTGGGATTAGTTTCAGAATATTGTTCCAATCAATATTGGTGGTTGTCTGTGAGTGGACTCTGTGAGCAAAGAAGTGAATGTGCTGTGTGGATATTTATTTGCTCCTTATTTTAAGAGGTTCATTCTATTCATAATAACACCTTGCTAGGAAAAAAATCCCCAGCAAACAGAACAGCTTATTTTAAGAAATGCAGTTTATGATCTGCATTTCTTTCCTATCAGTGAAATGGGAATTCACAAGAAACTTTGGTTTTCCATACAGCCTAGTATGATGGATTTTCTTCTCAAACTTAGTTTACTTGTAGGTTTGCCATTCCAAATTAGTCTCCTGCAGCTAGATTTCAGAAGGAAAGCTGCCGTTGCCACTGTATGTCATACCAAATCCTTGCTAATAGACCAACCCCAAGAATGCTCATCAGACAAGACAGATCCAGTATCTAGTTTGAAGACTACTTGTGTGGAGGTAGGAAAGATATTCATCAAGATGCTTAGACACTTACAATTTAATGGTAAAAGCAATCTTTCTACCAGGCCTAGGAACTTTCAGTGTTACACTGCTGTAAATAGAAGTGTAGGAACCACAACTTGTCAGCTTGTCCTGCTTCCACATGGATTCTGGATTTGGTCTCACATGCAACAAAAGAGCATTTATAAAATGCCTCTCTACATAGACAAGATGTTGACACCTTTCTCAGTTGCTTGCCCTTGCTTTCTCTATATTAGGGTGGTGTTTTAGAGGGCATGTCCTGCCTTTTCTCACTATTTTCATTATATCCCTAGCCTATAACATGCATGAAAAAGTGACTGATTCTCTAATTGAACTTATTAGAACGTAAGAAGTAGTAACTGCCTTTAAGGAAGGAAAGCCGTGGAAAAATTCACCATTGGAACTTTCTGTAAGGTCAGACAGATAGAGAGCCACGGCAGACAGATGTACAAAGAATGGAACATCCTCCTCCTCCAAAAGAATACCAATTTACAGTGAAAGTTTGCTAATATCAGTATCAGTACCTATTAGATTCAGGCCCCTGGCTAAACAGAATTCTAAAAAGAAGCTGTTGAACTACAAGTCTTTACTCTGTTGTTTAAGTTTCTAAAACTGGGGGACTGAAAAAGGAAGTGAAGAGTAATTTGGAGCAAAATGTAAGGAAGTTCTATAAATAAAAAGAGAATAGACAGATAGTTATGAAATGAGCTAGGGCCTTCAGGCCAGATTCCAATGGGCAAGAGCCAGATTTTCCGGGGTCAATAGGAAAGGTGTAAGCTGCTCCATAAGCATAAAGTTGTCCTGATGTCACTGTATCCGGACAACAGAAGGGCTAGTGTTCATTTTGTCTCTTCTCAGCTGTGTCCTTATCTGACATATCCAGCTTTCTGGGCACAAGTTTTTGCTATGCACAACTATTCACTATCTGTTATATAATCTTTTGAAGAATTTGGTTAGTGTTTCAAGGATGTGGTTAGTGGTTCTGGTTCCTCTGCAGAAATATTTGCTCTCATTTCTGGAGAATGCATACAGTGCAACAATTATACTGGCTTTTTACACAGACTCTTGATCTAGACATCTAGATGAAATCCATCTCACCTACTTTTAGAACTGACTGACATAATTTTGCTTTATAGTTGATAATCAGGAATATATATAGAGGACTTGCAGTTGTTTTGTGGTCCACCAGAAGAAGCAAATGATGACACAGATGTTCTAGACATAGGAGGAAATAATATTCAGTAATTGGAGGAATAAGGGGTTGTGGAGTGAGAAACATTGACTGAGGTTGGTAAGAGAATGGCAAACAAAAAAACAATGCAAAGTGTCCAAACGAAGGAAATTGAAAAGAAATGTCAAAGTAGAAATGAAGGAGTTTGAATTGAGCCAGAAATGCTGACCATCCCTACGAGAGACAGGCAAGGCTGAGCACGGCAAAGCAGAGGTCTGGGAAATGCAGATGCTGCAGGGAGAAATGCAGGAGGATAGGACTCCTGGGTGTGGGGAAGGATAGAGGGTTGAATATGCTTTGTGTATGAGAATCAAGAAAAAAAGCTGAAGTACCTGAAGTGAACTGTTGCCTCAGGAGCACCGTTCAGACCAGGAGAGAGAGTGTGTGTGCATGGATGGGGAAGGGCTGGAGCGTGTAAGGTATTTGTATGTTTGTTCCTATTTGCTTGGGTATTCCTGTGTTCTTTGGAAAGTCCACAGCTGGGGAGCAGGGAAGAAGGCAGGCTGCCTCTCCACCTTGCCCTGGCTGCTGATGTCTTTCACAGGGCAGGGCCATCTAGAAAGATGAGGAGATGGTTTCTTTCTTGAGTGGTGAGTGTGCACAGCGGGGGGGGGGGGATGCTTCAGCATATTGTGCTAGAGTGCAGAGGATGGGAGGGAACCTGGGGTTTTCCTAAGAGGAACAGAAAGTGGACCTGTGGGAAAGCCTCTGGGGCAATGGAAAGGAAGAAGTTTCTGCTAGAGTGCTACAGAGGAACTGCATGGGCTGTTTTGCAACCCAAGAAGCCACTGAGAGAAAGCTTACAGCAAGCACTTTCTCTGCAAAGATACTGTGAAAATGGAGACGTTTGTTTTTAAACAACTTGTTAGAGAACAAACACCCCCTGGTGTCCTGGAACATGTTCAGTTTGAAGAAAAGGTGCTGATAATTTAACATGCTGGATCTGGCCACCGTGGGATCCACCACTCTCAGTGGGTGTTGGGTGGCAAGAACAACAGGCAAAAGAAAAGATATATTGGCCTGTAATTAGTGGGAGGAGTGAGGGGGGTAAATAATCTGTCAAAGGGTAAATGGAATAGTAAAAATTAGGCTTGATTACACAACTCCTAGCAGCACAAGGATTTCTCATCCACCCCATGTTGCAAGAAAATTTTTTGTTTGTTTGTTTCTGGGCAGTGGGAACAGCAGTCTTTCTCCTAGTAATAGTACTTTTCATTTCAGAGCTACCACATGAGATGGTCATGCTTGTCAGGCTGCTTTTGAAAGTAAGCTTCTGTCAAAAGCACAGTTTGCTGTGTACCTTGACTTAATGATGCATTTAAAAGTACACAAAATTTAGGGTCTATTCAGAGTGAAATCTGTTTGCAATAAAATTTTAAAAGGAAATGGGAAATTAGAACTATGCAATCTCCACATGTTTCAAAGATAACAAAAGTCTGGAAAAAGGGACCACATATCTCCTTGACTGTTTATTTGTCAAAGCAGGTTCATTTAGTGCACATGACAGTGAAACTGTTCATTCTTAGTTGGATTACAAATGAAAGGGAATTGATTATGGCACAAAAAATTGGCTACATTATAATTACTTCACTGAATATGTGAAATTTAATGATACAGAAACTTAGCATAGTGACACAAATTAGGAAGGGATTTTAAACAAATGAGGAAGCAAGATAAAAAGGAAGGAAACCCTTAAATTTTGCTTGAAAGCCACTTGTGTTCACCTAAAGAATCACAAGAGAACACCACAGTCTATGAATTTTCTTCCTTTAACAATTTTCCAGTGCTTCTTGTGCACTTTTATAATTTGACTGAAATTTCACTGGCTTCTATAATCATTTCAATTCCAGAAATTTAGTATTTTCTTATAATTCCAAATATTCGTAAGTTGTTCTTTTCCTCAATTATTCATATCATGTTTGATAGTTCAAACAACTAAAGTGTCATTCAGAGTAAATTTTGTAAACTATTTCTGCCTGTTCTCACATTTAGTGTGTTCAACATAGATATATTTTTCTACGGAAATGTCATTCTTGGTTGTGGAAGTACTCAAAACCCGTCTGGAAAAGGTCCTGAGCAACGTTTAAAAGAGTAAATATCTTTAAGGCCCTGTTGCTGAGCAAGGGATTCACCTAAATAACCTTCGGAATTCCGTTTCAGTGTGAACTATTATATAATTCTGTGGTCAGTAGTGGTGTACAGGATTAGGAACTTTTGATGAGCAGAAAATGCGGCATAGGCAGGGAGGAGACAAGGCCACTACCTTAGGAAGCAGCACCTCTGTCCTGGCTGCATGACTGGTGGCCACATGGTCAGTGCTACACCCACGACAGGCTTAAGCTTTCCACTAATATGAGATCAAAGCACAGATACCACGAGCACCCTCCATCAGTGTTATTTTTCTGGTGTCAAATCAGGTGCTACAGCTCGAGAACTGTGGTTTATTCTCTCTGCTGTCCTCATCCCTGTCTAAAATTGGACTGACATCACTGTCCCTTGCCAGACATGCATAGAGCAGTGGCAGAAACTGTACCAAAAGCAGCAAGAAGAAGACATGCTCCAGAACTACTGAGTCACAGCCCTTGTGTCCCTGTAGCACCCCATGACATAACAAATTGAAAAAGACAAAGGGGTAGGCTCTACCTTCCAGCTGTAGGTGGCCACAAAATAAGCTCTCGGATCCAAGTAAATCAGAGAGGTTGTTTGGTCCTGCTCTCGGTAAGCATTTGACAAAGAACATAAGACCTGGGCCATAGGAGCTCCTACTGGGGTAGAGAGGCCAGAATCCCAGCTGTCTGGCACAGAGAGCCATAATCTACTGCAAATAATTGTAGAGAAGGGATGATAATCTATCCCAGGCTACTCAAAACATTATTGGAAAGGCAAGTGCCAGCAGAAAGTTCAGTCTTGTGTCCTGCCCTTTGAGGATGATGGCTTCTGCCTTCGGTTTGTGAGAATAGTTTAGCTGATTAGGTGGTTTTGGCTAATCAAAACCCTTAGATGTTATCTTAGAGGTTAATTACTGTTGCGGTGGCTAAGTGCACATTGCACCCCCATGTTACTACGAAGTGGTCCCTCCCCACACCACTGTGCCAGAAAGTTCTCCCTCCCAGTTCTCACTGGCCCCTGGTCCTCTCTCCCCTCCCCTCCCCTCTTCCACTGACCCCTGTTATGTCACTCAACCTTGCCTCTACCCCCTAGCCCTCAGACTTTTGGTTTCTGATGCTCTGCCCGCCCCTGGGACCCTTTGGGATAAAACCACATACGGGCTTTTGTTCTGTGTTCTTTGCCTCTGTTCCCCTTCTAGTGCGTTGGTTCCTGGTCCGTGGTGTGGACCAAATAAACACCTCAGAACTGCATGCAAAGAATCCCTCCTGCCTCTTCGTTTCTGGTTGCACATAGACTGTGTGTGTGAGTGGCTGCTTGCGACCATCTGTGAGGGTGAGATCATGTGCACACGTGGGGGCTGGCAGAGCGCTGCCAAAGCGTCTCCACGAGGGACACTGTGGAAAGAACGTGCCATCGGTCCATCAACACCACCACCACGTCAAATTACAGTGCCTAAAGCAAAAGGAAGAGGTCACTTATGACAAAAAATTTCAACTTTGAAGGTCCTGCCTGAATTTCAATTAGTTCTTGGTAGCAGCAGTGAAAAAAATATATTTTTGTGATACTTCTTAGAAAAAATAAAGTAGGTTTTCATCAAAGGCTTATTTCTTTTTTCTTCCTATTGAATCCCTTTGGATGTTCTGATACTTCGCATGTATCAAGACAATTTCTGACAGGAGTCATCTTCACTGTTTTTTTAATGTTTCAAAATTTAAATTCCTTTTCTGACTAGTTCATCCTATTAAATGGCCCAGGGAGTGAACAACTTAGGACAATAACTTAGAGTAACTTACAGAGTGTCAAAACATGAAAAGATTTTCTAATAGTCTGTACAGCAGAGGGTAGAGAGATTGTTTCCTTAAAGAGACATAATGCTTTTTCCCTCAGAATTAAAGACATTTTACTCTTGTTCTCCTGCCAACACAGCTTGACTCGTGGTTTTTCAACTGGTGACTTCTAAAAGAAACATCTCTGAAGAACAATACATTTCTCTTTTGTAAATAGCCTAATGGTAGACTATTATGATTTAGTTCAGAGAACTAAAATGTAGATTCACCCCTTTCCACAAAGAGCAATGGTAGCTCTTTTGGTGTGTGTATTTTTTACTATTACTTTAATCAGAAGAAATTTTCTTTAATCAGTCTTTCCTTCCTTAAGAATCTTCAATTTTGCATTTAATTTCTCAAGCCAGTTACTCTATATTCTTTATGAAGTTCATTCTCCATTTTAGTCTTTGGATGCTTCCTGCTGCCACTCTGTGTCCCACTAGTTGGACTTCATCAGGAAGTGTACATGCCCAGAAACTGCAGGACTGGATGTGTTCTAAACAGTGGTGAAAATAGTCCACATACATTTTTGTATGTAAACACCCTTGAAATGAAAAGCCACATTCATGCTGCTGTGACTAAGAAGTGCAGTTACTGATAAAGAGTAAGAATGAAAGAAATTGGGAAGACCCAGCTTATTTTATGAATTAGTCTGTAGTCAACACGAACTAAAGGTCCTGTATCACTGGTAAAGCTTGAGGAAAAGTCCTGCAATTGCTAAAACAGGGAAAGAGATGGTAGTGAAAGAAAGGAATTCCTTGCTCTATGCTTTGAAATATTCTCATGGTTTTCACTGTGTTCAGGGAACGCTGTCTCTCTGCTCGTCATTAGTGAGTGAATGACTTTGCTGTAGCTCTGAGACGCCCATGAGACCAGTCATGACATTCCCAGCCTCTTCAGGGGCAGAGCAGGTGCAAGGACAGCGCATGAGGATCTCTGGCACCTTTCTTGCTCTTTGAAGCAGGTCAGCCTGGGCACAAGGCTTTGGTTGCAGACAGGAGTGAGGTGATCTCAGGCCAGCTTGGGTCGATGGCTCTGGCATGTGGACCACAAGCAGCTTCCCTGAAATGCTGCTGGACTTTAGAGATGCAGCATCTTTTATTTACCACTGAGTGGAGTCCTTAACAAGACTACAGATGAGCAAGTCTGGATTCCCCAGTTGCTGTGTGACATTTTGCTCAGAGCAGCTTGGCAGTGAAGCTGCGCCCGGCACTGTAGCCAGATTGTTCAGGGCATGGGTGAGCACTGGGCTTGTCATCAGGGTGCCACAAACAGAGGGTTACCTTTTGGCGCCATTGTCAAATACAGTTTCTACCAAGTATTTAATGCAGATTTTTGTTTCATTTGTTTAACTACAAAAGAGACGCTTATAAACAATATTAATTTCAAAATGTGTGTATCTTTACTCATTATAATTCTTTCTTTGGACAATATCTTATATCAGATATTCACCTTGGATCTCTTCCTGTGTCTGTGATTACTACATTAACCCACTGGAAAGCTTGGTTGATGTTCCCCTGTGTTCAACTTCCACGGTCAAATAGATGAGTGCTTCCATTAGGTTGTAAAAATTGCATTCCAAATCAAAGTCCAAACCAGATGTAAGGTTTCAAGAAACTGAGATCCCAATTCTTCTTGGAATTAATTATTCTTGTAAGTGTGAAATAAAATCACAACAATAAAACAATCCAAATAAATCAATTGTGAAAAGAAAGTAAGGAAATAGGAGCTAAAAGCAACTATTTTCCTCATCTTCATACTTCTGAATGGCTGAAGGTATCTGTTTGTGTGATCCTGCAGTCACTGATATTGTCTCCCCGTATCAGATCTTCCAAGACTTCTATCTGCCTCTCAGCACTCCACTTCTTGGTAGTACCTTAACCCCTGCAATTGCTTGTTTTCATCAATGTCTTCATCATGAGACTGATGTGCAAGGTCCCTCAATGAGTGCCCAGTACTTACTGGTCTCTGCAAAAGCAAATTGCCATGGAGGAGCACACATGGATCCAGTCTCTTCCTTCATATCACTCCTATCTGTGTGAATAGACGGAGGCAGCAGAGGAGAGAAAAGCACAGAAGATGCATCAGCTGGTGTGTGTGGAAAAGTTGGTTATGATGCCACACATGGGAGCATCCTTCCTCAGAGATACTCAAAATGTGAAGTTCAGCAAGGCAATCACAAAAGTACCGATTATAATTCGTAACACACAGCACTGTGCAAATCTGTTGTCATGCTGTAGCTATCAAGTTCTTACTTTGCATGTTACTTCAGAGTCTAATAAAGACAAATCTTACATAAATCTTCAGTACACAGACACTGTGTGTTGTCTTACTGGAATGTGTCACTTCCATGTCACACTAGATGTATTGTGAAACAATGTGTCGCTTTGTATTTTTAAGCTTCAAAACACCTTATTTTAAGTTTAGGAGGGATTTCAAAGATGCTTGAATAAGTATGTTCTCTGTAGTTTGGAATGCCACTGAAACAGAAGTGGAAATGCAATTTCTATCTTCAAATGCTAAAGCAAGCAATAGAAGGCATGATGTAATTTAAAGCTTAAAGGTCTTAGAATTTTATATATCCTGTGAATAGGAACCTATAATCATATTGTTGCATTCCACTGTGGGGAGCTGGGAGGAGTTCTTTTAAAATAGGTCATCTAGAACAATTGGTTCCTCACATATATACATAATAGAAATAGGGATCTGAAAAGGTCCTGCCCAGAAGCAGTGTCAGCTAAAACTGATCAGCTGCTGAAAGATCCAACACCTCTTTTAAAGTTCACAACAGCAACCATGATTGCACCTCTCTCCTGGGCAGCCTTGTCAAAGCTTCTGTACTAACACTGTTGGAGTGCCTTGCAGTGTTGGTGGCTCTGCAGGACAGCTGGGCTAGAGTGGCTCTTGGTTGCTCCAGAACAGGCTGGCAATGGCTGTGCTCAACCTGCTTCATGGGAATGGTCCCTGAAATGCTGGATATGCCAAACTAGACCTAGAAATCCCTTCAGGGAAGTTTTCACTCTCATAGGTGAAGGACACATGCCTACACTCATTTACTGAGTAGACAGTCCTGCAATATTGCCTTTTCTTGAATACTATTTAATTTAAATTAATTAATGGTGCCTAGTTACCAGCTGGGCTTAAACCATGACACAAAGTTTAAATTTTTTATTATTACACTTTCCCATTATTTGAGATGTTAACATACAGAATAGCCCCAAATCTTTCCATAGAACCCTTGTCAGTACACCTACCAACTCAACATAAGCTATTAATTATTGTTCTTTTTTTAGGACTTTGATTCCTTATTCTCTAGTCATCCTCTCATGATTAGCAAATAGTACTGCTTTTTCCACTACTTTTCTCAGAATTCAAGCTTGTCTGCCTGAGTTACAATTCCTTGATGTTTTGATATGTTCAAACCTTGCCTAGCTTCCCCCAGGGCTTACTGAGAATTGCAAATTTTTCCAAGTACTCCAGCTTGTCCCTAAGAGTTAAAAATAACCAAATTCATCTGCTTTAAAAAAAAAAAAAAAAAGTAATTTACGGGGTTGTCCTGTAGCCCAAACATCACATTCGGTTTTCATCTTTAATATATCCTGTTGTTTTATGCAGAGTTGGACACAATTTCAGTAAACTAAACAATGTTCATGGTATAGGAAATGATCTTGCAAATATTTCCTTATCTTCCATTGTTTACATGCCTTCTAATGAAGTGTCTGACAAAATGCTGTGGAAATGAAGAGCAGGCTTTAAACATGCTATGTTTTGGCATGAAGCAGTAAGCTCATGAGTGCAGCGGCACTGCCTCATATAAAATGGGAAGAAAAATGTATTCTGCACTGAAGCTTTCCAGAACAGACTTAAGTGTGATAGACTGTGATGCTGCCAAGAAAATGTGTGAGATTATTGAAAATGTGGGCAGGAGCCCCAGCTCATTTTAATGCACATTGGCTTCATAGCATGAAAAATCAGCTAAATTAAGAGTACTCTGTACATGTAGTGATATGAACAGCATCCAAAAAAAAGTGTGCTTTGATGGATGATGTGCCTACTTAGATTAATATTTAGAGAAAAGCAGTAACTGAAGAAAGCATGACATCGGCTGCAGAGAATGTGGCCTTGGATATCCTTTAGTTGGAAGCTGGCTCTGACTTGAATTTGAAGCCTTGACCAAGGCTCAGCAGCTTTCTAGAGACAGTTCAGATCATCTTGGCAGTTTTTAGTGCAGTGTACTGGCAGTCTATCTGAAGAACTGAAAACATTTTTCTAGATGTCATATAGACTTCACCATAATTTTGTGCAGATGCAAAAATTAGAGGACATATGGTTTGACTGGAAGGGAGGAGCACATGATAGGTTGCACAAGGGCAGAGCTGGGAATGGATATACTAACCTTTAATTTTTTTTGTTCCCGCATGTGTTCAAAATCAGGACAGGTTTGGGTAGTGCTCTGGTCTGATGAAGTATTTTTTAAGGTGGTTACACTGTGCTAGAAGTGGCTGCAGTGTACTGACTGTCCTGTTCACAACAGTCAAGGTGTTGTGGAGTGCTAGCAATGGGTAAAGGAAACTGAATCCAAATTTCTCTGTCTTGGGGTGACTTTATGCTGTTGTATCCCCTATCACCGCTCTGTGTCTAGACATGATCTTGTGCTTTTCTGTGCTTTTAAACTGAGCCTGCAAGGAGAGAAAAAAACTGAGCGAACTCTTCAAAACAATCTGTTGCTTCAAGAACACGGAGATTAGCTGCTGCTGCTGCAGGAGCGAAAGCACCCTTCCTGCTTTTTTTTTCAGCCAGTTTCTTTTCGGCTCAGTTTCTTCAGAGAGAGAGAGAAGGAAAGTGATTTTTCTGGGACTTTGGTTTCTTTTTTTTCTTCTCTTCTGGACTTGTTCAGAACATCAGAACATCATAACTCCACCAGGGGACCTTCCATAGCCTTGGAGGGCCCCCCCCCCACTTGGACCCAAGCTCCGAAGAAGAGAAGGAGAGGGACCAGACCCACAGAAGGACTCTTAAATTCTTTCAGGTTTCCTCTCCATAGTGAGAGGTTTTATTATTTAGCATTACTCTTTACCTGTGTGTTTTTTAAATAAATAGTTTTATGTCTTTCACTTTCCTTCAAGGAAAAAAGTTTATTTTTCCCGAACCTGGTGGGGGAGGGGTGGTCTGTAACCTGCCCTCTCTCGCAGGATATATTTCTAAATTTAATAAACCAGCACACTCTCAAAGTTCCTAAACGTGGTGCCTGGTTTACCTCAGGTGAGATCACTCCCCACCCCTCTTTTTGTGTCCACAGAGCAAGGAGTAGGTGAGAGAAGACAGAGGGAAGAATCAGGGGGGAGGCTGGTCTCGCTGGATGCCCACGGCTGGTGGCTGGGCTGGCGCAGACATGGAGCCCTGGCCTTGGCTCCCTGCAGCATGTGTGGTTTGCATTGTCAGCACTAACTAGGCACGCAAAACTTGTCCTGAAAATGGGATATGAAGTGTAAATCCCATCGATGACCATCACCCTTGTAGCTCTTTACAAGCTCAGATGTCTGTCTGCCTAAATATGGATTAACTTAGGGAAGGGGTAGTGACGCTGGTCGCAGGTTGCCCGGGGTTTGCAGCAGCGTCTACAGCCGAAGGTGTCCCGGGGCGGGACCTTGTTGCAGCACTAATTGGTGCAGGTCTGATACAAAATAACAGAACAGTGCTGGCTCGCAGGCAAGGAGCAAACTGCTGAGCCATGTAAAAGTAATGCTGGTGAAGGCAAAGGAACAGAGAGGGGCTCTTCTACAGCTCCGAATTTTTATAGAAATGAAACATGTGAACAAAGAACAAAGCAGAAAAGAACAGACAAGCGGGGGGCAGGAAAGCCGAACAGCTGCTTCTGTATGGGAGTCGAAAGGGGCGGAATAAAGTGTTACAACCAATGAGGTTCTGTGAATTGTGAGGTGACAGGGGAAAATGTCCACTGGGACAAACTCAGGGGAGGGTTCTATTCGAATGAACAAATGGGGTACCGAATATAACAGAACTTTCCGGAGATCATACATACTCCATAAGGGTTATGCATAAACATAAGGACATACATAAAACTGGATGGGGAAATCTTGAACCTATAACAGAACAACATGCAAAATGCAGATCCCGGGGGAGCACGGGAACTCGCAGTGACCACAGTGTTAGACTCCAGTGCCCTGGCTGCTCATCCACCAGAAATTTGTTGGCGTGGGCACTGCAGCCACTGCCACATGCACTGCAACAGGGTAGCTGCTTTTCCCTCCAAAACAGCTAGTTCTGCACAAATGGTGCAACCAACATAGTGTGCCCAGCGCGTGTTCAGGCTAAATAAAGTGTTAGTTTCAGCACTAGGCAGCTCTGAGAAGTTGGTAAACTGAAGTGATGACTGAGCCTTAGGCAAATACTTTTCTGCTCCCATAGAGTTATAAATTCAAACAACAAAAAGAAATAAAAAAGAAGAGACATTACAATGCTCAGACTATGCCTGGAAGAGATGTAAGAGATTCAGATGTCCCTTATAACAAGGAAATCTGGAAACTATTTCAGATTAAAACCAGCCCTTACAGCTATTTACAGAACTCCTTTTGCTGTTTTATTTGAACCAGTGTGTGTAACTTACCAGGAAAAA
>WEIT01025416.1:54565-76947 GCA_013389985.1 Dryoscopus gambensis
AAAAAAAAAAAAAAGAGGAAACCAAGCCCTACAGGTCTTTTTATAGTTTTGTAGTTAAGAGAATCCTTTGGTAACAGTCCATGTGAATGTCTGCTCTCTCTATCTCCTTCTGTACTGTTAATTATGAAATTTCCTTCCTCTTTCAGAAAGTCGGTTTGATACAATTGTAATTGGAAGGTTTGTGAGGAGGGGAAGAAATCCAGTGTCTTCTTTGCCAATGGATGCAAAGAAACTTCAGTCACTACGTGTGAAGACTGAGACTGAGAGATAGGTCAGGCCATGACTCTGCATTGGGCATTAAGACATTTTTCAGATCAGGAATTCTTCACACACACTTGTTACCGATATTTAAAATCATGTTCTCGACCTCACCAATCCACAAGTAGCGGGGAAAAAAATGTTTAAAATACATTTTTCTGCCAACTTTCCTGCTTTGGCATGTTTCTGTAAGGTATTCAAGTCAAATGTGGCATTTAGATTTGGTAGAGAATTTTACAGAGAGACTTTTTAAAGTTTTTAAAAAATTATCACAGAATCATAGACTACTTTCAGTTGGAAAGGACTCTCAAGGATAATCAAGGAAAATTCCCTGAACACTACACCATATGACTAAAAGCATTGTCCAGATGCTCCTTGAAGTGCTTGCCCATGGGAAATATTTTGAAGCAAATTTCCTGGAAAGTGGTATACTTTTTTTTTTTAATAAGAAAGGAAACAGTGATAAAGCAAAGGAAGAAAACAAAGACTAATCAGAAAGATAATATAAAGAGCAGGCATTTTTCCAGTTATTTTTAAAACTATATACTGTTATCCAGGAAGTATGGCCGGACTAATTTTTTTTCTTACACTATTCATTATTTAAACAATAGTCCAATAATGCATGTTGATTATTTCCAGTGATTGCTGAGGCTCAGTTAACAAGAGGCAGTTAAAGGGTAGCACAAAAGGTTGATGAGTGTGTCTGTAAACCAGCAGTCAAGGAGCCTATGTTTGTCTGCTGTGCCTCAAGAAAAATACTGAGGTTCAGATGCTTGTGTCATCAGGCAGGCCTGTGCAACACCTGTGCAGCTGTGACATGCACCCTGGGGTGCAGCCTCCTAGATGGGGGACTCTTCCAGCCTCTGAATGTGTCTCCTGTGGCCCCATCACAGGAAAAAAGGGCTGAGACCTGCTGAACTCCTGCTGCTCATTCCAATATTTATCAGGGCAGTGATGACTTTGGCTCTGCAATTTACTCTCTGGTTTAACATGGTGTTCTCATTTTAACTCCCCACTCCCTTACTGTGGAAAATAAGAGAAATTTTCAAGCAGTCAGCTGCTTTTTCTCTCTCAGGAAAGCTTGGTTTGGTCTCACCTTCCCTTTTAAGTCAAAGGCTGATGTTGCATGATGTGGGAAACAGAAAAGTAGAAACTTCCACGGACACGGGTAGGTTTGGTTTGCAGCCCTGGAGAGAGCTTGGGTTGATGTAATGATAAAGGTACACAGACATTAAGCAGAGAAATTATAAACCTATTTTTCTATAGTTACAAGTAAGAATATGCTTTAAATTAATAAGAAACTGTATTAGGCAATATGGTGGAGTGGTTTTAAGTATAGTAATGTGATTTTATAGTTTAAGTTAAGAAATTTAGATGTTATGATAGACGTATGTGTGCGTATGTGCGTTCACAAGCTATTGGATGAAAGACAGACGCAATGCAGTAGAAAGTACTAAAGGTGATAGGTTATAAAGTCAAAACAAAACTTCCTGTTAACTGTCCATTGGGCTAGAAAGTTTTATGTTGCCATGTAGCCGGAAAACTCATGACTATCCTCTCAGCTGTGGACGACTTACTCCTTTAAATCCACAGCTACTGAGACTGATGCCTTATTTGATTTATTTTCAAGTAATAAATCGTTGTTAGTGCGATAGTCCCATCTCTCTTATCAGGCGCCGACAGCATGACAGACTTTGAGATTTGTCCTTCACACCAGGGCTTTCTGGGTCTCCCTCCCACTGTCTCTGGCACTAGTTCAACCTTGTATCATGTCTTTCTGTGCTTTTCCCTCCTGTGCTCTGAGTTCTTCCAGCATATCCTTAGAGGTCATGTAATTGCTCTGCGTCTTTCTGAGATTATGCAATTTCTTTAAAGGAGAAAAATTAGCGGATTTGACGTTATTTGCACTTGAAAAATATTTCCCTTCTATTGAAAAGTATTTTTGTTACAAAAAGAAAATCAGTTTCTGAAAGGCACAGATAAAAAAGAGTTTTCCTAGTTTGTATAGAAGAAATAGGAGAAGGACCTCAAACACAAAAGATGACACACATCTTTATGGATGGAATAATAAAGTGGCACTGATTTGGGGTGTTAATCTGGAGTGTGTTTAGATGCTGCTGTCCCTAAATATCATTAATGAAATGAAGCTGAGCTAATACTAAACAATTCAAGGAGTCTGATAATGATCCAGTGGCTTCCTGTGTCACATGTACCTTTCATTCAAAAGAATACATTACTCAACAATGTTTTGGGGTATATCAATTTACAGAGTTTAAAAGGGAAAATTATAAATTAGATGTCCCTATCAGAAAATTTTTTGGTCTGGAATGTGTTTCCTCCATTCCTGCTTGAGATGAGATCACTGATATTTCTTGATTGCGCCTGCAAAATGGAAGATAAGAAGATTGTCAGAATTCTTATTCTAGTAAAAAGCTTATTTGAGCAATAGTGTAACATCTACATCTTGTTCTTACTCTGCAAGCATACAGTGTATAATGAATATAATAATGTTCTGGTAACTGCTGTAAACCAAGACCATTTGCAAAGCAAGTATTAAAGGAACATCTCTTAATGTGAGTCAAAGTTCAATTCTATTTTTCATGATCTTTTAATTGAATTATGTGAACCACAACCTTCCAAACGTTAAAAAACTGTATTTATTTTTTGTGGATGCTGCAAGCTGGTCAGAGAGGAATTCTCCAGCTTCCAGCCAGTGCTGTGGCTCATACACTAAGCTGTGAATCGTGAGAAGTTTTAGTAAAAGAATGTAAACCATTTTGCACCTGCTATTTTGCACTTGTTGTTTTGGTATAATATTTACATATGGGTGTTGGTTGTAGTCAGCCTATGGTATTGAGGGATGTTGATCAAAGAACCAACTGTGTGCAGCACTTGAGAGCGAACCTGGGTATATATATGAGTTTGTTCTTGAATAAAGTGCCTTTTTCTCATCCGAGTTATGCCACTTTTCTATCTGTCCTGCACATGACAGCAACAATTCTTAAATATATGATTTAAGCATTTGGGACATTCTAAGAAGTTACGCAACATGCATACTTTGCTGGAGATTACATTAATGATTTAGCATTGCTACATGAAATTTTTCAAAACTTCGGTCTGAAGACAAGCCCTTAAGGCAAAGCTGATTTAATTTCAATACACATCCTTTCCTTGCTCTTCTTTCTCAAGTTAACATTATTGACACTTGAACCACAAAAGGGTCATGGATTGAGATAAGAACGGGGAGAGATCACTCACCAGTTACTGTCACAGGCAAAACAGACTCTGCTTGGGGAAATTTATTTAGTCTATACCAATCAAATTAGAGTAGGACAATGAAAAAAAATCTTTCTCCTTAATTAGTATGTGCTTTGTGATTGCTTTCACTACGTATGTACGGAAGTCAAGCAAATTAATACAATAGCCACAGTACTTTCAGTCTCATGGTTTATTTCCCTATATTAGTTATTATTTTGATCTGTGTGGATTTCATTTGTCTGACCTTGTCAGAACAACTTTAAACTGTTGCTTTTATCGGGCTGAATGAGAAGGATTATGAAGGATGGCAAAGAGTACCTATCCCCCTTGCTAGAACCTGACCAGAAGAATAGCAGGCTCATCAAAATGTTCAACGAAATTTGGCAAAGCAAGACCAGTTAATGCCATAACCCATGGGAGCAATGACTTTGCAATGAGCCCCCGTGGCTGGGGCTGGTCTGCAGGTGCAGGAGTGCAGGAGTGCCTCGGCTGCTCTCAGCCACTGCAGCTGCTGCGTGGGGCACATTTACCCTGCCCATAGCTGCTTTCTCATCAGAGCAGATCTTCACTTGGAAGGGATCCTAAAGCACTGTATGGGTCTTTCTATGTCACTGCAGCAGTCTGCGAACACCTGGCATCAGTAACTGGCAAATTATCACCTGCAAAGCCACCATGGCCTGTTACCTCCCACCTGCTATTCGTTCAGACCCATCAGATAGGTGGGTATAAGGTGCTGTGGAGATTGTACTTTTCCCCTTAATCTTTGAGATAGTAGAATTTTAATGAACTTGGTGGGATTTCCAGGGAATCCTTAACAGGTCAATTTTTATGCTATCAGTAATCTCTGTTAGAGATATTGGCATAGCAATTGAATTTGAAGTAACAGAGAATTGTCTAAATTCACTGCCAGGCAGTACAACTTTGTTGCTAGCCCAATTTTTGACCTTCCAGATCAGGACTGGCCAACCTGAACTTCATGGCTGATGCAGCTTGCACTGGGATTACACTCGTGAGCAGTGGCTAGAGGCAGCTGCCTGACATTGCCAGATTTCACAAGAGCAAAGGACCAAGAAGGCAGTTCCACCTCCTGCCTGGTGCTCCCTGAGGTTTTTGTCAGGTGCAAGTGACATCGTGAGGCTGGCTGTTCTAAATTTGCTCTTCCTTGGAGTCTGGCCTCAAGGATTTCAGCAGCCTTGAGCAGGTACCCATTTGCAGGAACCAGCACAGCACCCCATAATTCACAGTACTGGCCATAGGGGGAGAGGTGCAAGCACACTAGGTGTGTTTGGAGCATCAAGGATGCACTGCAATTGTTCAGATTTGTAGCCCTAAGACCATCTGAAACCTAGCTGAAGGGAAACCGATGTTTGCTTTACTGCCAGGCTGCAGCTGGCCCTGGTGTGGCTTCAAGTGCAGAGGAGGCTGAAGAAAATGGATCCTTTCCTGTTTATTTCTTTGTTATTGCAAAATGTCCAACTGAGAAGAGAATTGAAGTCCTCTTGGCCTTATGTTGTACAGGCTCCAGAATAAAACAAAGCTGTTAATATCCCTGAAAAAATAAATGACAATGTATCTTTTATATAAAATAGATCACATGCTGTAAGGAAATGCTGTCAGTCTAAGACAGATCAGTTAAGGCCAAACAAAACTTGCTCTTTCTAGGCAAGATCTATAGCAGCAGATTAAACAATTCATGTTTTTAGAAGGAATGTATTTTCCAAAAGAGGCAGTGAACTTCATCCTTGTTGTTAGTACATTTTCTCATCATCTGAAAAAGAAAATTCAGTTAACTTTGCCATAACATCTGTACTTAGCATTGCCTCGTAATTTCTTATTTCAAAATTCAATTTCTTCCTTTTATTTTAATCCTGTATATTTTCTCAGACAATTAAACCTCTTCCTTGCATTGTCTTTCTGCTGAGCAGACAAGCAGGATCAAGTTGGGAAATGCAGTCATCTTGGAAAAAAACAGGAGAGGATGACGAATTTTCTTGATATCCTATTTTTGGTACAGATGCCAATTAAATATGTTACTACACTTCAAATGATATTTTCACATCATGGACTGGGTTTTTTTCATTTAGAAGTTTTTCTAAACAAAACACAGTATTTCTGTTGTAAAAATCTGCTGTGATAAAGTCAGGCCTTTACACAGTCTGCAGTGGTCAGGAAAGGAGTGTTGGGAGTGCTGTTTTTCTCAAGTTTCCATCTTTAAGTCTGGAAAGCAAAGTACTGGGTGCTGGCCCTGGGTAGGATCTTGATCTGGGTAAAAAGCAATATGTGTCATTTCCTGAAATTGTGACTGACTTTTGGTATTGCTCTCAAACAAGATTTACTTACTTCACAAGTAAAAGAAGCATTTTTTTACAATCAGCCATTTTTCAAGTAGTTTTGGGTGCTTGTTTTCTAGTTGCATTTATGTAAAAATGTAGGATAATGGCAAACTCCTGTTGAAGGGCAGAAAAGTTTCTAATGTCCTGCAGAATGAATTTCACTTAAATCTTCTAAAATTCACTTCTGTCTCATCTCACACATGAAAAGATGAGACTTCTGTGTTTTCCTGATAGTATCTTTTTATTCTGTGTAGATAAGATAAAAGATTTAAAAGCTAAGGCCAGATTTCTCTCTTCAGTGATCCTGTGAGCTCCACACATTTCCTCAGGAGAGACAGTGGGAAAGTAGTGAGATATAAACTTTTATGTACCACCTGCTTTCCCAAGGAAGCATGGTTTGCCCTCAGTGAGAAGTCATTCTTTTTTGAGGGTAAAATTTGTGCTGTGAGGACTTGTTTTTTTGAAATGTGGCATGTGACAGAATGTTTCCTTATTTAGCACTCAAGAGCTTTTTACCCAACCATCCAGCCTGCAAAACTGAGGAGGACCGGCTGCTGCCCCATCTTTGGCAGGACTTTATTGCCAGCAACTCTCACCATCCAGATTTTACTGAAGGGAAGAAAAGGAAATAGCATTTACAGTTATGTTCTCCGAGTTCTTGCTTGTTCTCTCTCTTGCTCACAGTGCTTTGCAGCTGGCGGGTAAGTGCCTCCTGCTTGCTTCCTGTGAAGGTTTTCATGAAAGTGCTTCCAATCCTCTGGCTTTTCTGGGTGATTGTGGTTCTGTGGTACGGCCAATATGTACATTATCAGTGTGGGGATGGGGGACCTCTTAATGGCAGGTAAGAGGCAGGGGAACAATCTCACTGAAAAAAAAGAAATGGTTAGAGAAGGGAGCAGAGACTCAATTCCTAATGGCTTTATTCATATATAGCAGCACTATCATTTCAATAACCTCAGAAGGTAAGACCTAAGAAAAAGATGAGATATGCTTAAATGCCTTTTTAAAAATAATTTAATTCTTTACTTCTGGGTTCTGATTTTTGTGCTGCTGGCATCTAGGGGATGGTTAGCAAAATCAGGCAGGGAAAATCTCCAGGAGTGGTGAAATGTGGAAATATTTGTAGGACATTAAGATATTCACAGATGATGGCTGTAAAGGGGGGTTTATTCACTGTTTTGAACAGACTCATTGAATTCAGTGGCATTGATAAAATGGATGGAATATTTTTTTTTTAAAATAAAATTGGATTAAGTTTAGGAAATATCTTATGGAATTGCAGTAACAACCCTACTGTTATCCCTTTAGCTGCACTTCTCTTGAAGGTGTTAAACAGATGGCTTCTGCAGACCTGAATGTTTAAACATTTAGTTTTTTAACTCCTGAGGAAAACTGTCGCAGATTGTCTCAGAGTATATGGTACTTTTTAGATGACCATGGTCTGCCTGGAGGCCACAATAATTATTTTCAATGTACTGTATATTATTAATTATATTGATTTCAATTTTTTGCAGGCATTTTAATGAAATGTCTTTAACATCTTAAATACATTTTCATTAAATATTACACCCGCTGATCAAGACATGTATCAAGGACCAAAACTGGTTATGACTCCTGCAAGCTTTGGCAGGAAATACAACTGGATGGGTCACAAAGTACAAGACAAGGCAGCAGAGCAAATTCATAGGCACAGTTCAGAATTGCTACTGATAAACTCACTGCAGGATTGAAATTAGCTCCCCTACTTCTACCCTACCTTTAAGCAAACATTTTAGGCATGATCAGACAAACTGCCTGGAGAGCTAGGGACCCAGTTTCTGGTGCAGATGTACCTTCTAACTTCCACCAGCCTTTACACCCTGGCAAGTGTCAAATGCTACTACTCCCTAGTCCTTGCTACTTCCTCAGACTGCGATTGGCTTCCCGAAGTCATTCCTGGTTTTATGTTCAATGGCTCATAGTAGGGATGGCAGGTCTTGTAGGTGAGCAAGGCTGAGGAGCCCAGAGTGACCCCTGAGAAGCCCAGGTTCACTCACATTTGTATGATGAAAAGGAAAGGAAAGGTGGATTTGGGAGTAGGGAGGCTAATGGCTCAGCAAAGATGGCTGTGTACCCACTAGGAGACCTGTAAGGTCTGGCAGGGTGAGAAAAGTTTGTAGAGGTCAGAGCTCTACAAGGCCATGCATCTGAGGACAGATTGGAACGAGGTAATAGCAATGTGGTTGAGGGAATTCACATGACTGACATAAAACCATCCAACAAGCTGTGCTCAGCTCAGCTGATGCTGCTGCCCACCACTGATCCACAGTATGGTGGCATGTAATCATGACATTCATTTTCTATTGTCTGCTTTGTTTTTAATCAGTAGAATTGATGTTGCCCTGGACCCTGTTGAAAATCATAATGTTTTTATCTGACATGAATGAACTTCTTTTTCATTTGAATGGGAAACAGAATCATATCACATATCCACTATACAAATATTCTGTATTAACTATTTTCTATGTGTTGTTTTGTTTTACAGGCACTGAAACATTTTTACTATATAATAAAGTGAACAGGCTCTGTCTTGAGGTATCTATTGCACAGTCAGTTAGAACTGCCACTTGCAATCAAGACAATGAATCCCAAAAATTCAAGTGGATCACAGATCATCAGCTTATGAGTGTGAAACTGAAACTATGCCTGGGTGTGCCAGTGAAGAAGGATCAGGTCATTGTCACCCTGTATCCCTGTAATCAAAAAAGTGAGCTCCAGTGGTGGGAATGCAGAAATGAAAGCCTCCTTGCAATCCAAGGAGAAGATTTGTTTTTAAATTCTGGCAATGAAGAGCATGATAACGTTTTGTTAAAGAAGGAGCTGAGTGCAAAGAATAAGTGGAATATCTATGGGGCCATGGATGTTTTATGTTCCCAGGGATATGAAGGTACAGAAAATTGATTCTTTCAGCTTTTGCATTAATTCCTTTGTGAGTGTTAGTGTTTAGGATCTTTGACTCTGACTATTCTGACTCCTTCAGTTACCAAAAGAGTTTTAGAAAATCCATGCACTGAGGTACTTAACCTTGAATTTAATGTTATATTTATGTCCAAGCATGTATTATACACACACACTTTTCTAGTCTGTGTATTATAGTGCATTAGTATTTCAAGTATTATAAGTATTACATCTACTCTCCATATATTCTATATTTATTATTACTGTATATGTTGTATACATATTTACTCTTCTACTATGTATAAGTATTCTCTAAAGTCACTATTGCTCACCGTACTGTGTCACTACATTATTAACAGAGCATATAAACACTGATAAGTTTCTTATACAGTCACAGGGGTATGAAAATACATCCCCATGAAGGGTGCACAATATGGGTGAGCTGAGACAATCTTAAAATACTGATTTAAGTAGAGGAAGCATGGCTTTTTTGATTCAGCAGATGAGGATGCTCATGGAATAAGTATAGTCACCAGTGCAATTACCTTTATTGATTAACTGAAGTCTGATTGTTCTGAATGGCTTTCCCAAATCCAGAATGAATGCTCTAGAAGCCACCTCACAGGATATTTGAACACTGAACTCAGCTTTTCATGTGGGAAGCTGCTTCACTGTATGAGACACTTGAATGGCCACCAGAATAAAACCAGAGAGAGATGGTCTAATATATGTTTACATTTTTCCAGGAATCAAGACTTATAAATATTATTTCCTGATCTTGTATGTGTTATATAAATCTCAACATTGTTTGAAATAGAAGTATTTTAGGGTAGAACTCTGGTGCCTTATTAAGATTGTAAAAACTTCTTCAGCAGAAAGTTAATTGTAGACCTCATCTATGATATATTACTTTACATCAAAATAGCACTGCTATAAGACATATGTCAGCAGCTTAAGTCTGAAAAAGTGTTGAAACAATTTTTTTTATGATTATGGGACAGGAACCATGGAAAGCCTGCATTTTCTGAAATTGCATTTGAGATGCAATTCAGCCACAGGCTTTACTTTTTTCTCTAGTTTACATTCATTTGTTATTTTTCATATTCACGTTATCATTTTGTCTTCTCAGAGACCTTCACGCTGCTGGGAAATGCTTTTGGGGCCCCGTGTGTCTTCCCTTTCCTGTACAAGAAGCAGTGGTGGGCGGAGTGCACGGCCGCGGGCCGCACGGACGGCTGGCTCTGGTGCGCCACCACTGCCGACTACGACACGGACCAGCGGTACGGGTTTTGCCCGTCCGGAGGTGAGCTGCCTGCTCCCACACAGGTCCCCTCAGCGTGGCCTCGGCAAACGGCATGAGCAGAATATGATTATCTTTATAATAACATCTCATGACTTAGAAGAATGTATTTTATTATATGATGCATTGCCACATCCTGCAGCTCACTATGCAAGGAGATATTGCATAAAGGTGTGAAGAGAGTGATTGAGGAGTAAATCAGCACTTTGTTCCCATTACCTGTGGTGAAGTTGTTGAACAGCACTATAATTTTGAGATCCTTACTGTTTCCCAGACAGGATGTGTGCTGTCACTGTCGTACAACCTTTCTCAAAGGATTCCTATTGTGATGGACGTGGGCACAAATATGAGCACTGTAGGAAGATTGCTGTTGAAGTTAATGTTTCAATCTGCATGATTCTCATGTGAATATATATTTTTACTAAAGTGGAATGTGTCCTTTTTTCTGTGCTGTTAAGTCCTGTTCATATTGTCCAGGAAGCAGCCTTTCCATCCCTTTGACATCTGCCTGGCATATCTCTGCAATTTCAATCACTTTCTTCTGTTTCCGTGGTCGCTTCCCCCTCTATCTCCCTTTATGGCTTTGTTCTTGCCAGGAGAGCTTTGCATTCATGACATTGAAATCTTCACCTGACACATCTCGTCTTTCCTCTATGTTTCTCCCCATGGCTCCTGTTCAGCATTGTCTTTTATTATTAGAATGCCCCTTTACTCCAATTGATTTAAAGTGGACTTTCCGTGTGGCACACATCCTTAGTCAACTATGCTTTCTGGGTCCCTGCAAAGATACGTCAGACACTGAGCCCTGAAAGTGCGTGACATAGGGTCACTGAATAATTTTCAGAATTTTTGAAAGCTAGTCCAAGCTTTCAGGTTTTTTTTGTTTAAATTTCATCTTCATACTGACTTTTGGGAATAATCAAATACCTGATACAATTTTGTGTTGTGCTTGATTGAGCATGTATAAATTGTCAACAAATCAAAGATGCAAAGGTAATCAGAGGAGGAGCATGGTGCTGCTCAGCACCTCTGCTGTATGACAGGCACTTCCAAAGGCTCTTTGCAAGGGGATGAGATTTATCTAAGAACTTTTTTGATGCTAAATTCAGGTCTAGAGCTGGTTCTTACAGCTCTCAGTGGGAACTGTTGTCCAGAGACAGAAGGAGATGTTACGCATCTTTTTTAAATTTTTCACGTGGGATTTCTGCCACAGCACTCCATGCAATGTATTTTCCTATGCAATCACTTCCCTCTTGGTAATTCCTGACTTTTCTCTCTTCACGGAACAGGAGGCAGTATAGGCCAGCTTAACCTGTCATTTTACCAGCCTTAATTTTGTCTTTCCCCATCTGCTTGTAACATTCTCAGTGGTCTTGAAAGAGCAGCCCAGGTGCCATTTAAGGAGACGAATGAGAACCTGCCACACATAATGAGAACCTGCATCTCAGTTTTCTGTTGGCAAGTTTCTGTGACCTCTGTTGTAATTATTTTCTCTACAGATAAAGACAGCACCTGGACTACAGATCTATCAACAAATGTTCACTACCAAATAAACTTTGACTCGGCTCTTACATGGCACCAAGCCAGGAAGAGCTGCCAGCAGCAAAATGCAGAATTACTGAGTATCACAGATATTCACGAACAAACATACCTTAAAGGTAAGGCAGTAAAGCAAACGCTGGGTTACATTCAGGATCTGTTCAGGCCATCATAACAGCTAAGAATTATTTAGTATGAATTTGACCATTGCCTTTGGACCTAAATATGTGTGGGCAAGAAAACAAAATATTTTAGAGTTTTCAAATTCATATAAAAATTTCTGCCAAATTTACAAAAAATTCAAAGTATTCCAGCATCTGCAAGTGTCACCACAGTTTGACTTCATATTTACTAATCCTATTTTATATTAAAACATCTTTTTTTGTTTTTTTTTTTTGGATGGGGAAAAAATCCTGAAAAGTAAATTAAAATTTTATTTCTGGTCAAAAGGAAACTTTTTGAAAAAAATGGAAAAAAAAAGAAAAAAAGGTTTATCTTTATGCCAAAGAAAGATGTGTTTTGTTTCAAATACAGTTTTGACAGCTGTTTTTTTCATTCACTTGGCAGACTGAAAAATATCAGTTATTTATAGATACCAAATTACAGCTTTACTTATCCATGTGTAGCAGAGGGAATGATATGGAAGAAATATTTATTTTTGTTTTTAAGGATTTTTAACTTCTAACAAATATATTATTATTGTTTATACTTATACTCTGATGCTGTCAGGTGGCGCAATATTCTACCAATATTTCTACTTAAGTATACAGAATTTAGCCTATTCTGCATAAAAAAAATTAGTTTGGATATACTATGTGGATATAATCTGTGCTCATTTTGCATTAGTTGATAGATTAAAACAGGGAGTTTCTCTTTGTTTGCCTTTTTACAATATTCAAAGCTTTGGCATATTTCAATTTATCAGCTATCTCAGTATCTACAGATATTCGCAGTTAGATTTTTAGGAATTGCAAGTCTTCCACACTGTTAGTGACCATTGCTAATACAAAAGAGATTTATAAAATAATTTATCTTCTTTTTGTAATTTAGAATTAACAGAAGGTACAGATTCTGCACTGTGGATTGGACTCAACAGACTGGACTTGAATAGTGGATGGGAGTGGATCGGAGGCAGCCCTTTCCAGTACTTAAACTGGGCTCCAGGTAGATGTAATTTTGTTTTATTCTGTATTTCTAAATAGAAAATATGCATACCTCAAATACTGCTATAAATTTTATTATCAGGTAAATATGCCATGAGATAAGTATTTTAGCTTTTCTCTTTAGCTTTCGAAAAATCTTTTACTGTAGCAAGATAAGACAGAAACCTTAAATGTATTGCAAACATATTTTAGCTGTGAAAGCAACACTGCATGTCCCAAAAATATTCAGTCTTCCATTTCTTGACTAGCAACTAAAGTATGAGTTTACAGGTTTGTATCCACTTACCTAACTTAGATACTACATTTCATGCAGACATTTCCACTATTAGAGACCTACCTTAGCTCTTACCAAAGCTGGGAAAGACATGACCTCCATCACTTCATCCAAGAGTGGTCTCTCATGTGCATTTTAGACCTTAGAGCTCTGTTTGTCTTGGAGAAAAGTTCATTTTTTTTCTCTGTACTTTTCCCAAAGGAAGCCCCTCTCCAGTATCTGGAAAGCTCTGTGCCGTTTTGAATCCCGAAACAAAAGCTAAATGGCAAAATTGGGAATGTGATGAGAAACTTGGTTATATTTGTAAGAAAAGGAACTTTACTTTGGTTCCTTCAGGTATGTTGATATATGTTGATAATTAAAATAGAAACTGTTATCTGAATTGCTCAGCATATTGACAAAGATAAACAGAAGAATTTTATTAGAAACTATTTCTTGTTTCTCTGGTTTGCTTTTTACAACTATTGCAACCCTTCTAGTCTGATGTCCAGTTCCACAACATACAGAATGAAACAGATAAAAGCAAAGAGTGCCCTACTGGTCCCTTCTGTCTGTATTTCAGTGGTCAGTCTCCCCTTTAAGTACACACGCTGCTGGCCATCAAAAGGGAGAACAACCCAAAAATTGCTTTCAGAAGAGGGAAATTAGTAAAAATAAGCCCAAGAAAGAAATATGGAGAACTTAGTGTGGTTCTAAGTCATTCTCTAGGACTTGTGGTCAACCAGCATCCAGATTAGCAAGTTCAGAGGTCTCTGCAGAAGTGGTGGAAGATCAAGACTACGGAAGATTGACATATTGAAGTGAGAAAAGCTATTTTAAGTGTATGAAGATTTCCCTGTTGGTGTGTCCCTATGTATTCTTCTAGCTATAGATCTGTCTTGATGACTGTTACTCTATCAATATACTTAATCCTTTAAAAATTCGTAAACCTTCTATGTTAGCTGCAGATAATGTCTGATTTCTCCTATGTGACAAATAAGTACTACGTGATACAGAAGCAGATGAAATTATTAAATTATAAAATTAATACATTTGATTAATACATTACAAAATCAATGTATTTGTTGCAGACATTTGACTAACCCTAGAATTTGTATTAGATATTATTTTTATAGAAAAGCTTTCCTTTTCCAAGCTAAACATTTCCTGATTTAGAATCACATTTATGTTTACTACATTTTGTGTCCATCATTTTCTTATGATGAGAATTTCAAAAGAAAATTCTTAGTTTGGACCTTTTGCTCAGACTAGGTGGAAATATTTTCAGTGTCACATCTGTTGCATGGCAATTGAACTCCTCTAAAGCCTTGGTACATGTTCCTAGGTGACACTGGGCCTGTTACTTGCCCAGATGGATGGGTGCCATATGTAGATCACTGCTATAAGATCTTCAGGGACAGCAAAGTTTGGGAAGGAGCTTTGACCGCTTGTCAGAAGGAAGGGAGTAACTTGGCCAGCATCCAAAATCTGCAGGAGCACAGCTTTGTGGTGTCTCAGCTTGGGTACAGTGAGTATTTCCAGGGGATCTCTTGCCATTGCCTGTATGGAAAACCAGACATCTGAATTGAGAATTCCTGCTGAGTTCTGGATGTTGTCAAAACTCTGATTTTACTTATTGCCAAAATAATTTATCTAGGACTGGGAGGCTGGGCCTAGGGGCTTTCTAGTTTTTTCATTTTGTTGAAAGAAGCTTAAAACATTCACTCTTCAAGTTACATAAAACCAGTATTTTAAAATTTGACTGTTGCAACAGAACTAAAAAGTGACTATTCAGAGTTCTATCATACCATCATTGTGTATCAGCACTAGGCTGGTAATTCACATCCACTGTTAGGAGGAAGAAGAGTAAAATTTTTTCATCCAGGGCAAGGATTTCCTTACAGCCTAATTTTCCAAAGCATACAGTCTTTATTTTAATATCTAGATGAAAATATTAATTTATAAAAGGATCATAAAACACACTAAATAACTTTATGCTTCATAAATTTGTGAAGGGAGTTATATGTCCAAAGCTTGATGGTGCTGTGAAAAGAGTGGAGTGCCATAAGAGGTCTTTGTTTCCATCTTTAGAGCCAGCAGACAAGCTGTGGATTGGGCTGAACGACCGTAAGGTTCAAATGTATTTTGAATGGAGTGATGGTTCCCCAGTGACATACACCAAATGGCACCTGGGAGAGCCATCCACCACAAACAACAGGCCAGAAGACTGTGTCCTGATCAAGGGCCAGGTGACGTTACTCCAAACACGTTGTACTTTCATATTGAAACTAACTATTTCATGAAAGACTAACATGCTTTGTTATTCCAGCCAATGGCTGAGGCCAGAAAAATGGAGGTAGGAAAAAGAATGAGATTGAATGTGTCCTTTTAAAAAAAAAAGAAAGCGTTGGTGCATCACTGGTGAAATTTTCTCCTTAAGTACATCTGAAAATCACAAATAAAATGATTAGGGCTATGAAACAGATCTCTGAAGGTATTTTTGAGTACATTCTCTCCTTTTCCTCTGGTGGTAATGTTAGTATATGGCGATCTCTGATTCCTGCTGGCTCCTCTTTGCCTGCTCATTTGCCATCCCTTAGCACAACTGCCTGTGTAGGGCCCTGTACAACAGGTCAGGGAGAAGCTCCATGCACCTTCCTCCCTTCTTATCACTGCCAGCTGTGGCTGTACTGTTATAGCCCAGCTTACTATTTCACTGAATATGAGCAGATTTGGTTTTGTCATCATGTAGGAAAATTGGATAAGGAAAAAAATTTTCTATTTAAAAATAAAAGGAGAAAAAAATGAATAATTTAAGACGTTATTAATCTTCTTTAGATTATTCATCTTTATCTTTTTTTTATTTCAAACTTTTTCCTGACACAGAATGGCTATTGGGAAGACCACGTCTGTGAGAAGAAGGCTGGCTACATTTGTAAAAGAAAAGCTACATCACAAATAGCTGGAGAAAAAGAAATTATTGATGCAGGTTGCAAAAAAGTAAGTATGTGAGAATGGAACACCAGTTTCTCAGATGAAGTAAGTACATTGTCTGAGAATCAATTAGAATTATTAGAATTATTTGTATTATTTACATGGAAGATTTTTTTGTTTTTATTTGTTATGAAGTTTCTCCCTCTCTCTGTTGCTCTAAACTTTAGAAAAGTATTTATAGAAACCACTTAGGAGGAATCTGTAATTTCACTGCAAAAAGTTTCTGATTCATATTTTTCATGATCATTCTGCTGCATTAATTTTGAAATGGCATATTTAACTTTATCCATTATATCACCATTATTTAAAATTTGTATGGAAATCCTATACCATGTTACAGGGCTGGAGAAGATATGGAACATACTGCTATTTTATTGGAAATGTTCCAGCAACATTTTCAGAAGCAAACACCACTTGTGAGGGAGAAGGAGGTTACTTAGCCACAGTTGAAAGTAGGTATGATAAGGACTTTTTCTTGGCTTTTAAATAGCTAAATATTGTATCTTATGAAATATTCCTAGAAAAGCTAATACAACACCAAACAGCAAAGTATTTAAGTAACACATGAGGTCTTTAGTCAAATAACAAAAAAGTCTTGGATTTTTTTGTTGTTTATATGGAGTCATAATCCTATGGTAAGGTCTTCTCCCCCAGCTTGAAGCAAGGAATAGGAGAAAGGATTTCATCATCACATTAGGCAAATAGGATTTGGGTAAACAACTTTGTTTTCACTTGCATCTCTCTGATCACTTTTACAGGTATGAACAAGCCTATCTGACTAGCCTTACTGGGCTGAGGCCTGAGAAATATTTCTGGCTTGGCCTATCTGATGTGCAGGATCAAGGCACTTTCAGCTGGGCCAATGGTGAAGCTGTCTCCTTCACGCATTGGGGTGCAGGAATGCCTGGTAGGTGCTGTGATGGGGGAAGGTCGGTGCTCTCTGAGATTGTGGTCCCTATTTGGGTTCGCATGGGCAATGTCCTCTGAATTTTATGGTTTAAACTTTCGGTATATTCTACCTGGCAGTTTTCAAATCCTGTATTTTCATTTCAAAGGGAAAAGTTTGAACTGCAGTTTTATATTAGGACATCTGATATATTTACCCATAAGATTAACTTTTGCCCCATCTTCACAGGGAGATAACAGGAGTTACAAACAGGTCCTGAGACTATTCCACACTTGTCCCTCTACCGAAATGTTAGCCTGGGGGAAGAGTTTGAAACAGATCAACTGTAATATGGATTTTAAGTTAGAATTATAAACTCAAAGTATCAATAATTACTGTGCCATTATTATTTTTCTGTGTGATACTAAAAAAACTGCATTCATGGGTTCATACTCTACAGAAGCACAGAAAACAAGATTTCATAATGCCATGAGGAAATCTGCTCTCCCTGAGATATGCTATGTTCCTCACAGTGATCATTGTCTGAAAATTTTCTTGAAAACCTCCAGTGAGGTTAAAAAATACAAAATAAAAATAATAAAAAATGACAAAAGAGAAAGTAAATGTTAAGTTTACTGCACTGTTAAGTAAAACCTTAGCAAATGCCATAAGAAGAAAGCTTGCCAGGGAGTCTATGGTGCCAGCAGATGATCAGAGTATGAAGAGAGCACTCGGAGGTCGTGCCAAGGAATCTGCCCTCTTTGACCATTCCGGTGCCACTCTGGAGTCACATTCACACCACATGAGCTGGGACCAAGGTCCCTCCCCAACTACATCCCCACACTCGCACAGTCAGACAAGGTTTCCTTACCAGCTTGACCCCAGGTTTCCCCATATTTTTTGATCCCTAAAATAATTCAATCATAGTGCAATAATAAAATGACAGCTTGAGCTGGGTGCCTCCAAGGAGGGTCCATGAACAAAGGAAACCCTGGGGTTTTTTACCCTTACAGTCTAAATGCACTGATGTCTGGGATCCTCGGCTCTGGCCATGTCTTTGGCTGTCCAGTCACCTGGCTGGGCCACTGGTGCCTGTGCCCTTTGCTATGCAAAGTGTCAGGGCCAGTTCACAGCCCTCTGCCTTGGGTCCCACTGCCCAGAGCTCAATCTCTAGTTGGCACTGCAGCTTGCAAACCAAACTGCCTGCAGCAAATGCATTCCTCAACAGTCAGGCTGGAACAGTAAAGAAAAATCAGTTTCCTTGCATCTGTGTTCACTGAGAAGAAAACGGACTTTCTGTGCTGGAAACTTTCTTTGTGAGGGTATCTTTGGAGAGTTGATTTCAAGCTGAAATATCAAGAAAATAGATTATAGGGCAAATTGATGGCATGAAGTCAGGACTAAGCGCGGCTGCAAAAGTATCCAGGAGCTGTTAAGATTACATGAAGTGAACTCTTCTCTTTAATGTGTAACTTCCTGCTAAAGCTGCCTTGTCATCTAAGCTTTGCAAAAAGACAAATTTGGTGCCAGCATTTAAAATGGTTCCGGGGAGATAGGGGAAATAGAGACTAATGAGTCATTAGTAAATTATTTTGATCTGTAATAAAGAAGATATAGTGGGAAAGATACGTAAAATCACTTCTGGAAAGGGAGCTCATGCTTATAGATCTCCAAGAGCTCCCTACAGAAGGCAAAAGCATATGAATGAGGGAAATCTAGTAAGTGTGGTCTCTCCCAATTACCAAAAGCCTTTCAGCTAATCTGAGCTAATACAGAAAAGCTCTTACATTAATAAAAATATTGATCAAAAGGCACTGAATGGAAGGTGGATTTTTAATTTTGAGGGCTGTTTTTTACTGGGGAAGTGTGTTCACCAACAGAGTCCCATAATAACCTGTGCCAGAGCCCATGCTGTTCAATATATTTGCAGACTATCTGGAAAAGGTGAAATAGTGAGGTGACAAAATTTGCTGATGGTAGTAAATTATTTCTTATAGCAAAGATGTGCCTGTGAGAAAATTCAGGATGATATCAGGAGAATAAGTGTCTGAGCATGATTAGTAAAACTAAGCAGGTGAACTTTGATGCAGGCAAAGGATATTCTTAGGAACAATCATGTCTTGAATTGACATATAATGATGGATTTATAGCTGATCATTTCAGTTCTTGGCACGGTGGTAGACAGGTCCATTAACACATCAGGTGTGTGCCAAACAGAAATTTTAAAAAACCCCCAAAACGTTAAAAATACTTAGGAAATTAAGAAAGCGCACAAATAAGCCGTTGAATGAGCCCATTTTGTGCATTTGACTACGTCTTGTGTGATGTAGGCAGCTCTGTTTCCCTCTGAGGGAACCATCTGAAGTTACAGCAAACATCACGGGATAAGTTTCGTTCTGAAACTGTCCAGGTTTGCACACCTGCCCTCTGTATGCACCAGCAGGGTTGATTCCGTCTGTGTGAAAAACACTAGTGACCAAGGTAATGCTGTCTCATGTAGAACAGGCTTAACATCAATAGAAATGAGATTCTTGAAAATACAAGCTTTCACTATAAAAAACTCTCCCCCTACTTTCTACCCAAAGAATTATCGTGCAGGACATTAAAAATAAAAAGAAAAAAAGTAGCATTCTAATTGGATCATGACCTCTTCAAACAGAAAATACTACTCTGCCTGTGTGAAAAACACCTAAAATATAACTTTGCTGTTCAAATGTTAATGCAGGGCAAAAAGTGAGTGATTTTAAAAAAGGGTTAAATAATTCACACTTTATAAAATATCCAACATGTTTGTTTTGGTTTTTTTCTCATAAGGAAATAAACCAGGGTGTGTAGCCATGAGAACTGGGACTGCGGCTGGATTATGGGATGTTCTTGACTGTGAGATAAAGCAAAAATATATTTGCAAGCAATGGGCAAAGGGTGCAACAGTTCCACCAATTCCAACTACTGCTCTGGTCCCCACATGCCCTGAAGGCTGGGTATCAAACAACCATAGAAGTTCCTGTTTTAAAGTAAGTGCCTAAATAGTTAAAAGAAGCAGGTTGGTGCGGGTGAAGAAAATAATCAAGAAAAAAAGAAAAAGGAACTGACATCTTTATTTTGCAAGATCTGAGATTGGAATAGAGCAAAGAACAAAACCCCCAAAATTCTTCTCAGGAAATTATCCATGAGAGGGGAGAAACTGAGGAAGAAAGATGAGGTTGAAGTGAGGGAAGGGAAGGGAGGGGAGAAGGGCACCGGAAAGAAAATGAGGAAGTTTGTGCTTCAGGGGTTGAATGAACTCGAGCAGGAAATGGAAGAAGAGGAACATAAATATCAAGGCCCCAGAAAAACATAAAGAAAAGAGGAAAAAAGAAAAACAGGAAAAAACTCCATATTAAAATTATTAAAAGGAAAATGTCAGAATTCTGTACTAAACAGCAGAAGCAGCAAAGCTGGTTTGTTGGCGCTGCTCTTTATGTCTTTTGTGCAAAGATGTGGTATTTGTCTGAGATGTGTGAGAGTTCAAAGAATGAACAGGGAAACAGTGAAGTGTAGCCACCAGCAGCACAGTGCCTAAGGCTGGACCTTGCTAAAATAAGCACATTACCCCACAAAATAATGGATAAAAAGTCATATGAAAGGTTAATTAATCCAATGTTTATGAAGGGCATTTATTTGAGAGTTTCTGATGCAAAGCTACGGATAACTTGTGTTTGAAGTACAGTCAGCTATTTCTGAGCAGGCATTAAAAAGGAGTTTGAACAAGAAATGAGTATAATGTGCAAACAGTGATTTGGGATCATGCAAAGTTGAAATGTGCTAAGTGAGAGATGTTAATATTTCTTATCACTTTATTGAATCATTGAGTTCTTCTATTTTTGCTAGTTTTGTTCATTTCTTTCAAAATCAGCTGGAATGCTATTTACTTGGGCTTCTTTATTCCCAAATCATAATTTTAACTTTGGTGAAATCTGTGCCTGTTGTCTGTTAAACTAGTTAGATATCATACTGCAAATGTAAAGTGAGAGTTGTAAATTACCATGAGGTCATTCTTTTCCTGTACCTTTGGACTCCTCCCAGGCCATCTTGCTTCTCTACCACCACTATTCTCTTTCCCTTCCTCTGGAAGGTGGCCTGGGTCTCGTCCAGATAAAAACTAATTAAAGGGAATTGTATTTCCTTGTAGCAATTTCTTTCTTCTTTTTTTCTTTTTTTTTTCTTTTTTTTCCTTTTATTTTACCACTATGCTAAGTAGATAGGCAATTCTAGTGTAAAAATTCTACAGAGTGGAAAATGCTATTTCTCTTACAGACTTTTACTTGACTCGTATGAAACCTCATTTATGTTTAAGCAAGACTTTAATTCTTTTATTATTGTAACATGTATATAATATGTTTTAAAGTAATTTCTCCATAGTGTTTTTGCAGATCAAAAATTAGAAAGAAATCATGGTATGAAGCTCGAGATTTTTGCAGACAAATAGGAGGGGATCTGGTCACCATCAGCATTAAAGAGGAGATACCATTACTAATCCAAGCAATGCGGTTGGTATTTGCTGTGTGTTTATCTTACCAGATTTTAAAGACTTTTCTTATGAACTAGAATGAATCATATTAGATGATTTCTGAAACATATGGATTCTTCAAAAGCCAAAAGACCTGTAATACTTCAGAATTTATCTATTCAGTACTGTTTTTAACTTTTTCGTGGGAAAAAAAGAGTGATTTATGTTGAGGAAAATTTAAAAAACCTCCACCAGTACCATGATTCCTAGATATAATTTAGAAATACATGAAATTAATGGTATTTCTACAAGGGTAGAAAGCATGATCAGTGTATCTACTGTAAAAGTATATATGTATCTGCCTTGCAGTGGTCAGTGCTGAAACTACTTTTTGAATCTGTGAAGGTTTTCCCTAAGTAAATAGTACATTAGGGAAATACACGATCAGTACTACTAATAAGTTCAACCGTGTGTATCTGGATGTTTTTTGTTTTGATGTTTACACACTGCTCTGTCCTGTAATTTCTTTTAGTGCCACTCGCTGTATGTTTGAAACAGTTTGGCTCGGTATATTTTCCTTGAATCCAGATGAAGGATTTGCCTGGAGCGACGGCTCTCCAGTAAGTATTTTCATTTTTCATCGTATTTGTTTGCTTAAGATACTTTGAGATTTGTACATATACTTTTTGGCTTTTTACTGTTACCCTCATCAAAGAAAACACCAATCCTGCGAACATTCACATAGCTGCTAATTTGTATTGTCATGATTAATATCGTAGCTAAACATTTGAATGCATGGAAATTCTCTGTATCTCATCAGAATTTGTAGCTTTCTGTGTAACACTCCAATTTATTTTCTCTTCCAAGAAGATAATATTTACACCTAAGGTCAAAACATAAAGATTCATTATACTGCATCATGTATCCTGTCTTAAGACATTATGTAGCCATAAATGTCCTAAGAGCTAATCA
>WEIT01025417.1:4597-16444 GCA_013389985.1 Dryoscopus gambensis
AAAAGAAAAGAAAAGAAAAGAAAAGAAAAGAAAAGAAAAGAAAAGAAAAGAAAAGAAAAGAAAAGAAAAGAAAAGAAAAGAAAAGAAGCACATAAATGTCACCCCTTTTCATTAATTTTGGTCAGAATCCCTGTTTGCTTATCAGCCAGAGGGTCTCTGAGATATTTCAATAATATCCAGGAAATCAATCTTACATGAAACTGAAGGAAAACATCTAATGTCATTGAACAATAAATATCAGTTCTGTCAGTGGCTTACCTTTGAGCTGAGGCCTTAGGATGTTTCTCTTCTAGTTTCCTCACCAGTGCCACTGTCAGCTGTCTAGTCTCCCCCAGGGGATCTGCAGGCATTAAATGGGCGTCCAAAGGTCCTGAAAGTTGTTTCTGATTGGGGTTGCTGACATTTTTTTGCAGAACCTAAGAGATGAAAGTACAACCATGTAATTTATATATTGCTAATTAAAATAATGTGTGTCTACTTTTTCAAGCAAGGCTGTTGATTAGCAGAAAATGTCAGAAATACAAATAGCTATGTCAAGATGCATCAAGAGGCACAAATCTAGAGATCTAGTGGGGTTTTTTTTGTTGTTTCTCTTCCTTCCTTGAGTTTTTCCGCATAGAAAATAAGAAATTTCAAAAATTTGTCCTACATGGGCTATAAGCATAAACTGTTCTGAGACACAAATATATATAATTTTTTATTCCTAAATAATCCCATATATAATTATTATTTGCCTAATATATAAATCTCTTATTAAACTAAAAAATAAAATAGGTTATTTTTTAAGGAAATAAGCTAACTTCCACACTGATATTTCTCTTTTCAAAATGTGTTTTTGAAAGGACTGTCTCTGACCTGCCTCTGGCTTAATACTGTGACCTCTTCTGCTGAGCTGCTGTCTATCTCCTGATGAGCAGCAGACCAGGCCCCATGGTGAATACAGTTTTCTGTCTGGGTCACCTCCTCTCTTTCATTTAGTTCCTCTAGGTAGGTCAGGACAAACTCAGGGTAAGCCTGTAGGAAAGGACAAAGGCAGAGGAATAATGAAGAAAAACATCAGCTACATCAGCAGAATCACAACAGTCTAAACACCAGAGAACAATGGCAAAAGTGGCTGTTGGTGTACCAATGTCACAGGAGCTCCTGCATGGACAGGACTTTGTGTTTCACAAACTTTTCAAAGTCAGGGTTAAAAAATGACCTTTTTATATGAGCTAAAATGAAAAACCAAAAATATTTGAATATTATATATATATATCAGTTTAAGAATAAATACCAACGGTCCTAAAGATGAAAATTCTTATAAATACAAAGAAACAAAATTTTGTATCCCTGTCTTTTGGTACTACATAATTAGTTATAAGTGACATTTTGACGCATTTCCATGTATTACAATAAAAGAATTTAAAATGGCATATTCTGAAATCAAGACACATCGTGTACAGAAAATGCCTTCCTGATGGTTTTGAAACCTGAGTAAATTGTACTGATTTAATTCCTTGGTTAAGTCAATTAGCCTTATGAATACTCCTTTCATCCTTGCTTATGTGGCCAAATGTCCCAAGGAAAAAAAAGACAGACAATCAGAAATTACAATCTGTTGAATTTGAGGCATTAACGTCTCATCTACTTAGCCTTGTAAAATCCAGATTTTGTACCATGGAAATGTGTTCATTGTTATTTCTTAAGCTCAGTCCAAGAAAAGTCACCGTGGCATTTTCTCAGGTGCTACTTCAATTCCAGCAGTGCTCAGTCCACTGTCCTCATGATGAAATGGGCTGAACCTTTACTTACAGAAAATATTTCTTATTTACAATGAAAATTTTAGTCTGTGAGCACCCACACTATTTTTTAACGGAAAATGTCTAGATATTAGCTAGACTAAATTTGACCAAAACCGGAAGCTATGAAAATGACAGGTAACACTTTAACAAATTGAAATAAATTATCTATTAAAACCTTGTGGTCACAGAATGAAATGTCTCACAACTACAAGAAAAGCCGTATTTTCTGTTCCATCACTCATTAGTGAATAACCGTAAGTAATTTCATTTATAAGGCAGGTAATACCACAGTAGTTAAATACTTGGGCATATTTTCCAAAGCCGATTCTGAATGGACAGCCCACAGATTCAGTGAAACTTCTAAGCGCAAGCAGAAAACAAAAATCCAAAACTTTGAGTTCTGAGAAGACTTTTTTGCTTGCACCTTAAGAATACTTAGTAATATTTAAATATTTTGTTGTTTTGATCTTGATTTGTACTGGAAACTCCCAACAATACAGTCCTGATTTTAGCTTCAGTTGCATGAGGTTTCCTTGAGCCTTCTCTCAGACTTTTCCCAGGAGTGCAGTTATTTTCAATTTAGGACCACTAATATTTTACTTTAAAATAAATCCCTTCAATAGCAAGAATACAATAAACAGTGGGGTGCTTTTATTTCTTAGGGAAAAAAGTTCTTCACCGATCAATAACAGTAACTATCCTGCTGTTTATCAGCTTGTATAGACATTATGAAACATTTATCTCCTGCTTCATTGTTCCATCCACATTTTAATTCTGAGTAAATAAGCTCAGATTTATAGTGTATTTTTCAGCCTTATCTGCATGAATAATGAGGTAAGATTGCATTTCTTTAAACAAATTCTTCCTCTACAAGCACTTCACACTCCCTTTACCACCAGTGCTGCTAAGGAAAGTGATTCTGGGTGGTTTCCCCATCTCTTTTCACCTTTTCTGCCTGAGCCTGTGCCATGACTGCTCCTGTGACAGAGGAAAGCATTTGGCAGCCATGCAATGAATGCACACAAAACACAAGTTAAAATTAACACAGCGAAATTACAGTTATTGCCCATATTTGTACTCAGATCCAGTTCCCCACGTGGCACACCTGTGTGTATAACATTAAATATTAATCTATTAACTAAGATGTAAGGGAAAATATCAAGATTAATTTGTTGTTTCTGCATACAAATATTTTGTGAATAAGGAAGAGCAATTAGGATTGAATTATGAATCAGCATCTCAAAACTACTTGATGATTTTACTGGCTTTTTCGCAAAGCAGACTAGTATTTTGTGAGGTAAATAAAGCATACATTGATTGCATGGTGGGGGAGAGTGTATGCATAGAAGAGGGTATGTTAATGGCAACCACAGTAAGTAGTAGATATTAGTTGCAAGAAAGCGAGTTTCCTTCTCAATCTGGATGTGTCACATATCATTATCCTGCATTGTGCTGCTTTCCTTTATGTCAGTTTTTGTTGGCCTACATATGCTGCAATTTAAAATAACATGACAGTACAGATAAAGTGAATGTGAAATATATGGAGAAATACACCATTTTCCAAAGAGATCTGCTATTAACTATTAGCATTTTTTCCTGATAAAAAGAGACACAGGCAAGAACCAAACCATGTTATAGTTATTAACTCTCAGAAACTTTAGAAATCTCTCTCCTTGTGATTTGCAAACTTTATAATATTTTTGTATAAATTCGATTATATACTTTATATACATAATATACAATATTTTATATATATATGTATGTATATTTGCAAACAATACAATATTTTTGTGTAAATAACGATCAGTGTGCATAGAGAAATAAAGAACTGTGCAGCCGTCAGCTTAATTTTTATTTACTGATCTGGATCATTTTGGCACAATTCCAGGTAACAGACAAAACAATGGGAACATGGTCACCATTTCTCCAGACTGTTGGAGTTGTGTGAGTAACAGAATCTGATCTGATGTCCAGGTGAAGGGACGAGGGTCGGTGGGAGAGTGCCTTCCTGCTGGACAGTGGATCTCTGCAGTTTTCTTCAGGCTGAGAATATATGGTGCTGCAGACAGTCCCAGCACATCTGTGAATGTCTTTAAAATGTTCCAGTGTTCCAAAAAGGTACCATTTCAGATGCTCAAATCACTGAATATAACCCACGGCCATGCTAATTCAAAATCACTGGTTATTTATCTATTTATTTATTTATTTATTTGGGGATAACAGGCTACTGGAGACAAGAACACACTTCTGCCACCCTGCCATTGGTGCCCACAGATTCCTGACAGTACCTTTCATGAACCAGCTGTGCTGCAAGCATCCAGCTTCAAACCCCCTGCTGACAGATGCCTGGCCAGGACAAACACCAACAAAGGACAGCCTCTGCCAGCTCTGTGCACTGCAGGTCATTGTCCTTACACCCTTCACATTTTCATTGCCATTTAAACGCTTAATCTGACCAAATATACGAGAAAGGAACCTCTCAGCAATTCATTTTTTCCCAGGCAAATATGGGG
Source organism: Dryoscopus gambensis (assembly GCA_013389985.1). Taxonomy (NCBI): domain Eukaryota; kingdom Metazoa; phylum Chordata; class Aves; order Passeriformes; family Malaconotidae; genus Dryoscopus; species Dryoscopus gambensis. Next base: position 8,895 of record WEIT01025417.1, read on the forward strand.
GCTTTAATCAACAATCTATTTTAAAAGGATGATTTTCTTCAACTATGCAAGAGCAAGGACAGCCAAACTTAATCAAAGAACATTTCACTATTTACTAAAGTTTTGCCATATTTGTTCAAGAAATGAATTCTTTGTGCTTTGTGCTTGTTAACTGCTAATAGAAGGTGTTAGTAATATGCCCAGCTTAAGCACAATGGTCTTAATTTCTATCCTAGGATGTGTTTTAAGCTTCTGTTAACAAAGATATATATAAAAGTAGGAAAGCAAACAACTTGATTTAAATGCCAGTCACTCTTCAGATTTTTTTAGTGGCCTCACTTCTAAACACAGACTCTTAGTCATCACAGGTTACTACACAGATTAAAGAATAAGGCCCATTTTTGCTACATAATTGAAGTAAATAAATAAGAAAAGCACTGCAATTCAAGAAACGAAGCATTAAAACCAAAATAAAACCAAAAATTCTCAATTAAAATTATGAACAGGTTCTGTTCCATTTAAAAATGTTTTAATAAAACACAGTATGTTTCTATTTATTCATTAAATAGAAAATATTTATGAAAATAATGTGAACAATAAATATTGTAGTGATATCACAACATAAAAATAGCAATTTATTGAAATTTCATTTAGAAAAAGGGAACACAAAACCAAACAAAAAAAACCCAGAAAAACCCATTACTTGGCAAATGTAATGTAATACTTATACTGTTTCCAAAACCCACATTTCACCAAAGCTCAAAAATAAATTAGCAGATAAAACAGTATTTATACTTCAAATAGCATGATTTCATCGGGAAACACTTGATTTCTGAAGCTAACATGATAAATAAGCATCTAATTAAGTAAATAAAGATGTGGAGAAGAATTAAGTCCTCTGCAGCTTATTCTATTGAATAACAGAATTGGGAAATGAGTCACACCTTAAGACTTCTTGGAGTGAAAATGAGATAATGTTAATAAAAGTGCAAATTAAGTCAGAAAAACTGCCTCAACCAGAACAGTTTTCCAGCTCTATATGATACTGACATATTGGAATTTTTAAATTAGGTTCAAAATTATTATATTTTCCATTACTCTTTTACAGCATTTGAACCCAAACCACACTCATTAAGAGAGAACAGATTTCTGAAAATATTCTTTTCTGTCTAAAACAGCCTGGTTCTGTTGGAAATTACCTACAATGCTCCTCTAGTGCAACTCCCATACCAGTTCTGGGCTGACCAAAAGTTAATGCATATAATGAAGGGCATTGTCCAAATGCCTCTAAACCATGACAAGCCTGGGGCATCACCTGCCTCTCTAGGAAGCAGTTCCAGCGTTTGATCACCTCTTCATAAAGAGATGCCTCCTAATATCCAGTGTGAACTTACCCCAGCACAGCTTTGAACAATTTCTACTCATCACTGGATCCCAGGGAGAGGAGATTGCCGTCCTCTCCTCTTACCCTCCCCAGGAAACTGTGGAGAGCAATGAGGTCACGCCTCAGCCTCCTTTTCTCCAAACTAGACAAGCCCAGAATCCTTCTGGCTCCACACAGGGCATCCTTTCCAACCCTTTCACCAGCTTTGTTGCTCTTCTCTGGATGCATTCAAGGACCTTCACATTTGGATGTGGGGCCCAGAACTGCACACAGCACTGGCAGTGAGGCCCCACCAAGGCCGGACTCAGCAGGAGAATCACCTCTTGTGCTCGGCTGGCTGAGCTGTGTTTGATGCCCCCCATGATGGAGTTTGCCCTCCAGGCTGCCAGGGCACACTGCTGGCTTCTAGCGGGCTGCTGTTGACAGGCACCCCGAGATCCCTGTCTGCAGGGCTGCTTTCCAGACCCTCCTCACCCAGTTTACACCTGGGTCTGGTGTTACTCCATCCCTGATGCAGAACCCAGCATTTGGACTTGTTAAATTCCATCGCACTGATATTTGTTCGGTTCTCCAGTCTATCCGGATCCCTCTGCAAGGTGTCTCATCTTTCAAGAGAGCCAACAGCACATCCCAGTTTGGCATCAGCAGCAAACTTGCTAGTGGTGGATTCAAATCCTGCGTTTGGAACACCAATAAGGATATGGAACTGAAGTGGCCTTAGAACTGGGCCCTCAAGAACACCACTGGTGGCTGCTCGGCAGCCTGATGGAGCCTCATTCATTTTCTCAACATATCCAGATAAATACATGTGAATCCAAAGATATATAAATATATATACTTGTTTAGCATTTTATTTCACTATCTGTGTTAATGAAATATTCAGTAAATGCATCAGAAAGAAATAAATATCCCTAGAATAATTCTCAACCTGATTTTCAGCCTCACAATTGCCTGTTTCTGAAGGTTTACAAAAAAAATATTACAGAGCTTTGAAAGTCTGGAATGCAAAGCCTTTCTAGTAAGGTTCTTGAAACCAGTCCAAATTTTATTTTTTTATATGTTAAAGAAAAGGTGAAAACCAGCTCATGAGTCAAACTATATAAAATTAATAAGTTGTCCCTGACTAGTTTCTTCTGGTCACTTCTTCACTACAACCAGTCTTTATATATTAAAAGAGAGACAAGATTTTCATCCCAGATATGAAAGTTGGGAGCAAGGCACGCTAAAAAGAAGAGGCAAAGTAGGTATTCCTGACAATAAGGCAAAACTGAAATCTCCCAGTCAGTCTGACAAGCTCTACAACATTAAACAAGTTTTAAATTATTTTATCTATATCAGCTGAACAAAAAAATCAGATCATCACAAAACTTAATTTCCACAGGCAGATCTGCTTAATTTGTGTGATGTAAAGATAACATTATCTAAGTTTGATACAGGTTTTTGAACTGAAAAACAGCTTCAAGAAACCAAAAGGCACTGCACACATACAGTGATAATTATGATCCTCATGTTTAAAATACAGTTTATATTCCTACTTTCTCTGAGATCTAAATAACCTATGTAACACAATTTTTTCTCAAGCCTTGGGTAAAAAAAATTCATGTAAAAAAATCCTTTAAAATCCCCGTCAAACTCAAAAGTCCAAATTTCAAATAGAATTTCTTTTATGCTGGTTTACTTTTCCTTAATTTCAGTCTTCCAGATTTCTTCATTCTCTGTGAATTTTGACATTCTGTTGTTGTATAAATGGTTTCTTTTTAACATGACAGTTGAACAGAGGTTGCTTAAATAAATGCAATTTCATCAAGTCTTCAAATAGAAGCTGTTCTTGCCCTGTAGTTTCAGGGTGTTTACAAAAACACATTTCCGAAGTAGCATCCTCCATCAGGCAAGAAAAAATTCTTCACATGCCAATATGCAGACAGTTGCTTAAGGATATATCAGCCAGCCAGGATCATGCATGTCTGACTTGCATAACACTTGCTTTAAATGTAAATAAATCAAAACTAGGTCCAGTACACAATCTTATTCAGCTGGGACAATCTAGGGAATGTCTGGCAGAGGTAGGGGTTATTTTTCCCCCTAAGTGTCAGCGAGTGACAGATCTCAATGACACCCCACGCTATTTTTCTACAGGGAGTACCAAGAAGTAGAAAGATACAGACTTCCTACAAATCTTGACATGTCTAACAGTCCCAGGGTATCACATCAGCCCCTTTAGGTTATTTCAATTTGATCTACATATCCATGAAAATAAAAATCAATGTGCCCAATGGTCTAGTAAAACATTCATCCTATCCCATGCAGTAATTTCTTTTCTGGAAAGTCCAGGCATAAAAGGCACAGTGACCCTTGGAGCTGTGCCACTGGGAACACATCCATCCTGGCCAGTGATGTCGTGCTGAAAAAGGTAATTGGTATAATTTATTAACAGATCTTCCCCCTTGACTCTTCTGGGATGGCCTAGGCCTAGTTATAGCGAACGCTGTAAATAGTTGCAGTTGTTTTTACAGGAGCCACATAGAAGGAGAGTAAGTGGATTTTTTCCAGGCTCTTGAAGGATACGACATCAATACTTAAATGAATATATTCCTTTTTATTTTGTTTTTTTAATAATCTCATCACATCATAGAGGCTTCAATTTACCAACAGAAAACGTCAGAACATTTCAATGTTTGAGACAAAAATATTGATTGATGCAAGGAGAAAAGTCTTCAGTACTGAATATTAGATCCTCCATGTTATTCAGTATATGGGTTCCAGGTTTCAGAGTTCTCTGAAAGAAGCAAGTATTTTCCTCTATTATAACAGTGAAGTTTGGCAAGATTTACAGATATTAATGAGGGAGTGAGGCATAGAAAACACTACATAAAAGAGAGCCAGCAGTGCTGAAGATAGGCAAAATATTTACACACCTGACATATTGCAGGCATACAAAAACATATTCGACTCCTTGCTGGAGGCAGCTAAAACAGCCCTCCAAAATACAACTTGCTCTCTGCAGGGCCAGAGAAAATGTGGAGCTATCCAGAATATACTATGCAAATAGAAACAAGATAAACACTGTTCTTTTGATGGGGAACCAGTAGAACAATAGATAGGCAAGGGTCCAAATCTGAGATAAAATTGCATACTTCCACTAACTTCAAATCCTTATAACTCAAAGGAAGGCAAGTCTGGATTCAGGTCTAGAAACCAAATGCTGTACACTACATATAACCCCTATCTTATTTTCATATTTTCAAGTGTCCAAGTTTTTAAAAATGCAGATCTTTATTAACATTTAAAATATTTAATACCTTATGTATTGAGATGTAATTGTAATTTAGTGAGTAGTTATAAAGTTGGAATTTCATTCCAATCAGTTTAAATATCAACTGTCAGCTATAACATAATACAGATTATTGTAGTATGGATTATTTACTGTATCAGAACATATCATGCATACAGTTTGGTATGAAACCAAACTACACTGCAGATACACCAATATTATCCAAAATACATGCATTACCCTCTATAAAAGAAGGGCTAGTGCAGATGTAGAGCACCCTTCCTTCACACTTTCAAGTTTGTATTCATTTACAGATGTGCCACCACCACATATCTCAACTGGAACTGGCTGACCAACAGCGAGGCAGCTCTGCACTGCAACTCAATTCAGAGTCCTTCCAGCCTTCCAATGAATGGAGAAAAAGAAGAAAAAAAAAAAGGTTTGAATAAGTTAAAAGAACCAGAAAATTCAACAATGTGTCACAAATAGAGAGGTCATTATGCCTGGATAACCCAGGATATTAACAGTTGCAGAAAGTGAAACACTATCCACAACTTAGCAGTCAATGAGCCCTGCTCAGAACCAGTGATCTGCTGTACAACAAGGGTGGCATTTTACAGTTCACTGAAAAATGGAACAGACCCTTGATATCTTCATTTGTCCTTTTTCTGTGCATATTTCACAGTGCAACGATTTAGGGTCCATAACGTGTCACTTGTTATAACTACAGAGTTTACTTGAAGTATGTATGCACAGAAAAAAAAAAAAGTTCAGTGAACTGCAAAGATTGCAACAAATCTATCGTCTTTGAGCCAATATAAAGTTTTACTCCAAGTCTGAAACAATGTTGGTTAAACGTGTCAAAAGTCCAGTTTGAACTGCTTTTGCTTCCAATATGCACATTTACTACAGAAGTAGATCATTTAAACCTTTGCTACAGGTCAACAGCTCAAAAATATTTTTAATTAAACCCCATTTTAAAATAGGAATGGCTATAGCAATAAATAATTTAATAATAATAGTGATGTTTTGTCTTCAACATTTTACTACACTGACTATAAAGTGAGAAAAATTAGGAATGGAGGGAATTATTTTTATGAAAGACACTGCCAGCAATAAGTGTCAACATCGCACATTTCAGTCCTTCTTTAAAAATGCCATTAACAGCTATTCTGGATTGGGAATACTGGTGGATATTTCTATATATATTTCTAAGAACATTTTCTGCTTGTACATTTTTTCTGCGCAATGATAAATAACCATTCTGAGCCACTGATTAAGAGGTAACATTAGGAAAATGTCAGTCTGCAAAGGTAGTTTACAATTTCTAAGAAAAATACGCTGTATGAATACACCTGGAAATGTTTCAGATAACATCACGCTCCAGAACAGCAAGGGATAAAAACAATTATAATTGAAGTTTACCGTGTGCTGCAGAATGCCAGCAAAACATTATTTTGTTCAATTAAGCATGAAAAGAAATGTTTCAGCAGCATATCCAAGAACTGGACTATATGATTTTACAAGTTCTGATAAAGATTTGTATCTAAACTTTCACAAGTATTCCACTGTGTTCTGCTGCCTCAGGCCAGAAATAGAAACATCTTGTTTGTCCTGAATTGCTGGTTTGACCACAACAGGAAATACTGAAAATCATAAAAATGTCAGTTTCATGACTTTTCCATACAAAAACATTTCAGGTGGATTCAAAGGAGCTTTCAGACTGTCCTGTGCTGATATAACTCAACTTCTGAGGGTCCTATATTTCAATTTCCTGTTACATGCTTTGTATATGGGTCGGTTTTCATAACTCCATAAATAAAGGTTTTCTTGCAAGAAAAAAAGACAGGTGAACCTCAGTTAAGCAGAATATTAAGAGGAAAAGGGAGACCTTGAAGTAATATGGGGGGGAAAGCTTTTAAACACAAATATTAGTATTTTCATTCCTCAGAGACTATTTGTCATATCATACTCAACTCTGATATGGATAGCATATATGGAGAATGAAATGAGACATTGTATCTTGGAACCACAAAAAGACTTGTATTATTTGAAAGAGATTAACTCTTTCAGGGACAAATTTATAAAATAAATCATCTACCAAAATGAGTTTAAGTCATTTTGCCAATAGCACTAGACACTTCAGTAAATTATTGCCCTTTTTCTTAAGTTAAAAAAAAAAAAAAAAGAAAAAGAAAAAGAAAAAGAAAAAAGAGATTGTGCTTAGGTCATTTCAAAAATATATAAATATCCAGATTTAATAGGATTATTAGAAACTAATCCAGTTTGCTTTATGCATTTCAAGAGTACTGTGAATCTCCCTCTTAAACTGCAGGAAAAATGTAACTAAAAATAGTACATTTAGAAAGCATATACACTGAGGTTCCAGGAATGGACCTTGGATGGTCAGTTATGCGAGGTCAACAAGGAGAATGTTTCCATTTAGGTATATCAGTACAAAAGATCTCCTAATAGCAGAAATAAGCAATTTGGAGTTTAACTAAAATCTTCAAGTCCCTTAGACACATAACTTGCTGTGTACACACATCACACACACATGCCCAGAACAAGCTATTTGTCCTGTAATTCTTGGCAGTATCAAAACTCCAACTAATAGTTAGTGTAACACTATCCTAGGCTAAAGCAGCTAATTGGGTAAATACTCCTTGCGCGGAGTGAATGATGTGCTACTTACAGTATCAGCTCCTCCCTTCAGATGGATCCCCGCAGCACGAGGAGCTCACTTTGAGCAGGGAAGTTGGCAATATGTTAATGCACTTGATGAGTGGGGAAAGGTTCTGTTGTTGCCAGACCTTTGACTTGAACTTGATAGGGCTGATTTGGCATTCGGCGACTGGTTACATTCATCAAGAGGTGAAGCTTCACAACAAAGATAATGTGCTGGAAGCAATTAGT
>WEIT01025417.1:25311-52811 GCA_013389985.1 Dryoscopus gambensis
CCGGCCATCGCAGTCAGGGTTCCCCCGGCACATCCCGCCCTGCCGGCAGCGCCGCCGCCTCCACCAGCGCAGGGCCCATCCGCGCTGTGCCATCCCAGCACGCGCCAGCGGGGACCCTACAGGAGCTCACGGCCCGACAGTCCTTCTGCCCTGCCCCTGTGACACCCCAGCCAGCGCTGCGCCCAGCTCCGGGCTCCCCAGTGTCAGCACACGGAGCTGCGGGAGCGGGTCCAGAGGAGGCCACGAAGATGCTCGGAGGGCGGGAGCAGCTCTGCTGTGGAGACAGGCTGGAAGCGTTGGGGTTCAGCCTGGAGAAGAGAGGCCTCCAGGGAGATCTCGTAGCACCTTCCAGTACTGAGAGGGGCTGTAAGAGAGCTGGAGAGGGACTTTTGACAAGGGGGAATGGCTTTAAACTTAAAGAGGGTAGGTTTAGATTAGATATTGGGAGGAAATTCTTTACTGTGAGGCTGGTGAGGCCCTGGCCCAGGTTGCCCAGAGAAGCTGTGAATGCCTGATCCTTGGGAGTCTTCAGGGCCAGGCTGGATTGGGCTCTGAGCAACCTGGTCAATGTGAAAGGTGTCCCTGGCCCTGGAACAAGATCAGTTTTAAGATGCCTTCAACTCAAAACATTTTATGATTCTATGATTATCTTAAATACTTTAGAATGATTCTTTGGCTCTTAAATCCTCTTCCTTTTGCCACTCTCTTCTGATCAAAAGGCAATTTCTTTGCAACTACTACGCACTCTCGAAGTGTGGTTACTTATACTTTGTGTTTCTTCAGTCACTGGTGCAAGCTGTCATCTCCCTTTCTGCTCTACGTACTCACATACTGAGTTCTAGTATGTTCTTCACATCTTCACCTTCAGAACTGTGCTTTTAGGCATACGATGAATCAGGCTGGAAAACTGATGCTTTGGGGTTTCTTACCTAAGGTAAGAGAGAATGAGGAAATAATATGTGGATGAGGTGTTAAAGACAGGGGCTAAAACTTATTTGTCACTAAAAAATATATGTGTGTAATCATGCCCATCTTATCGACTCACACCCCATTTTACCGCCTAATTAAATTTTCTTCTAATCACATTTAGCAGAGGCACATTGGGAACAAATGTGGGAAGGATTTTAAAGTAGAAAATTTGATAAAATTGATATATTTATATATACGTATAAAATCAATTCTCATTTGACCCCAAGAATGGAGGTTATATGTACACACATATATGTTTCTGTATTTTTAAATAATCCACCCACATGCTGATGGAAAATATTGGATATTAAACATTGGAGATTAACTAGACACCAAACAAGGTTTTCCACACTGTTATGCCAATTGTCTTGGTATTCCAATACCTATGAATTAATCAATATTAATCAGTTCAAATCTATATTTTAAATATGTAATGACTGATCTTGGAAAGATAAAGACAACACCCTAATAGTTGAAGTTTCATTTATTGTTCACTTAATCTTACTTGCTTTGTCAGCCTGTAGCAATATGAAAAAATGTATTTTATTGTTTGAAATATGAGGTTCTCTTGAAACATATTTCTAAGTTTAGTTGAGTCAGTAATTTACATATCATATATAGATACAGATATACGACAAAGTAAAACAAAATATGGATAATGCATTTTCCACCATCCAGTTAGAGAATGGAGGCATGACAATTTAAATTTCAGTAACAACAACAGCTACTTCAGCCACCAATTTAAGATGAGTTCTGGTTTCAGACAGAAGAAATGAGATTTTAAAAGTCATCCAGTATAAAGTGGTTGTTTAGAATTTTTCTGAAATCTATAGGTTGAGATAAACACCAGCCTGAGGCTATTCACACTGGTTTTATGATAAATGAGGCAATTTGCATCATTCTCTCTCCCTATTGAGAATAAACAGCTCAGACAACTTCCTAGTTTGTATCAGGAACTTCATTGCTATTAGCAGAAACTAAAACCCAACCAGCCATCATGGTCTCTTAAGTAAGGATTGTAGCATAAATTTCAATCCAAAAATAATTTCCATGCCTAAATATTTACTGTGTTCTGGTTATAACGAAAACATTGGAATAATGGGATATATGCCACACATAAAAAACAGGTGCCACAATCACAGCTGCCAATGCAATTCACTATCCAAGGAATAAGAAACTTTTTCCTTTGAAGATTCTATGCAAGGCACATCTCTGCCTCATCCTTCCTCACCTTTCCATCAGCCACCCTTTATGTCCCCTCCTCTGGAAACTCACAACAGGCTCCAATACACCCTGTAATACACTTGGACACAGAGAGAGGCCTACGGAAGTCTCAGCAACAGGTTAAGAGACAAAAGCAAAAGCATAAAAGTACCCCTTCAAGACTGACAGATTAATTCTTAGAGGTCCAAGGCTTTGGGGAAAAACAAGTAGTTTTATTTGTGCTAAAATAAAGTCAGGAAAAATCAGGAAAGAAAGGTACATCTAGCACAGGAAATCCCTGTGCCAAACAAAAAAACATTCCAGCATTTAGAATAGCAACCACATCTCCAATAGAAGCCAAAAGACTTGGAATTCGGAAATCCTGGACATCATATTTAATCAGTAACAGAGACTGAATTCTTAGCCAACCTCTCTGGAAGTTTGGAACCACTGAGTGGGAGGACACTGAAGCTTTATCAGGCAGCATTTATGGACAGAGAGCTCCAACCCTCATGTACTTTGACTGAACTGGGATTGAGACCTGAGCTGAAGAGGACCTGAATGCCAAACAGGCCACTTAAATCTCCAGAGGCATATCCAATTCATTATTGTACTCTGAACACGAGGAGGGAAAATAGGTGGAGAGAAGGGAGAAATAAAAGGGGAGGAGAAGCAACTCCCCAGTGGGAGGAGGTATGAGACTGCCAAATGCCTCCTTGTCTCCCTACTAGACAAAGCTCCCTTCTTCCACAGTGGAAGTAGGATCAAAGATGGCAAGCATTAAAATGTTACCAAAAGCAAGAAGAGTAGGAGCAAACCGTGAGGGGAAATCAAGGGTATGTTGATAAAAGCAAACACACCAGCAAGGAAGGTGGGACATGTTACATACAGAATGGTAAACAAGATGACATGAACTTCAGGAAACCATCAAGAAAAGATCAAAGTGCAAATAAGATCATAGAGGTCCTGCTTTATTTTTACAACTTGTTTTATGTGTCTTTTATGTGTGGAGAAAATAAATAAATAATCTTTCTTTTGAACCTTAATAAACTCACAGATCCCAGGAACAAAAGGGCTGATAGGTAGCAATCCCTGTTGTTTCAACAAGAGAAACAAGAGGTCTGTCCCCAGAGACTCCTCCTGTAAAATGGGGGATCATACACCTACAATAGCATGGGCTTCACTGACTCGGAGTGGAGCACCGGCTCCCCATATAAAGGAATGTTTAATCTAGCAGAGAAAAGTAGAACAAATCAGGCGTCATTTGAAAAGCAAAGCAGCAAGTTTGTTTTTTCTTAAATGAGTACACACTAATATGATGGATTCTTTAATACGCAAAAGCTGTAAAGTGACAGGTATCTTTCCAAGGGGAGGATTGTACTTCTAGTAGACATTGGGGTTTATATAGGAATCTCTGTGCAAAATTCTGAGCACAGCCACCTTTCTGGTCTCCAAATTGAGCATCTGAGAATGATGAGAATCTGAGAATGTCTCTTAAAGCATCTAAAAGTGTTCATATGAAAGATGTCTTTACACCTAAACACACCTTAAAAATTTCACATCAGGGACATGCTGTGTAGTTGTCCTGTTCTCTGTCCAAAAGAAAGAGCGATTTAGAATTTTATAGTTTCCAAGCTGTTTGTCACTGCCCTCTAACTGAGATACGAGAAGCATTTGAAAGCTCTGGGTTTCTGTTCGGTGTGAAACGGGTTTGTCTAAGTGTGCAGACCTCCACATCACCATCCCCAGCCCAAGCAAACCCAGATACTGTTGGCAGTCAATAATGACAACAATCCAGCACACAATGTTGTGTGTCATGCAACATGATTTTGAGCAGATCTACTTAAAACAAGCCTAACACTAATGGCCTGCAAGAATAGACTTCCACTCTTCACAGTATTGATAGGGCAGAATTGATATTAAGAGTGGCAAAGTTTAAAAATTTCCCCAGTGAAATTCTTAGTAAAGCATCGTAGGGGAAACTACTGCAAAAATGAAGAACAGCGACAGAAACCAAGCAACAGTGAAACATTGACAAAAATAAATAGCCTGGGATTAAACTAATGGAATCTGGCAGATATGAATTTCCACAGTAAAATTCCTGGAAATCCATTCACAAGTAAAAAGGCATGATTTGTAAATGGAATTACTTCACCTCAGAGGGGTGGTTCTTATTTCAGAAAATCGTAGACTCATAGAATGGTTTGAGTTGGAAGGGACCTTAAAGGTCATCCAGTTCCAGTTCCTCTGCAATGGGCAGGGACACCTTCCACTAGAGCAGTGGAAGCAGCTGCTCAAAACCTCATCGAACCTGGCCTTGAACACTTCCAGGATGGAGAACCTGCAATTCTCTGGGTAATCTGGTCCAGTGCCTCACCATCCTCACAGTAAAGAATTTCTTCCTAAATATCTAACCTAAACCTCTTTCAGTTTTAAGCCATTCCCCCTTGTCCTGTCACTACATGTCCTTGTAAAAAGTCCCTCTTCAGCTTTCTTGTAGACTCTCTTCAGGTACTGGGAAGGCTGCTATTACCCCTAAAGCCTTCTCTTTTCCAGGCTGAAGAATCCCATCAGCCACTGTAGAGTGCCACTAGGCTGGTCAGCTGTGGACATAGATATGATGCTAGTGGGGGAGCTCTCAACGGTTAATCTCAATTTAGAGAAATAAAATTAAACTACGGAAGTCAGATATGTAACACTTGTTTACCAAAATAATTTTGAAAATACTGATCAACCACTCTAGAAAAGCAATGTAACAATGTGATCCTGCATCTCTTCTGGGTAAAGTGTTTTTCCATAAACCAAAACAAAGGGACAAGCAGAATGAAATAGCCTCACTGGTGAAGGGATGAAGAGTCCAAGACATCACAGAGTATTTTAAAAGTACAGCTACAAGTTCTTTCTGATATTACTGCATATTTGTTGAATTCAGCAAGAAGTTGCTTTCAAATATCTTAAAGTGTATGTTTATTAGATTATTTTACCCCTCCCAACAGATCTCATTTAGTGTATGCTGTTTATTATAATTCACTTAGGAGGTCTCACATGTCACTTTTCAGTTCACCTGGGCTTTGTCTGTTAGAGCAAAAATTTAATATTTTGACCTGACTAAAATAAATATTCCCTTAGACACCCAATTCTGAAGAAGCACAAAACAGAAATACTGACAAAAATTGCATTCATAACTAATTTATACTCAAACATGGCTATAGCCCTGAATGCAATGTAAAATTAAATTTTGGAAAAATTTTTGTGGTTTGCCAGAAATGATCACCATTGAAAAACACTCCCAGAAAAAAAAGTAAAATTTGTCACAAGCTTAAAGAGATTTTCAGTAAAGAGCTCCAGGAATGGAGACAGATTCTATCAACTGCTTTCGAAGGAGCTGGATTTTTAACATGTAACTACAATGATCACTAGCTAGCTCTTATGAATTAGGGTGTTTCAGTGATGCCAGAGCAATTTGACCCAAGTTTTAATTCTTTAATGGTTGCATTAATTCTATTTTTTCAGAATTCATACTTGAGCATAGATCACATTGGTAGTAGATCCTACCAGGCTTCCCTAGAGCCAGATTTTACTAATCTAACAATGACTAAGGAAAGACATCTACTTACAGAAAATATGCCAATTCACACAGAAGCTGCTGTCTGACCAGCTTTGTGCCTGAACAGACAAAATCTGACTGACTGTAGTTTAAAGATGTCTCTGCATGAGAATTGGCTGCAGAATAGGAAGTACTATCAAAGCTACCACATACGAGAAGAAAGTATTATGGTTATCATGGATGTGTAAATAATCTATCACTTTTGTAAAAGCCATTGCTAGAAAAGGCACAAAAGGAAATACAAACATTTTCAAAATGGAACACATTCATCTCTGGATACAAAATTCAAATTAATTAAGAAAGTGTTACTATATGACCATCTGGTCAGACAAGGGATGGAATAAAGAGATTTTTTACGTGTTGTTTTCACCACAAAATATGCTGGTTATGTCAGGAATGAGCTAAGATAACATGGCAGGAGATAAATCAGCTGCTCTCTGACTCAGAGGCACATTGAGAGGAGCTAAGTCCATTATGCTCCTTAACTACCCACAGAGGAGAAATGCCAGTGCAAGCTTGTACCAGGCCTCGGTTCCACTGTCACTGCTCCTCTCAGGATTCTCCTGCACATCAGTGCCATGGCTGGGTCTCAGATGGCCGAGCACAGCCAGTCCTGCAGCTCTACCTGGCACGTGTCCAGCTGCACAAGGGGCATTGCTGTGGCTCTGATGTGGGACAGGCCCTGCACGTTGATCCCGGTGGGAATACTAGGGGTCAACAACCAAAGCTGTAAGAGCATGGTTTTTCTGAGTGAAAAGCTAAAATCACTTAATTCTGAACAAGATAATACTTGAATTTAAAGTCATCACTTACTTAGTCCTTTCATAATTGCTCTGGATCGATTCTCAGAATAATTTCCCAGTTCTTTTTTGTTAATAGAGAAGTACTTTCCCCATGCCTCTGTCACCTTTATATACCGGTAAAAATATATGCAAGTTAAGTATGCGAATTAAACAATTAATTCTCAGTAATCATCTGGCTGCATCTACATTTGAATTTAGATTTAGAGAAGCACCTTTGAGGCAAACATCTTAGCCACCCCCAGTTTCCATACTCCATTTCACCCTGCAGTCTTGGGACTGGGTTCCTTTCCTCTGAGCAGCAAGATGCCTGATGTTCTCCAACAACAGATAAGACCTTCTGCCCACAGATCACACATGAGCCAGCCAAACACAACCTCCCAAACTGCACTGAGTGCTGCAGGACCAGCAGCATTCACTCCTCTCTCTGGAGTCTCTGGGTAAGGCTTTGCTAGACAAAGATGCTGTCTGAGAAACTCCTAGAATTTCTCCAATACTTTTTGGCTTAGAAGAAAGTAAGGGTGGGTTTGAAAACTCTGTAGATGTTGTTATTGAACGCAAAAGTTGGCGATAAAATATTCTTAATATTTAGTTCACCTACAAAGTACTACGCTACTGTATAGAAAAAATACCAAGTATAAAGAGGCTTCTTGTTTCTAAGATAGATACTCTAAAGTATGTCAGTTACAGAAGCCTAACATTCCTTACATCCAGCAGATATTTTGCAAACTTTAACTTCTGTACCTCATAATTTAGGCTCAGACCAACTATTTCCTTTTCATATGAAAAAATACTTCATAATAGTGTTTTAAGCAGAATGACTGAAGTAATGCAAGGCCAACACAAATTAAATGCTGACACCTTTAGATGTTCTATAGATGAGGATTATCACTGTGCACAGCACTGCCTTTCATAACTGCAGCGCTCACACTTTGCACACTTTTAATTTTTTTTTTTTTTACTTTTAAAACATACCAGAATGGGAAATACCTTGGGAGTGCTTCAAGCAAAGCACTTGAGTTAAATACGACTTTGTTATGGCTTCAACAATCCACATACTCAGAGCTCTGTAACCTTTATCATTGAAGTCAATAAGAGGATTCTTTTAAGAGAGGGAAAACAAATATTCATTCTAACTAATTTAATTTCTCTTTCTACATATCTATTTTGTCTTCAGATTATGGCATCCAGGAAGAAGAAACATTAGATAAAATTAATCCATCTACTGCTACACAGATCTTAATATATTCAGAAAAGATCCAGATTATTTTCTATATCAATGACCACGTGGCACAAGAACAAAAATATAGATCTTTTAAATGTACTTTTTGATTCAAAAGAAAATTTAAACACTTTATGCAGTCTTTCAAATATCCCTGATCCACAGTGTAACTCTGTGTTTAAATCCCTTCCTACAGAACAAATTCATTTAAAATAAAACTTGTTCAAGGGACAGTTTTCTGTGCAAGGTGAAATACACAACCCAAAACAGGCACACAGACCACACAAAAAGTTTATTCTTCAGAGATAACTATAGAGATAAAGTGAAAATTCAAGCCTGAAGGGCAGTTTACAATCTTCCAATGTATTTCAGAACTGGAAACTATGAAAGTGGGATGTAGACCATTTCTTTGTTTTACATAAGTGCATACCACGCACAAATCTATACACACACTTGTATGTGCATGAAAACAGAAAAAGAAGACTCAATTTTAAAATGAAAGTCTAGATTCTTTCAGCTATATGCCCCAAGTTGAACTTTTTAGTTGTAATTGATGAGGACAATCAGGACATTAGAGGGAAACGCTAATCAAAATTTACAGTCAGTGCAATAGATTCATTGAGGAAACAATGCCACTTTTTGATGAAAAATCACAGCTAAGCATTGCAGGCCTTGCTACATGAAGAGCTAAGAAGTTTGGTACTAAATATGCAACTTCTGGGTCTTTGGAATTCACCTAGACCTCTCTGTGTAACTATAACTATCCTTTAATGTCATACAAAAGAAGATACTTTATATGGAAATCAGAGACACACCACCAAACCAGGATCTCTATTCCCTGTAGACATGACCTAATGTCTTGGCATTCCGGAGAAGCACTGGCACTTGAGAACACTCCAACCTGTGAGTGCAGGCTCGGGAGGATTACAGGGGCTGTGCTGCACAGCACTTATGACAGGAATGCTTTGTGAGCTGTGCTCTTCATTTATCTCCGTCTTTTCTGACCACACCAAACGCTGCTCTGCCTATGGAATGGTTTGGTCATGTATGATCTAATTAGAGTCAGTGTGCACACACACAATGCTCGATTCAATGACAATTTGAGATGAATAGCCAGATGTGTCTGTGTTGGGGAAGTGGTTAGACAAGTATTTACTGGGGACCGGAGGGGAGGGGAATGCACAGTGAAATAAACTTTTTACCTTGCATCTATTTTGTAACATAACCATGAACCCGAGAACAATGGCATAAAGAGCAGCCATAAATCAGAGGTCAAACTTGCACCAAAACCCAGTAAATAAGCATCTCATTTAGCAACACAGCTCTTATGTGAAACCACATTTCCCCATCCACCCACACACCTTTTTTTTTTTATAATTAAACAGTTGACCCCATGAGGTGTTAACTACCTGAATAATCCTTATATGGGAGTTTTCTTGATTTCTATGGAGGAAGTGGAAAAAATTCTCAAGAGAAAAACATTTTGAAAACACATATGTTGAGACTAGTTGTTGCAACATACAAGTCTGATAGAGGACATTTTTGTAACTAGATTTATTTTTAATAAATTTAGAAAAAATATAATTGAAATACAGTGATTGAACATAAACATGTACATGATATTTTAAAGAAAAGCTATTCAAGCCCTATTCCTGCTCCCACTTAAGTCAATAGCAGGGTTCTATTGTGATCCATAAATAAGTCCAAAAATGTAGTGTTGATGTTTGTGTAAAATAGATTTGATTCAATCAGGGATTCTTTTTCATAATGTGAAATTTTTTCAGCGTATTACAATGTCCCCATCATAAATACCTCGAGACTACACTGCTAAAACAAAACAAAATGATAAGTATTTCTTGATGGTGGGTTTTTCTTATTGATCACTTCAAGTCTTCTGAAGACTAAATGTTCACAGAAACAAAAAGCGCAAATATTTCTGCCTGCTGAAGTTACCTGCTGACAGGTAATCTCCTTGTGCAGTTTTGAGATTAGAAGTCTTCCCCTGACAAAAAATAAGATAAAATTTTGACAGAAAGTATTAAAGTTTTTGCAAAAATATTCACTCCACACTCAAACCAGGCATAACACAGAGGTACACTGAAGCAATCTCAAAATTAAAAAAATAAATGTAGGCTTATTTTCTTACTGATTCACTCAGGAAAACATAAAAGTTAACAATCTATGTGTGTATTGATAGGTAAATATTTTAGCTTCAGCCAACAGTTCATTCTGAATATCTATTAAGAATAAGCTGTGATTATGGATTGTGTTTATTTGCAGCAAATATCCAAATATGACAGTACAGGTTTGATTTTCCTATCTGTGTTGCTATGTAGGTGCCACATTCAATCACCTCAAAATCACATGAAGAAATAAGGCAAACTAAACAGCAAGATATTTAACTTGCAACATCTGCACTCTCTATTCTTCAGATGTTCCCAGGCTCGTTCTGACAGGCATCATCACAGATTTTCTTATTCTCCCTGAAAAGTTTCTTAAACCCAGAATATGAAAGAAAACTCCAAAACTGAACACTTGTGATTGATTTTAACTATGAGGAACACCTCACATAATATTTCACTCCCTGTTACAGCTTAGCTAGAGCATTATGATCAGAAATAAGGAGGTTATCTCCATTTTCTGAGTGTTCACTAGAGACTTCACCAGTAACAGCTGTCAAACAGCACTGCCACATTCAGACCTGCATAAAACTTCTTGTTGTCTTCTCGAGTCAAGAAATGAAGTTTTTTCTTCAAAACGAAGTCTGAAATTACTACAGTTTGTCATGCAGCAAAATGCCATAATACAAAAAGGAAAAATTCTGCTTTTAGAACAAGGCTTTCCTGGAAGAGATAGATCATATGGCAAGTTGATTTGCTGAGTCATAACAAGGAATTGTGTAGGCTTCCTGAAGATATATAAAAGATGCCCAGTACTCAGTACAATAATTTGCCATAGGAACCAATTAATATCTAAAACTTGGATATTCACCCACTTTGTCTCTGTGGAAGACTGAAGAAGGCAAATTAAGACACAAGCTCTGCTGTTTTGCAAGAGTTACAGAAACAAGATTTAGAGTTCTTACTCTAGCGACACAATGAAACTGCTGAAAGAACAAAAGCCAGGCTAAGCTGATAGAAAGCTAAACCAGCAAATTCCAAAAGTGCTTCCAAGTTCTTCATAAAGTTGACCTAAACCCAGAAAAATGCTTCTATTCTCTTCACTTGAGCTTGATAAACTCCATAGCAGGAAACCAACACTGTTCTAGGCAGTGCAGAGCAAGCCTTGTTTTGTAAAAGTCACCCTGAATTATTTTAGCTCTCACACAGCTATTCACTGTTTAAAGGGGATAGACATACCCACATCTAAAGTGCTATTGATCAAAGAATTTCTTAGAATATCTATCTGTCAAAGGAAGGTTGATTATAGGACAGGTTAATAGACTGTATTTTCCCAGAGGTATTAATATGTTTGAGTACTGTAGAACTTCAGGCAGTTCTTTTAATGTCCTGGGAAAACCAGTGGGGCAGTACTGTTTAATTTCTTAGAATTTCATGTTCAGAAAGGAGTTTGAGTATAGATATAATGTCCTGCTCACTGAATTTTAAACTACTTAGTGAAATGAATTGACAATTTTTATATATTTTAACGACTTCAATTTAAAAGCTATTACAAACCCTCCCTAAGCCCTTCTTCCCAAATGATGAGGAACGCAGCCTAATTTTGAACAAATTCACTTCAGAATTCATAGAGGTATTTATGATGTTACCAAACAGAAGCCAAGATATTTTTAACCAAGTTCTGAGACTCTATCAATATTGAAACATACTCTGGATACAAATCCTGCAATGGATTTATGATTGTAGGACACCCTGGTTTATATAAACAGCAACACAAGATCCCGGTTCCTGCTTTGCCTGGAAGAGTGGAGGATTTCAGGAGATGACCTTCAGAGCTTTGGGCAGCTACTTGTAATTCACCACTCACCTCCTCCCCTGAGCAGTTAAATCGCAGTAGTTACTGGGAGGAGCTGAACTGGGTGTCACACCCACACCTTACAAACCCACAGAACTATGCGGGGTTTATTGTTCCAGGCTGGGAAGGACACATAATTCATACGTGTAACTTCTATATAACAATAAATTTCCACTACAGATGCATGGTTGTGTTTTTATGCCTCCAGGGAAAAAGAGGCGTAACCATATGCAAAACTATGATTAAGAGTGGCAAATGCAGGGAATAAACAGTTCAACAGTTTTCTTCCCCCTTTATTTTGCATTTTATAGACAATCACATAAATCAACAGTAATTATATACTTAAAATTATCTTTAATAACTGGAAAAACACATTCATTACTTCCAGAATTTGTAATTTACAACCTCTGTATTCACAGACAAATGGTGTTAATTCAAATTAAAAATGAATACATAGTCCTTTAACTTCCAAAGAAGCTATATGTATAAGCTATACATTTCTCTAATGATACTTAGCACATATTCTTCCAGTTTTAGTTCAAATATTTTCAATATTTTTATACTTATTTCATGCCATATTTTCAATATAATAAGAGCCATATGTATATATGTGTATATATCTCTCTCTATATATACATGTATATATATTATTTATGAATTTGGGAAGGACAAGAGAATGTCTCAAATCAAGGAAGAGTAGAAGAGCTCAAAATCAGCACTGCCATACATTCAAACATCAAGCTTACCCTGTATGTCCTTAGGAAAAAATAGAGGGAGACTTTCCAGTGATCAACGTTTCTTTCTAACAGACACAGTAACCACATAGTTACAGTGTAGAATTTATGTTCTTGGGGCTGTTAAATATAGCTGATCATGTTGACTGTGTAATCATCAACATCATAATGTTCAATTTTGTAAACCACTAAGAAATGTAAATGAAATTGGCCTCCAGAAAGGGCAAACATCAGCAGGCTGTTCAAAAGAGGGGTACATAGAAAAAAACAGCTCAAATGCTCTCAAACCTTTTGGCTGCAGAAATTTCAGGTTTCAGAATTGCAGTCTTACCAGCCAAACCCCACTTATATAATTTAAACACAGGAACACAACTAAGGAGTTATATTTAGGTGAGGAAACAGAAACCTTTGTATCTTGTTTGGAAATGTCAGCTTTACATGTACAAACACAAAATATGGGGACCATAGAGTGTTTGAACTGATGCCTCCAGCTGTCTCTATTTTTGTTCCTAAATTCATTTCTCACAAGTAATTGTGCATCTAACTCAAAGAAAATTAGATTACATATGCCATTAGTTTTAATGGTTTAGGAGAAATAACTGGGATAGATTGTGCATGGCAGCTGAAGAGTTATAGCTGTGTTTTGTGTGGGCAGTGGCATGATTTCACTGCAGAGGGTGTCTGCACACACAGAAAACCATATTCACACCAGCCAGGCAGCCATGAAGTCCTGAACTGCACGAGATTTTTCAGTTTTATCTACTCTGCCTTTTGTTTAAAGGGCAGTGTACATATTGAAGAAAGATGTTTTCCAACTGCTTGAACAGATTCTTCTTCTTTATTACTAAATTATTATGCCTCTTATTCTATTCCCTTATTAGTAAAAGGTATCAGTTACGAAAACACAAAACCTAGATATCAAAAAGAATATGAGCACTGCTACATAGTCATCAATCCAACCCAGCCCAGCTGAGTCTCTGGCACTGACACTTGCCACAAAACAAAGGTAACAGGACTCAAGGATAACTTGCAAAAGTGAGTTCTGGAATTTCATTAAGTACTCAGAAGGAAAAAAATGTAATGAGCCTTATGCTGAAATCCTGTTGTTTACCTATTTTATGCATGAGTGTTTTTATAATGTTTTATTTTCATCTTAGTTGAGCCACTGTTTGTCATTTTTACTTTAAATATGATATCTGTACTCTTTTTCAAGACAAAGCTTTAAGCCTTTTTTTTACTATAGCTTTCTTTCCTAAGTAGTGGAGGGAAAAATGTTTCAGATGATGGTGTTGACATAACAGCATTACAAGATTTTGCTATCATTTTGTTTCCTAATTTTATACAGTGTCAAAGTTGACTTCCTTCCAATTAATCTCATTTACTTCAGCCTACAGGGATTCCTAGATTATTTTACTGAGCAGCAACAATCAATTTTTGAATCAGTAATTCTTAAACTGTAAAAATAATGTCAGTGATTCTTTCAATGTGAATCACCTTTCCTATTAATGCATTTAATTTGTCCCATTGTAGTCATGGTAATGATGTAATCACTACATCAAATGTAATCATTTCCATGTCCCTAATTTTAATAGGTTTCTCTGGACTTCTATGATTAATGTCCAGCCTTAGTCACACTCAAAAAATTTATATCCCTTGGGCATTTTTATTCTTCAGGATATTTTTTACCATTTTTTGCAAATATAAGCAGACATGGAAATACGTTTTTAACATTAGAAACAGGGAGTAGTGGTGAACTTAAACACTTGTTATTACATGTATTTGCACTGACGTACACATGCAAACACACATACCCAAAATGGTGCCAAAAGTGATGCAGAGCTTTAGGGTGTAATGCTAAATTTTTGCTATCTTAAGAGCATCTCCTCTTTCCTCAGATCTCTCAATCATGCTTTCTGTGGAACATATAGGAGAAAATACAGGAGAAAATATTTTTAGGTATTAGAGTTATTTCAGGACTCTGCACCACTGGATATTGAACATGAAAATACAGTAGATACTCTTCAATATCATAGTTTGATTTTCTTCTAGCAAAAAAATCCGTGAAAATTATATAAATATTACTTATGATGAGATCTGGAAGATCACTTTGTAACATCCACTTTTATGTGGATGTGGATATTAGAGTTTAATATAACTTTTCAAATGAACAGTCTAAAGGAATAGTTCAACTTCAATGTAAGTCCTGAAATTTTTTTTCCTGAAAAAAAAATAAAAACCACAACCAACATGTAAAGATTTTTCTTGGAATATTTTGATTATTTTTTGTCAGTTAAGCATCCAGTTAAACAGTCCATTATAGTAGCAGAAATATTTCCTAAAGTTCCTTTTTGGTGGTTTATTTTTTTAATATGTAGCAGGTCATTCCATTAGGTAACCCTCCAAGTGACCCAAAGGAGATATATTAAAACCTAGTAATACAATACCCCTGGACTATTTTACATAATAAGAATTTTTTTTCTAACTCCCAGATGTTGCTAAAGGACAGAAAAAAAGACCTGTAAAATTCTTCATCATGAATCTTTTTTTCTGCAAATCCCTTTTTTCCCCCCTTTCAAAAGCAATTCTCAATAGAGGTAAAAGAAGACAAAACTTGACCTTTTGTGATCCCAGCATTAATAGGTCTGTTCATAATTCAATCTGTGTGTGTGTAGAAGCATCCATGTGGAAACATGCAGGCCTGAGAGACATAAAGCCTTTCCCTTTAAACATTATCTGACCCTATGAGTCTTATTCACAAAAGAAGGCTTACGTACGCATAAGTTGAAAAAAATGCATGCTTTCATTGTGCCACAGAGAGCCTACACATTTTACTCCTCATTCGCCAGGAAAACTCATCATGGAAGTGACACTTGTACAGGAGCTGGGCGAGGGAATGGTAAAAGAGCACAACACAGCAAAAAACCCCCAGCACATGCAAAGAATAAACTTCTTTTCTCATTAAAAATATAGGAGGGTTATCTCCTCTGCTGGCATGTGACAGGGTGAGGGCATGAATGTGAGAGGAGTCGCTGTCCCCTGTGTTTTGCAGCCTTGCAAAACTCTACCTGAGGAGAGAAGCCTGTTTTTCTTGCTAGTCTAAGACTATTTTCTCCTTCCATATTCTGTGTTCACCAAGGTGAGGGATGCCTGTGTCACTTGTACCTGGACTGATAAACATTTATAATGCCATGTTTATAATTTCATAGATTCTAATGATTGTGATTATACAGTACACTGGTTTCAAGACAATTCTGCAAGGTATTCAAAATCTACTGATGCAGCTGCTAATCCACAGCAAACAAGAGTATCAGGTATTTGTATTTTGTCAATACATTAAGTCCATCTATTACCAGTATCCACTCACGGCTCTCCTGCTTACTTTGGCTCTGGAAAGTCAGCTGTCAGTTTAAATGCTTGGTTACCCAGAGCCCACTCCCGTTATCAGAGACTGCTCTAAGCCACTTTGCACTGAACCTGTCAATTGAAACCTGGACAAGAGGCAGGAGACACACAATTGTAAAAACTGCAATAAGAGTTTACATTTAGTGAAAACAATCCTCAGCTGCTACAGATCAGCCAAGCTTCAACAGTTGCAGTATTGATTTATACCAGGATCTGAGCCAGCAGCCGGAATTATTTTCTAAACAAGGCAAAAAAAACATCATCGGGAATCATGGGGAAGACTTTTCTTGATGAGTAATGAGTGAAGTAATGATGACATTCCCACCAGTTTCCAGTATTTCCCCTCCCAGTAAAGGGGAATTACTGTCCAGATTTTGAAAATCACATCATGCCCCTATCTGCATCTTCATATGCCCAAATACTTTCAAAATACAGCTTTAACAGCACTCAGCTTCTAGAATCTTACAGGGGAAAGGCTAAGGAAGTAAAAAAATGGAATTTCATGGCCCTTCATTGCTTGAATTGTAAAAAGGAAACAAAACTATTCAATAGGTAATCAGAAACCAGGAAAAAACCAACATCAAAAGTAAGGCTGTGATGGTGCCACAATTAATGATTTACAATGGGTCCAAATGTTCAGATTCAGCCCCTTTTTAAAATGAAAAACCTTTATATGAAAAAAACATATATCCCAGTGATACAAATTGTGTTAACGATTGGTCATTTTTTGCTATGTTGAATGTCTAAATTGTTAGTGAATAAAAATCTCATCTAGGATTGATATTTATATCTACATTTTATTATTTTTCATAATACATATTGTAATTATTATGCCCACTAGTTTGATCCAACACCTTCTGTTCGAATGACACCTACAAGAAATTGTTTAGTTAGAAAAATTACAAAAATGGGGAATATTTAAAGGTAAAGATTGATCATTTAACATGGAAATACTACTGAATTTGTATTCAGGCTAATGTTGAGTGACTTTGAATTAATATCCACATTGAAGAACATATGAAATATTGACAACTGACTGAGTTATTTAAAAGACAAAATAAAGGCCCAACATTTTCTTAGTGATGGATGTTTTAATTCCAAAGAGAATCAGAGATCTGTGACTGCCCTGCACCCAACACCCACTTCACACCGTGCTGCTCAGAGGGGCTCCTCCCCACTGCTGGTCACTCCTGTATGTCCACAGGTTGAAGCTGCTCAGGTGTGCCAAGGTGAGCAGCTCCCTGCCCAGGCTCGGACTCTCAGAGCCACAGAATCAGTGAGGTTGGAAAAGACCACTGAGATCATGGAGTCCAACCTCTGACCCAACACCACCTTGTCAACCAGACCACGGCACTGAGTGCCACATCCAGTCTTTCCTTAAACACCTGCAGGGACAGTGATTCCATAACCTCCCTGGCAGCCCATTCCAATGCCCAACCACCCCTTCTGTGAAGAAATTCTTCCTAAAAGAATTCCAGGAGAAGTGTGACCCATACGAGGTGCTTGGGCACTGGATGGTGCAGTACCTGTCACCACTTCCATGGATTTTAGTCTGCCAGAAGTCTTCTGGAGGAGAGTTAAGTACCCTGCTCAAGGTCAGCGAACAACGTGAATGGCTTTTGCATGTGATTCCCAACATTAAAATAAATCAAGTAGATTTGTATATGTGGGCTATCAATTTATAAGCTCCTAAGAGAAAATTTAGTAACTCTAAATTAACTGAATAATATTTATTGGAAACTCTTAAGTATCTAGAACCAAAAACATGTTTAATATTTCGCCCACAATACATATTTCTCTCTTGCTGCATAAATGTCATTGTTCCTTTTTTATTTTCATGGCCTTCAAACATTTCAAGGATGGTTCAGGGCAATATTTGGGTTATGGTAATAACAAATAGTGTTTTTCTTCTACTTCCATATTTCTGCTAATAAGTGATGGGTCATTAAAAGCTCATTGGTTTGGTACATGCCTTTTAGGAGGAAGAGATAAAATTGCCGAGTACATGGAACTGGAAAAAGCAATTCATGCCAACCTCAGGCAGATAACTTAGAATTGCCATCAAAGGAAGGAGATCAGGACTGAGGTCTACATGTGATATTTAGTGAGGCTGCTTTACTTAAGAAAAATTTGATTTTTTAGAAATTAGTAAATAACAAGAAGTATTATTACTGAGACAAGGTGAGCTTAAATATAAATTATTGGTAGAGAAGTGAAATATCATTGATATAATTCTAAAAATATTTTTAATTATTCCAAGAAATGGAATGCTAATATACATTTACTGTTAGCATTCTGATAAAGTGCATGTATTAATAATATCATATCTGAAGGGCTTATTTCTTTTTGTCATCAAGAAACCTACTCTGAAATAATTCTTCACTTTTAACTGCCATCAATCTTGTATTAATATTTCTTTTATAGAATATGCTGACAACTTCACAGCATGAGATATTGTAAGAAAAATGCTTGATTTAATAGCCTTTCATTACATTTCCTGCATAATTTTATTATTAGCTTAGTGAGTCTTGACATTGTAAACTACATTTTCCCTGTAAAAGAACAGAACAGAGTTTAATGTTTGTAATTAGGGCAGCAACACAGTTTTAACAAAAGCAAAGAGCTACTTAAATTCTTAATTGAATACTAAATATCTTGCTTTGTTGAAATAGCTCTTTTAAAAATCGATTTACAAGCAAAAGGAATCATATATTAAAAAATAAAGAAAATTTGAAGAAAATAACCCTAGTTTCTTTAGAAAGTGTCAAAATTGATAAAAAGTATGACCTATACCATCATCCATTTTGATTACATGAGATATAAACACTGCAGTCGGCGAGGCTCTCTAAAGGTAGAATGAATCCATTCTCTACATGGGGTTGGATGACACTGAACACATTTAGAGCAACTAAATTGGAATACATTGAGTTTTTACTTCATTTCAAGCTTCCCACCCACCCTTCCCACCCAGTCACTGGGTTTTTTTTCCTTTGTTCCAAACACATCGGCAGAAAGTAGGCTGGAAGGGATAAGGAGAGAGAGGACAATCTTTACTCTACATTTTCATCATGAAAATAAGATGGTGAAGATGGCCAAGAAGGAGTATTCTGTACAAGTAGAAGGGTTGATGAAATTTATCTCCATTCCAGCGGAGTGAGGGAAGAAGAATGAAATTGCACTTACCAAAATTCTGTTTGGGGCAGAATAAGTAGCTGTGCACTGCTTCTTACACAGAACTAAGAACTAGGTGCTTTTACTTCTTTTTTATCAATGTTAGATACCAGCAAAAGTTAAACCTTGATTGTTAAGCATGGATCCTAATGACACGACTCAATTTTTGATTTTTCATGGAGATAATTGGAGCTAGAAGTCAATCTTCAATATAGTTTTACACAGAAAGGGCTAGAAAAGGGAAGAAAGTTAAAGAATCCATGTCAGACCGCTCAATATGGAATTTGGAAGACAAAGAAAGAGAACAAAACTTGGGGTGAAATGCAATAGTTGTCTCCAAAGAAAAAAGGCTTTTCTTCAGAGACATTCCAGACTATGAATAATTGTGTTACAAAAATTTGTTCATAATAGTAATCATTCATCATAAATTCATTTACTTTAATAAGAACTGAAGTTTTCTCTGCCAGCCAACATTGGTACTGACTTTACAAAGTATTTAGTTGTTTCCAATAAGCAGCATTAAATTCATTAATAGAACTGGATCAAAAGCCAAAGAGAGTCTAAACTCAAAATAGAGTCACATACATAGAGTCCAGGAAACTTTTGTGTGTGTGCCCTAAGCAGGGCACAGAGATTATGAAGTTACTGCTCTTTCCCAGCACAACTCTTGCTCTCTCTCTCTCAGAGAAATTACCCTTTGCATCTGTGGATCACAAAACATCTGTGGGATACCCCACAGAAAAAGATGGAAACCAGAAGATTCAGAAATGTGTACCCTGAAATTATTTTTGGCAATTATTTTACTAGGTCATTAAGAAGAAGAGTGGTAGAAAATTGTCCAATTTTTACATGGAGCTCACAATGGGCTTCAATGCCAAAAAAGTAACTTTTCAGGCTTTCAAGTAGAGTCTTTATGGTCTTCTTTTTCTCTTATTTGCCAATAAAATTGCTTTATAGAATTCACTTGCTTCCTCAGGCTTTAAATACAATCCTCTGTTATCATTAAAAGAATATCTAATGATTTTTCCCCCTAAAAGCTAAAATCAAACTCTAGCTGAAGAATGAATAATAACATGCTACAGACACATGGATTAAAAACCCATAAAAAGCATTTTAGTATAAACACAAATGTCATTTTCTTATACATTTTCATATAAGCATTTTTAAGTGCATTTGTTTTTTTTTGCCATCAAATTGAAAATGGCTATATTTTAAATGTTATTAGAGTTCCTTGGCTTGCAATATAATTTAAAAAACCAATCCACTTTTCAGAATGAATAACCTTAAAACTTCATATATCCCAAACTACCATTTTTCAGTGTTCACTATTTTAAAATGGTGAAAGCTATGCCTAAGTCATATGCAGTAAAGGTGAAGTTAAAAATAAAAGTAAGACAGACGATTCTAGTTTTGACAATAGTCAGTGGTTTTGCTTGGGTTGTTTAAAACCCCCAGTTTCCAGCTCCTTGAGGGGTCCTATTTAAATGCACTTGTGCCCTACCTATGGTAGGGATTGGCCCCAAAGCTGCGTTTTCCTCTCTGAACAGTGGCAGGTTTTTGCCTTCCCCATGACACCGGTCTGTCGGGATCCTCATGAGAGGACCAGTTATTAACTCCAATGAAACGAGGATTTCATCTACTGTCCCAAAGTTTGAAACCATTCATACCATTCATCTAAGTGTGGTGAATGAAACCTCCAGAAAGGCAGAAGGGCTCTGTGCATGCTCACTGTCACAAGGCAGCTTGATTGACACCAGTACACCCACTGGCCTTCAGCAACTACAGCTCAAAAGAAAACCAGCAGAACTGGGAGCAGATGGGTAAGCTTTTAAGTAAATATAAAAGTTAGAGATGATTACTGTTAGCGCACAAAACTTTCTTCGTGGCATGAGCTAAGGGCTGACAAAGTTACCTATATAGGACATGCCTTTCATTTGACAGAAAACATTGCTAAAACTCTGATTCTTAATATGAGAAAATGTCTGGGCACTTGCAAAGGGTCCAAGAACTTTATTATGACAAATTCTAAGGGCACTATTAAAATTGCAGAGCGCACAGACCTTCACTTTCAGGCACAAGTAAGAATAAAGTAAAACATCTTTAAAGGAAAATGAAACAAGAGTTTAAGCCAAAAGAGTTGATTTCACTCACAGACCTTTGAAATCCCACACTGCATCCTTACTTCTCTTTTTGTGGAAAAGACACAAATCTAGTGTCCTGTTTTTTCAGCATATGCTTAAGTTTGTTCTTGTTTTGCTGCTGAATGGGACTGTACTGACTCAGAAATAGTTAAACTGTTGGCTATATTTCATACAGAAAATGTAAATTTCTCCAGCCAAATGAGTGTAACTTGTCCAATAAAACAGATATATCTCCATGGCACAATATCTTCCAAAGACAAGGATCTGTTTCTGACTATCCTTGTGTGAGTCTGTGCATAACACCTGAAGCTGCAGGAGAGACAAAAGCCTGAAAGCTCAACAGAGCTGCTGTTCTCAGATTTTCTGAAAGCCTTTGGTGGTGAAGGCATGAGTCCAGGTTTGCATGTCACTCAATTAAATGAGCAAAAAGCCGCCAACTTCAACAGACACCAGTGCAGAGCGGCTGAGGGTCTGTCCCAGGACATTCAGATACACAGGGGGAGGGACCAGTCAATTGTGAGCAGGGATGCGTTGAGATCACAGGAGAACCCGATGGATCTTGGGGTCCTCACAAAAGGCTACAGAAGCTACACAGAAGAATAGCTCTTCCTCCCCCAAGCCTCCACAACCAGCTAAAAATGATGCTACTCTGAGCTCCTGATCTTCACCAGCAAGCCAGATACATAGACGTTAAAGATAACAAAACAGGCCTTCATTTCTGCAACAAATTTCTGCTCTACGTGCGATTTTTTACAGGAAATATTCTTAGCTTTGCTCTCTCAAAAGTTACCTGGTGTTCATAGGAAAATGGATAAGAGCAGAGAAATTTAGTTAATTTTTCCCCCTTGCAACTTTTTTTAAAAATAAATATTTGGTAATTCTAACTGGGTTCTAGCAAGGCTTAGTGAACATCTCAATATCATATCGTAAATCAAGTTAATATTATTAATTTTGTTAAACAGCTCTGTCTGGGCAATTATGTGGAAACTGGTTACCTATCTGTGCTAACACTCCAAGATGGAACTAAATTATGATAGGAAAAATACCTTAAAGAAAGAAAAAGGAAGTTTGATACACAAAATTATTTTGGGGGGGAAACAAAGATGAGGAGTGAAAAGAATGCAGAGAGAAGACGTACGCATATCAAAGTTAGAAAGAATACAAATTAGTAAAATCCAGGTGTGTCAAGATTAACTCACAGAATTAGAATAACAAAATCACCAAGATTCAAGGCTGATAGGTTAGAAATAAAAGATTAGAAATCCACAATTTGCACTTTCCCAGTTTTCTTTTTATGGAAGTAGAAACATAGAAACCTATGGAACTCGAAAATCCACACTTCCTTACATCGTGTAAGGAACACAAAGAATATTCACGTGTATGCAAGGGCTATGATACCTTACTTCCTTCTAACTTCTCATTTCTACAGAATTTATGTGAAGGTGCAGCAAAACGCTCGCATTTTACATTCTGTGTGCCACAGCTAATGCAACTTCACAGGCACAAAAACCTGGGGAATCAGCCGTAATGTGGCAATAGCACCATTAATTCATTTACATGTTAGTAAAAACTTTCAGCAATATTCTAATGAGCCCCTAACTGCCTGTGATGTGTAACCAACAAACTGCAGAGCTCAGAAGAACTCTGCATCCTTTCTTGGCAATATAAAAATGTTCCTGCCATGCAGCTGTTGGGTATTTGCAGCATCTTTTAAAGTAATATGCCTTACTATTTAAATTTGAAAAAAAGAAACTAAATACTTGTTTGCTTATTAAAGATAACCCATAGTAATTAAAAAAGATATGAAGCTCACCTTCTTTAAAATAAAATGCTGTGCATACACGTATATGAAGAATTAACATATGTAGCACATAACCCCCCCCATAAATCATATATTACAAAAATGTGCAAAAGTTAACAGTTCAATTAATAGTTATTTAAATATATGTTTAGTGGACCATAGGTATAAGGCATCAGAATAAAATGCTTATACATATTATTTTAACAACTGGTGCCAAAAAGAAAATTCTCAATTAAAAAAATCATGCCTATTAATTTTTAAAAGTCATTATTTGTAATCAAACAGCAAACAACTACTGTAAATACCTTTACAATTATTCTTTTTATGCAGATCAATATAAGTAATATTGTTTAACCAAAATTCTCCGACACTCAACCTTCATATCTGTGTTGACAAGATTCTCCAATGGTTTGTTACCATACAAAAGAGTGGGACAAATTACTTATTTATATATACAAAACATGCTTATAAAGGCCAGCTGCAGGTATTTTTTGGAAAGTGCATTTTAATAAGGTCCTATTCAGTAGGGGAACAAATGGGGAAAAAGTAGTTTGCACTACAGAGTTTAGTGCAAGAGCTTTCTCTTTTTCTAACAACGAAATCAATCATTTGTCCAGACTGTGGGGAGTCAGAGTTAGTTACTGAAAAGAGCTCCATATATAAACAAGTCAATAACTCATTGTGTGTTATTGTTGGACTGAAGAAGTCTGCTTTCAAAAAGCTGCCCATGCTTCTCTGAGAATGAATGTCACTGTATTCAGAGAGGGAGAGAGGCGCCTTTTGTTTCTAGCTATTGCTAACTGCCATTTATGTATGGGAAAAGGGATGTGGCTGCTGGTTGTCCCAGGAAAGCCACACCATCACCTCCGCACTGCCCTGCACCGGCCTGGCCCCGACTTCACTTTTGTATACGGACTTCTGTCAGAGAATTCACACATTTCATCCACCTCCTGGGTTCACTGGGAATATTTGTAAATATTCTTTGCATTTGACAAAGATAAAATGGCCAAGGACTAGAAGAAATAATGTACTTGAGCACTTTATTTTATCTGTGATAGTGTAAGGATTAACACTCAATATATAGTTAGCCTTAAGGTTCTCTGAGGAAATATCAGTTTAGGAACTCAAGAGAACATAACTGAACTTTAACATGTCTTTGTACCATTTCACTTTTTTTCTTCAAAAGAGACTAAACCTCAGAGTTTTTCAATCATCTCAATTCAGAGAATTCAGAGAATTTGGGGGGAAAAAAGAATTTGAATGCTATTTTTGTTCACCTAGCTAAGATTAGCGCCAAAACCAGCGCTCATCCTCCTGCCCAACCAGTTAAAATAATTTCTGACCTTTGAGATTTAACAATAAAAACTGGTGGTCCTGAAAACCATATTATCATTCCACAAGGGAACTCAGGGGAGTTACATTCATACACACACGTTAAGCTATTCACATGTAGAAGTGTTTTAAAAAACATCCCTACTCCTTTTTAAAAAGGATAAACTTCACTAATTTTAAAGTAATTCCATTTTCATTTAAAAACAATACTCGATGTATTCTTTACACTGGCACAGAAATCAAAATTTCTTTTCCATTGAGCCTAATAAAACTGGGGGGGAAAACTCATGATCTTGCCTTCATCCTGTGGAACTGGCACAGGTTCACACAGGAAATAAGCTTCATCCACGTTTTAAAATATTTACAATACTTCCTTAGACTACAAAGCACTTCTTAAGTAATAAAGAAATGTGGAAGAAACAGCAACATTTTCCCACCAAAACATTGTGATGAACATTCAAGGCGTTTTAGGAGGCAGATCAATAGGGAAAGCCCAACAGGAAAAGCTCATCAATAAAATTTCAGAGTGTAAAATCATGATTGCACTGTAAAATCCCAGCTATTACACAGATTTGCAGCTCACAGCTGATCAGGTCTGTGCAAACCAGAGTGGCTCTGATAAGACCACTGCACTTATTCTGGATACTGGGAATTCAATGCTCTCCAGTAAGGTCTCTCTTGCTTTGGAGCCTCTGTGGGTTATAGATTCAGGTGGAATACACTGTAAAGCTCACTTGTGGTTTGAAACTCATAATTTTTAGTAGATTCTATAATCAGAATCAACTACATTTCTAGTTGTGCCTTTTGTCTCTCAAAGAGTAATGAGATTCTGCATACCAGGGAAAGCAGGTGACCTCCTGGGTGAAAATAATCTTTGAGGAACTCAGAGAAGATACAGGAAGTGAATCTTATAAAAGTAACAGCTGCTAAAATTGAGGATGAATTTAAAAGCTTGTTAAAAGCCAGACCTTTCACAATTCTGAGTAAAACCATAGAGACTGGACTTATACCTCAGCAGTGTTCTGAGAAAAACCTGGCTGCGGAGGAGGGCTGACAGTGGCACATCGAGTCAGGACTCAGGAAGAGCCAGGGACTGCATTTGGGCTCTGAACTGAGAGTTTGCCTTCAGAAGTGCTCAGGAGAGGCAAGGAATAAGAGAATCTTCCAGGAAGTCCAGCTACATGTTTTTCCCTTCAATTTTATTTATTTTATGGATAGTGAGATCCTGTTGAGATCATGGACACCCTACAGCCCAAGGCACTTAAACAGAAGAAACACTGACCCAACACTGAATAAAGATCAAGTGAGGATGACAAAAAAAACCTACCACAGCTGAGCACATACATGCTGAAGGAGCTTATGGATGACAAACATTTAATCTCAAATACATCACACTTCAGAAATAATTTCTATATTAAAAAAGTACTTATTTCACAGCTATGGATGCTGATTGAGAAGAACGTGACTCAGTCTTTATGCCCTAGAAGATCTTCAAATGTGACAGTTTGGCAAAAAAAGAATATTGTAAACTGGAGTGAAAAGATAGAAGCTGGCTGAATTAAAAAGGAATTAGTAAGTGGATACTGGTACATACTTCTATATTCCTGTAGTCATGCAAAGCTTTTTTGAATTCGCAAGTTTGACAAAAAATAATTCACGAATAACAAGTTATAAGATATTTCAGAAGGAAATATCTTGCATGATTAAGTGAAATAACTGTATTTATTAAAGTGGCCAAGCAATACTAGAAAAAACACATGAACTCCATAATACAAGATACATAGATATGCAGGCATTATACATACACAAATATTTAGATATTTAGATATAAAAATATTTAGGAAAAAAAAAACTTGGATCAGAACTTTTCAAAGTGTATTGACTTTAAATGGGAAAGATACTAAATGTCATTAAAGACATTTCAGATAAGAAACCTGCCTGATGTGAATACTTTCCTTTATGAAAATTGAAGGAAAATGATAAAACATTTCAGTTATACAAGCATTCTAAGTGCTGCTTCTTAATACTATCAATTCTCATCACAGAGAAAAATTCAGATTAGAATTCCCCTGTGAGCAACAGTCTGAGACTATTTATTTCCCTATGACAAAAAAAAATACAAAGATAAAGAAAAGGCTAAAAATTGGATATTAGGCGGAGAGAATCCGTCTGTTCAAGGACACAGAAATTAGTAATGAAATGGTGTCCCTTCTTTCTCTTATTTCACCAAGAAAAGGGACACTAGTAAATATTATATGTCATGGCTGTGGTACTTGCCTTATTAAAATGCCAACTTATTAATTAACTGCTTAGGACAAGATCCACCTCTAACAGATTTGTATTGCAGAGAATAATTTACAAAGAATGAAAACATAACCAGGTAGTGAAATAATAACTAAATGGGGATAAACAAAACCCTGGTGCTGAAACTCACTGCTTGGTCCTCTTTTATTTATTGTAAATGATTAGCAAGTTGATGTGGCTGAGTTTTAGCCTCCCCTACTCCTCTGTTTCCATGATTCCTTGTATTCTAGGAGGAGGACACCAAATACCAAAGACACATCCATTCCCTCTGAAACCACAGCTCTCCAAGAGGCACTTTAAAAGAGCATGGCCTGTTTTTATTGCCTCAATACTGTAGTAACCTACAATTCACTACAGACTGTGGTGATGATTTAAGACAGAGCAGGATAATTATCAAGATTTGATATGAACCATCTAATGTTACTGAAATGAAATTACCCTTCTCTGAAAAAGAAATGTTTGCTTCAATGAAGAAATTGGTATTTCTCAAAGACTTTCTCAGGTAAATCAAACACCAAGGCAGTGTATGACAATCATTCAAGGGACTGAGATAGATTTAAATGAAGCAAGAAGTCCTTGAGTCAAATCTGAGATAATTTCATGGCCAAACAATTTTAGATTGCTCTGCATGACAATGTCTTTTACAAATATTTTCACTTGAATAATTCAAACCCAGATAGTGCTTCAGAAACTTATGTTCATGGTGAGGGGAAAAAATAAAAAAAAAATCAGTGGGTTCAATTTCTGTACTTACCACAAGTAATCTACTGCTTTGAAGTAGAAATTTCTTATTAAAAAAAAAAAGTTGGTGGGATTTCTTTGCCTGGATCAACTTGTTG
>WEIT01025417.1:57811-63528 GCA_013389985.1 Dryoscopus gambensis
ACTCAAAAAATAAGATGTTCAGGGTTGGAACCCAGGCTGGACTGGGCTGGGTAAAACTTTTTATAAGATTAATTCTGAGCCCTGCATAGAAATCTGCATAAATAAATGTAAGAGGCTTTCAGACAATTAGGTAAATAACTCAGTTGAATGGAGCAGTCAAGATGCCAAATGCCTGCCAGCAGCAGAACACAGCTGAGCTCTCCATTCTGAGAACTGAGCTTAAGATTGGTTTAAGTTATCCTATCACTAACCTGCCCTAGAACCCTTCCCCCACAGCAATCTCATCTGAGTTTCTAAATGTAAATTGTGTTTAAAATTACTTATGTTCAGTATCCTCAATGAAGATTTCCACTTATGGTGTCTAGCAAACTCTCAAACTGCCCCTGGTAATAAAACTGGAACATGAGATTCAAGGGTCTGGCTCTCTAGGCCCTCATATAGGTCAATGATTGTATTGTTATTTTTCTTTTTATTCTTTTCTAATCCTGGCAAAGTCTCCATGTAGTGGTTTCATGGTCACTGACAGTAGGTGGGCTTTAATACATGTATGAGTAATACCTTCTTCTGGAAATCACTTTGCCTGTATTTCATACATTAACTAAATAATAGTAAGTTACTCCTATGCCCTCCCAGCAGCAGTAGAATGATTTTTATTCTGTGACCCAGGCACTGCAGCTAAGGTGTAATTCATATTTAATAACAGGCAATCTGGGTGAACCTTCAGAAGTCTCCCTCTTTTCTCTTTTTTATCTTTCTTATCTATCACATCACCTGCAAATAATTCATTTCCTCTTAATAAACTGCAGGAAAAATTGCAGTAGCACTATTCTGATGTTGGCATATAAATGAAGATAAACATACCATATCACAGCCAAACAGGCAGGTGGGACCTGGTATCTCAGACAGTAAAACAAAGTTTTCCAGTCAAGTGATCCAGTCAGTGTCATGTAGAAGGTTTTTGGATCTTCAAATAAAGATTATTCAGGGCACAAGACATCTCAGTTCTGAAAATTTTAGTTAATCTCTGCCTGATATGGTTATAGACAGAGTAGTTAATTTTGACTTATTATAAAGGCTATCACAATAAAAAAATAATAATGAATACAGGGAAAATCCTTACCAACTTCCAAATACTAATTTTTGGCATAAAGATTTGCTTAATTTCTGTAGCAAGAGAAGCCATGTAAGCTGTAGATATGATAATTTGCAATGATATAAAAATTTAAATCCTAGTTTTTACTTATAATTGCAGTACACATTTTTCTAGATGATCTGTTTATATCCAGGGTTTCCAAATGTTCCCTTGCTCAAAAGTTATTAATTGATTGGCTGTAGCTCTTAACAATCTGCATTTCTTTCTCACGCAAGAGATACACACCATGACTCCAGGACTTTGGCCTCTCAAATCACTCATTGCAAGCATTATTCATCCCAAAGTAACACTGGGTTTGGGTGGGGTTCTTTGCTTTATTGTTTTTATAAGAACTACTTTCAACATCTCTTTCACAACTTCATGAGCACAGCACAAAGGTGCAGGACCACTCTCTACAGATTTAATCAACAACTTCAAAGCTAGAGTGACACAAGCAGTGTTAGGTAAGTGCTAGATTTATTGGCCAAACACATGGAATGCTCTGCAAACAATGGAATGTTCCATGCATAAAGGGTGAAACCTGAATAACAGCTGGTATACGTAGGAAAGGAATAAGAAAATAAAAGAAATTTCACAGTAGAAAAAATAAGAAGAGATGTAAAGGATTAAGGAATCTAGAATAAGCAAAGGAAACAATGGCAGAAACTATTAGAGGCAAAATTGGAATAGACAAGAACAAAATAAGGAAGAGCAGAAACTGAGAGGCACCAAACATTTAAGAAACAGGGGAGAGAAAGAAAAATAAGGCTCCGATGATAACAATGGCTCAACAAGGCCAGGGGTTGGACACTTAATCAAATACTGAAGTGGAAGAAGCCAGTAAGTCACAGTCACCTCAGAAAACCCAGACTCATCCAGAATATCTGAGATAGAGATAATTAATATTATGTCATTCTCAACACAAATCATACAGTAAAGTAAAGTATCCCAGTAAAGTAGGGGAACTGAGGAGTTGTGGTTGGATGGGGATTTAAGAGTAGGGCTGGAGTAAGTAATTGTCAGATGTCCATGACAGTATAGTCAGTACCTGAAGAATATCTAATTTCATCATCATGACTCTGATGGCATTTAGCAATACATTTAATTAATTTGAAAGAGTTATTAATAACTCAGGCTTCCAATGATCACCTCTTTCTTATCCTAGCTGTTGAATATGTCATTAATTTCTTTGGATTTATCCACCACTACAGTTCTAGTGTAAAAAGAGGTTTTAGCACTGACTTATGGCTAAAGGTAAACTAATATAAAACATTCTTAAGAATGTGAAATGCTGCATGCTCTTAGAGCTCCTAAAATTCAGCTGTTCTCTTATGCATTGTGTCTGAACACTTCCACTTTCATGGCAGTTTCAGAAGTCAAAGCTCTTGATGACCAGACAAATATCAGAGATCAATATCTTTAAAAACATTGAAATCTGTTATTAGTGCCATAATTCATTCTCTGTCTGGTTCCATTTTTAACAGGATGATTCTCAAAAAGTAAAAATCAAACATGTTTTTATGCCTTGGCTCTCCTCAGCACAGAAGAATTTACATCAGAACTACCTTGAATATTTGCCTTAAATCCACACATCACCTTAGTTACTTTAGCCTCTTTTGAGCCTTAACTGCTTTTGGTATCTCTTGTCTTTATACAGCCCAAAGAGGGGGGAAAAGACATTCTCAGAGAGAAAAAGCCTAATTAGTCCTGGATGGTGACTTATATATAGTGAATTATGCTGAGGAAGGACTTTCATTAGTGCATATGCACACACATACACACAAATATGTAAATACAAGTCAGAAAAGCTGCAATAAAGAGAAATGGATAAATATCTTCAAATGTTTAAAAGTCAGTCAAAAAGTTAAGTAAACACATTGATCCTGACTTACCAACACAACAGGCATTCAAATTGCTGTTCTGTATTGCACTGGAAGATCTTTTTTGCTTCCTCATCATTAAATTAAAGGCATTTCTGCTTGTCCATGTTCAGAGCTGTGAGATATTACAGAACTAACTACAATTAAGTTAATTAGATTTGAGATTTTGAAGTTATTTTCAGAAGATATTTATTTTATGTGTTAAAATGAAAACAAAGCAAAACAAATCTTAGGTTTTATCACTTCGTGTTTTTCCAGTTTTTGAATGACACAAAACTGGACTGAAATAAAATGAAAACAAACCTCTGTCCACACACACGTGCACAGTTTGAAGACAATTCCTCTCTCAAATAAAAATATAAAATAAACCGGTTTTTTAGCAGTTGCTGCAGAATTTCTCTTACCTGGCAAAAGCAAAGAATGATTGATCAAACCCTCTTCCTCAAGACACCAATTTCAGTGTAATGCACCTAGGTTTTGAAGATCTGGTCTACCTAGTGATAACACATTTCCAGCTTCTTGCAGACTTTGTTTTCGCTCTAAGACCATGATTTATGTTTCTAGGCAAATCACCCAGGCATATTACTTGTTTGCTGCTTCTATTTCAGTATGAAATGCTCTCAATGTTAAAATCGGGCAGGTTTGTGTAAATACTCCTGAAAAGTGAGGAAACTGCAGATAACTGAAAGCAGCTAAATGATAACAGTGGGGATAAAAGAAGAAAAAGCCGTTAGTGAATTCATTAATTTTTACCTTTGGCATTTAGTTCTTCTGATTAATGGCTTTCCTGTAGACTGCTATTTTCCTCTCAGATATTAACATGCAAAATATGCGGCATATTAGAATAAAGTGTTATTACTACTTATGTGTGTTCAAAATCCGTATCAGGGATTAAGCTGAAATGCAGACAAATAGTTGGGTTTTTTGCATACGTGGCCTCTTATGAAAAAGGCAGCTCCATAGCACACTTGCACCCCTAAAATTTAAATTGAGAGACAAAAATAGGTTGTTTCACACCACCTGTATGTATTCCACAGGGGGGACATTCTGCCTGTGGCGTGCTGGGGAAAAACAGCCTGTAAAATATCCCACAAGTCCACAGCAGGAGGGAGATGAACTCTGCTCTGTTCTGGGCTCCTCAGCATGACAGGCATGGACATATTGGAGAGTCCGACCAAGGGCCCCAAAGCTGTTAAGGGGCTGGAGCAGCTCACACAAGGTAAAGCTGGGAAACTGGGACTGGTCACCCCAGGGAAGAGAAGGTTAGGGCAGTTATTAATGTATATAAACAGCAAAGGACACTCAGACTCTTTTCAGGGATACCCAGGGACAAGACCAGAGGCAATGGGCACAAAATGAAACCCAAGAGGTGTCATCTGAACCTCACAAAGCACTTTTTTATTGTGAGGGTTGAGGATGTCAAGCCTCCATCCTTGGAGACAACCAAACATGGATGTTCCAATGGCAGCTTGGATAAAACTTCTGGGACAAAGAGTAGTTCTTGTTTCTATACTGATAAGGTATAAACCATCCCCACTGCACATTTGCTCTTTCTTTTCATAGCTTGGCCAAACTGTCAGTTCAAAGCTGCTGTTTTCCTTTACAGATAACTAAGAGGACAAGAATCTCTCTGCTTCTCATTCAGATGCAACTCCTTGTCAAGCCCTTCCTCATATTTATCTCCTGTATGTGCTCTCTACCTCCTTATTTTTTTTCAAATCCGATTTTTTTTAATAGAAAAATTAAAATGATATTTTATTCTCCCATTATTTTGTTCTCCTATGGCCAATCACCACCTCCTTCATTTCTGAGGTTGAAATTTCTGACCAGTTTTTGAACTAATCTCCCCAAACTGAAATTACAGTTCTGTAATTTACAAGTCTGTATATTTATCCTTCAGCTTTTTTTCCTGACAATATTTTAATTCTCCCATTATAAAGAACCTAATACTGGCATAACCCATTCTCTCCTGGTATTTCTCACATTCATACTCTTTATAATCATTATGTGAAATGCCAATTTCTTTTCATTTTAGACCCTGTCCTCTCCTTTCATGAGGCACTGGAAAATGTTGCTCCAGTCTACAATCACCATTACTTGACTAATTCTGTTGTACTATTTAATATTCATTCTCCTCCCTCTGCTGCTTTATTTTAGTAATTAAATTCTTCTTCAAAATCTTGTATTCACACATTTTGAATTCCCCAGCCAAAACTACCAAGTCCTTTCAGACTGTCTGGAGGGCGANTATTCTGACATCTCTAGATCAGATGTGAGGCTCCTAAAGCCACTTTGTTGTTCCCTCACGTTGCATTTTTCTCTATCTTTTCTCTAATGCAAAAGAAAATATTAGAAGTCTTGGGGTGGCTTACTTAATTTAGCCATCTCTAACAAAACCAACTTGTTATATTTAGCATATTTAATATATATTTAGTATATTTAATATATATTATTTTTATATATGGTATCTGTGCGTGATATTGTACGTATTTTATAAAGTATTGATACTAATTAACACTTCAAACTGCTCCAAAGACCCCGTTTCCTCATTTTGAGGACCCTTTCCTTCTCACTTTTCTTTCTTGCTCTTCTCCAATACAGCAAAATGAAAAGTTAAGTTGGCATGCCTGACAGCTTCTGTATCAATGTAATAATTAAAGGAAGGTTAAGGAAGAGGATAAAGAATTGTGACAAAAATAACCTGT
>WEIT01025419.1:3070-13353 GCA_013389985.1 Dryoscopus gambensis
TTGCTCATTATGTGAGAGACCAACTGTAACGTATTGAGCTCTACCCAGGGTCAGGTGAATGAGTTGAGAGTTTATAGGTAAGAATTTAAGGGAAAGATTTAAATAGGTGACACTGTTGTGGGTGTTTACTATAGTCGACCTATCAGGAGGAGGAAGTTGATGAGCCTTTCTGTGGACAGATGAAAGTAGCTTCATGATCACAGGTCCTGGTTCTCCTGGGGGACTTCAGCCACTCTGATTTTTGTTGGAGGGACAACATGACACAGCACACACAGGAAGGAAGTTCTTGCAGATTACTGAAGATAACTTTTTGACACAAGCGGTGGAAGAACCAACAAGGAAAGGTGTGTTGCTGGACCTTGTACTAACAAACCAGGAGGGACTGAGTGACGATGTGAAGGCTGGAGTGACCTTCTCTGTAGTGACCATGAGATAATGGAACATGGGATCTGTGTGCAGGAAGCAGAGTGGTAAAAGGACTAGAACCCTAAACTTCTAGAGAGTTAACCTCAACTTCTTCGAAGATCTACTTAGAGGAATCCCATGGGATGGGGCTCTAGAAGAGAAGGGAGTTCAAGAGAGCAGGTCAATATTCAGGCATCACTTCTTCCAAGCTCAAATCCAGCATGTCCCTGTGACAAAGAAATTAGGCAAAGGGGGCAGGAGATATGCATGAATGAGCAGGGAGCTTCTAGCAAACCTCAAATGGAAGAAAGAAATGTATGAGATGTGGAAAAGGACAGGCCATGTTCCTAGGAGGACTAGGAACATTGTGAGAATATGCAGGAATGTGAGTAGGAGGGTTAAGGCTCACTTGGAATTGAGTCTGGCAAAGGATATCAATGAAAACAAGAAGGCATTCTACAAGTACATCAGCAGCAAAAGTAAGATTAGGGAAAATGTGGGGATGCTGTTGAATCAGATGGGTGTCCTGGTAATGAAAGACACAGAGAAGGCAGAATTACTGAATGCCTTCTTTGTCTCAGTCTTGAAGCTGGAGGCTGTGATGTCATCCAATTGGGAATGTGATAGGCTGGAAAGTTGGGCAGAGAGAAACCTAATGAGGTTCAACAAGGGCAAGTACAGGTCCTACACCACGGGAGGAATAACCCCAAGTACGAGAACAGATTAGGAATGACCTACAGGAGATCAGCTCTGTGGAGAAGGACATGGGGATACTGGTGGATGACAAGTTGACCATGAGCCGACAGAGTGTCCTGGGGGCCAGGAGGGCCAGTGGGATCCTGGAGTGCATCAGCAAGAGTATGGCCAACAGGTCAGGGAGGAGATCCTTCCCCTCTGCCCTGGCCACGTGAGGCCACATCTGGAATGCTGTGTTCAGTTCTGGGCTCCATAGTTCAAGAAAGACAGTGAGTTCTGTACAGGGTCCAGCGGAGGCCATAAAGATGATAAGAGGCTGGAACATCTCTTATGAGGAGAAACTGGGAGCTGAGCCTGTTTAGTCTAAAGAAGAGAAGACTTAGAGGGGATCTCATCAATCCATATAAATACCTCAAAGGGTGGTCAAAGGATGGTGCCAGACTCCCTTCAATGGTGCCCCGTGACAGGATGAGGAGCAATGGCCATAAGATAAACCACAAGAAGTTCAATCAACCTCTCATGAGGAAGAACTGTTGCACTGCTCGCTCAGCCTTCTAATTGTTTGCATATCTTGGAGTCAGAGAATCAGAGATTCTCACAGTTTCATGTAAATAACATCTGTTGTTATTCTAACCGTTTCATATATTTACATTCGTTTTCCATGATAGAGAAAGTTGATGGACTCTTGGTCCATCCAATGTGATTGAGAAGGTGTCACCTCAACCTTCCAATCAACTGTAGTAATAAGATATCTATATATAATGTAAGTAATAAACTTCTAGGCTTTTTTTCCCCTTCTGACACTTCTCCTGTCTACATGTGATCTTTCTGTGTCCACTAGCGACAAAGAATTTCTTTACATTGAGGGTGGCAGTGCACTGAAGCAGGCTGCGCAGGATGGTCATGGAATCTCGCTCTCTGGAGATATTCCAAGCCCACCTGAACACATTTCTGTGTCACCTGCTCTAGGGCACCCTAGGCAAGGGGATTGGTTTGCATGATCTCCAGAGGTCCCTTCCAACCCTAGTGATTCTGTGATTCCGTATACATCACTCAAATGCAACTTACATACTTCAGAAGCCATACAAGGAAAAAATTGTACTTAAATATGTAGGCAACATGTTTGAAAAATATAATTACCATGCAAGAGGGCAGGCTGTTTACCAAGGCATAAGCAGTTGTGTCTGCTAGAAGCCAGTGATGTGTCCCTTCAGCTGACTGGCTGTAGTAGGGGTACCTACTACACACTGAGAGCTGTCTGTCAGTCATACAAGTTCAGGACAAGATGTTGGGCTACAAAAAATACAGGAGTGTAGACTGTGCAAGTAGTCCCGGAACCTGAGCAACTGGAAGCTAGCTATTCTGTCACTAAATGCCTTTAGCTTCCATCCTCAGTTTCTCTTGGCTGTAGTATATGCAAAATTCCTGAGGCATGTCTAGAGACACTGGATTACAGTACAGCAAGACAGTGTTACAGCAGGTATGTCAGAGAGTCGCATACATTTAAATCCGAATAAGGACCACAGGAACCACTCTTCTACTGACTTTGCATCCTCAACCTATGTTCATTTTTCAAGCTGTTTTTCAGTTTTTTCAGTCTTGTCTTTTGGCTGCTTCTGTGACTTCAGAAGCCAGACAGAACATGTTGGCGTGTTACAATTGTCATACACTTCCTCCTGCTACCTCCAGGCATCTGCTAGTTGTTCAAGAGGTCACTTAGTGCACAAGACTGTTATATGAAGTACTAGATGTGATTGAAAGCCCCTATAACAGTAAATTTAAAAGTAGTGAGTAACCTCTTTTCTTTATACATGAAAAGTTGCGTGATGCTATGCCCATTCCTTGATATCAGAAGCACTCTGTCTCAGCTTAAGGCCATTTCCCAACTCTGGAGCATACAGTAGGGTGATATTTTAGGGATGTTGAAGCATTTGTCACTATGGTTAGCTGCTCTGAAACTTCCTTAGTGAAAACTTTTTTGCAATGTCTTCAGTTTTAGGAGAGAGCTTTTTTGGTTTTTTTTTAAATTCCTTAAATTGTTTTAACAAGCGGACTACTTTTTAGGCACACTGTAACATTACCACCACTCATCTGCTGAATCCAGATGAACTGTTGAATGAAATAATCATTGTTCTTTCAAAGAAGCATGTGGAATATGTTCAGAAGGGGTAAGTGTAAAATATGATAACTTCAACTTGTATTTGTCTAAATGGTTGCGAGTCCAGTCCTTAAAAAGCAAAGTATTTAATATTAGTTTCTTGACCCCCTTGTAAAATAACCTTTATAGAAATAATCTTTATAGAAAGTGTACAAAATAAAGTGTTCAAAAATGAATGTGTGCAATAAAATCTGCCCACACAGAGGAAAACTATGTTAAGTGTGTTCTAGCAGAGCTCTTTCACCAACAGGTATAAACCAACAGTAGTAGGGTAACTCTTAGGAAATTTTTAAATACAAAGAGTTGGTTTAGGTATAGTCACATGACCAAACAGGATAATTTTGGAAAATAGTGTGGATACCTTTTAACTCTCATTCCTGGCAGTTAAAAGACTTCAGTTAAATCAGCCTTTAGGCAAGAGGTCAGTGCATTTTAGAAGGTGTGCAGAAGCCACACACCTTTTTGTGGAATAC
Organism: Dryoscopus gambensis; assembly: GCA_013389985.1. NCBI lineage: Eukaryota > Metazoa > Chordata > Aves > Passeriformes > Malaconotidae > Dryoscopus > Dryoscopus gambensis. The sequence goes on from WEIT01025419.1 coordinate 6,803, forward strand.
TTGAATTTGTACGGTTTACTAGCTAAACTAAGCTACTGATTGGTTAGATTGGTTCTTACTTTTGAACAAATTGAATGACTATTTTCTGAGCTCCCAATGCATGAAATAACCCTTGTGCTTACTTTTCAATATGCATTTTCTCAAGTCCTTGAGTATTTCAGTGATGGGTCTTGGTAGAACATCAGAGTATACATCAACCTCTGATGCATTTCCAAACTCATAATCTGGAAGGATGCTGGATTGCACAGCAGCACCTGCTCCCATTATAATGATTCAAATTCTGCATTCAGTTTTTCCTATTTTCACACCAGCTGAGCTGTAACCAACATGGATGAGTGTGATCTTGTCTAGGAAAAACATGGGAAATTTCCATCAATCCAGCTCTGAGGATGGGGGTCTTCTGCTAGCATGGGTTCCTGGGGCGGGGTAGGACATTGGTGCTGCATATTAGTTCTAGGGCATAATGATAAATGTAGTGCCCTGAAACTACAGTATTCACAAAGCTCTCAGGTGACTGAATTGTGGATTATTTCACAGTATTCTGAACAGCAATGGGCTATTTTCTTAAACGTGCTTTTATTAATTTAAAATTGCATTACAAAACCAATATGAAATGATTCAATGAGTATTCTGTTTTCCCTTCTGTTTTGCAGTTATACCCTGAAATGTCAAACACTGTCAGATTTTGGTAAAGTAACTATGGAGTTTGAGTTAGAAGTGTGTCAGCTCACTAAGCCTGAAGCAGTGGGTATCCGACGACAACGGCTTAAAGGTGACGCCTGGGTCTACAAGAGGCTGATGGAAGACATCTTATCTAGCTGCCAAGTGTGAGTGGCAGAGTCTTTTATCACGATGTTTTAGAAAGGTCTTTTCAGAGACATAATTCTTTGTCACAGTCACAGCTACATGTGAAAAATCTGTCATCGGGTTTTTAACCAGCCCTCTTTGTACATATTTCTTCTGTATGCTTCCTTTAATATTAGGTTTGTAATAAATGTTCTGCAACTGCAACTTTTCTGAAGCGAGATTCTGTAAACCGTTCCCTTGCTTATATATTTTTCACATACCTGGGTTAAGAAAGTACTGGTGTTTATGCGCTGAAGCTCATTGTGGGATGTCTTCAGTTATCAAGTGCATGGTGCACAGTAATAATCATTTGCATAATTCTCTTCCTGTCTCTGCTTAAGTAGGATTTATTGAGATCATTAACTAAGTCACAGCTGTGGTTCCCAGAGTTACACTATGTGCTCAGTGTTGTACAAAATAGGACGGGCTTCAATAAATGTGAAGTCAAGAGTGCGAGGATTTAAACTGATCCCGTATAAAGCATTGCGCTATCTCATTATGAAGCCTCAGTGATGCTTAACAAGCCTGTGCACTTTCTGATGCTCTTGTGTTAACGTGATGATATGAGGATCGCTGAAGAACAACACCACCTTTGAACTGTTCTGAATGGAGAAGGCATTTGTAACCCAACTGTCTACAAGGAATTCAGTGACACCTTTAAGAGAGAACTTAAGCATCAGAAATAAAGTTGAAATATGCAGAACAAGCAAGAACATCTGAGAGTTCTTAGATGGGGTTTCAATCATACCTTAAAAACGGTGCATATCTCCCTATGCTTGTGCTGGATGTTGTATGGAGTGATTATTTCTGCCTTTACTTATGCTACAGCAGAAACCACACCAGCCTAAGCCCAAGCAGCAGCGTGGGAAGGCACATGTTGAAGCCTTTCTCTATGCAAAGACATCCAGTAATACCTAGACAAGTTGATGGTGTGCTGCAGCTTTTTGTTAAACTGGACTTAACTGCCATATGCTGCTTGTAAACCCCACGTTATTGCCCCTTAACTGAAGCCTGAGGCACATCCACCCAAGGTTTGGGTCAATGAGAGAGCTGAGTATTGCTGGAAGCTTGCAGTGATAGACATGAGATATGGCTGCTAATGAAAGCTGGCTGCTTGTTCTCTGTGACCATTACCTCAGGAACTGGAGGATTATTTTGTCTGTATCAAGATAGAAGCATCCATCAATTTTTTTTTCCAGAGCCAAGTTGTCCATTTGCTTTGCATAGACAGGTAAAGGAACAGGAACATTTTTAGCGGATTTCAAGAAAAAGTAGAAATGTTTGCAAGGAGGGAGAGCAAAGAGAGAACTGCTGCTCCTTGAAATGTTTCTGGTCAAGAACCTTTTAGATGCAGAAGGGACTAGTAGGAAAAGCAGGACAGCATGAACAATGACACAAACCTACCTGAGAGATGGTAAGGGAGGTAGTAACAAGAGCCAGGGGTGGTTGGTCACAGTAACTGATAAGAGGGTATGGAACATGGTCATGTTCACTTTGGAAAGGTTATCTAATCAAGGACCTTGTCAAATGGGATACTAAGGAAAAGTGGGAAAGTCAGAAATTAAAATGGAGGGATGCAAATCTGACAGGCAGTCCTGCGAGAAGAGTAGGATCTGATGATTATGAGTCCCTTCAACTTGACACATTTTATGATTCTAGTCTGTGACAGAAAGACAACAAAACAGCCCTGTCAGTCACAGGAAGTGCAGGGGCTCTGGGGATACTGCATCAAAATGGAAGTTTGCACTTGGTAAGGCTGGAATCATGAGGGTCTGGGGTGTTGAGAGTGCTGGTGTGATGGTGCCAGCTGATGGGGCAATGCACAGAGGTCTCAGCCTAGTGCTGGCTATGTCCCCCCCACCCAGGTGTGTTATATGTATTCCCCAGCAAATGAGAAGCTGGACCAGCGAGTAAGCAGAAGGCCTCAGGTCTGAGCAGGGGTGTCACACAGGCAGAGGGTGGGTGCTGTTTTGAGTGGGACATAGAAGCCTGTAGTGTGACCATGGGCCAGTGTGCAAGTGGTGCATGCTTGCAGTGAGCACCAAGCTGGACCAGATGGTGAGCAGGGGACCCATATGGGGTCAGTGGTCCAGGGTCCAGAATAGGTTCTGGGGTACCCTTGACTATGCCTGTGCTGTAGTAGGCAACTATGCTCTTGACATCATTAACTGCTAGTAGTGAAGTGTAAATGGTCATGCCCATACCAGTGCAGGAGATCTCATATGTGTGACCGGCACATGAATTAAAGATTTGTGTTGCTTAAAAGCATAGCTAGCTTATTTTTCTAATAAATTGGTACTTAAAACTTCAGCACTTAAATACTTTCAGTATTCCCAGTTGCAACGTGACACTCCTGTTTGGATTCTGCATGCTATCAGTTGGAAATCAGCTAAAAGTGTTGGTGGAGCAGCCGAGGGTTGTAGCTGGTGTGTCTCTGGGGTGCTGCAGTACCATGGGATCTCTGATTTTCCTTGCTTTCTCATTTCGATACAAACTTCTCCCCAAGAATTTGGCTTCTGCCTGGAATTTGATCAGAAGGAAGTAAGGGTAGAAGATGGAAGGGCTGATAGAAGGAGGCATATTGATAGCAGTTTCACTAATGAATAGCATGACGTGTTTTAAATCACCAGTCACAATCATAAAGCCCAAGGGCTGCAGAATTGAAACATTTACTTGCCTTTGCATTCCTTGAGTTTTACATTCAGGAATGGCTACATAAGTATCCTGGAACACCCAAAGTGCCACTGCTCCAAAGCACATTCTCTGTGTAACTATCTTCTCCCTATGGTGACAAAACTGATGTTGTGAAGAGACGAGAAGTAATTAGGATGTCTTGTTCATTCTGTTTAAGCTAAAGATCACTGATTTGATTCATGTTGTCTTACAAGCTCTGATGTGTGAAATAAGGTTCTTCATAGGCTACTGTCATAACTTTTTTTACTAATATTCCTTGCTGTGAATGCATAACATTTGGTGATAGGAATTAGAAAACAGGCAAGAAACAAGAATCATGTGTGCTTTTTTTTTTTTTTTTTAACACCGAAGTGCCGCTACTCTATCAGTAGTTTTCTTTTAATGACATTGCTGGGAATCTATTTCAGCTGACCTCTTATGGAACTCAAAGGCAAAAACAAGGACTAACAGATAAAGGAGCTGTATGAATCTCACAAGCAGCAGTCTTCCCGAAACTGCTGTGGTGTGGGACTCTTCCACAGGGTGCAGTCCTCCAGGAACAGGCTGCTCCAGATGCTTAGGTGGCACTCTGCCAGTACCCATGCGTGCATGCAGTCTCACCCTCGCGGGCAGACGCAAGCAGCCACTCACACACACAGTCTATGCATGTCCCAAAGACGAAAAGCGGGGAGGGATTCTTTGCATGCAATTCCGAGGTGTTTATTTGATCCACACCACGGACTAGGAGCAAACACACTCGAAGGGGAACAAAGGCAAAGACCAAAAGCCCGCACGTGGTTTTATCCCGAAAGGTCCTGGGGCAGGCAGAGCATCAGAAACCAGCAGTCTGAGGGCTAGTGGGTAGAGGAAAGGTTGAGTGACATAACAAGGGGCAGTGGGAGGGGGGAGGGGAGGGGAGAGAGGACCAGGGGCCAGTGGAGTCCCAACAAAGGGAGAACTTGCTGACACAGTGGTGTGGGGAGGGACCACTTTGTAGTAACACAGGGGGCGTAATGTGGACTTAGCCACTGCAACACCTCCTTTCTTTCCTATCCAATCATCTTCAGCTTTGGGTCCATCATGACAAGAAAGACACTTGTCTGTTGATGAGGCAGCATCAGTGGCAACTGAGATAAGTCTAAGGGTGAGAGTTAGAATCAGCTGTACAGGGGGTTCCTGAGCTTTGGGATACCCGAGCAGCAGCCCCCAGCCCCATCCAAACCTGGAAACCCTTGGCAGCCAACCAGCGAGGAGGGGGCAGTGCCAGAAGCAGCAGGGGAGATTTAAATGGCTCTAGGGAGTGTGAATGACCCAGAACCAGTGGAGCAGGAGTGAGCAAACAGGGGCGTGGCATGTCAGTTTCTATGGATGGGGTGAGCAGAGGGGCTGCTCTTCAGCTATCTGGGGGCTGCCAATAGAGGCAGAAAACAGACCAAGCAGCTGGTGAAGAATGCTAAGAGATCTTTTCAGCACTAGTCTTAATAGTGTATCCTCTCGCAGGTATAGTTGGTATAGTTTGGCCACACCTCTGTAGCTGCTGAACTCACTGCACCAGCCATGTTAGAGGCCTCCAGCCAGCCAGACCTGCTGTTGCTACATGCAGCTCTCCAGGTCTCAGGTTAGCAGGAGTGCTGGATGTGTCTCTGTGGGGCTGAGGGTGACAATCATTCCTTTTTCAGGTGTGCTGGGGTTGATGTGCTGTTTCTTCACCAGGTAAAGAAACCAGGGGAAGTGAATACACAGTATTCAAGAGAATAAGAGATGACTGATGAATTCTCAGAGGTGCTACAGACTCAGGAGTCTTGAACTTCCATTGTAGTAGAGAGCCAGATGGATTCAGAACACTGTCACATAGCTGGTCAATGGTTTGTTGAACAGGAGAGCTGGAAGCTGATCACTGCCAGTTCTAGGAGAAAAGCTCCTCCTGAAAACATGACACGGACAAGTATGACTGACACTTTTACAACAGGTAGGAAGGCCTGGAACCAGAAAGACAGTCAGCTGATGAGGTGGATGAAGGTACTTCTGGGATGGAGGGACCAACTAGGGCAACACAATCTACCTCTGCGTCACACCTTCATTTGGTGAGAGGACAAGAAGAATAGTTCTCATGACTCCCTTTTAAGCGGAGGAGAGGGTTCGATATGGAGACTAGACTCAATTTACAGGGAAGTATACTGTGTCCCAGAAGCTCAAGTAAGGGACATGACTAGAAAACTCTCCAGTCTACTAAGGCTCTGTGATTATTATCCATTACTGGTTCTTCAAATCGTCAGTGATGAGACATTGATGAGAAAGAGAAGTCTGAGGGAAATTAAAAGGGATTTCAGGACCTAGAGATGATTGGTTGAAGGGTCAGAACCACAGGTAGTGTTTTCCACGGTCCTTCCAGTACCAAGGAATAATATTCAAAGAAACAATATTCAAAGGAACAGGCATATCCATCAGATCAACACTTGGCTTTTGGGCAGATGTTATTAGAATAATGTTGGTTTTTTGACCATGGGATGGTCTGTACAACACGTGGTCTGCTGACACCTGATGGGATGCACCTCTCAGAGGGGAAAAATGTTTCTAGCATAGGAGCCAGGAGGACTTGTTGATAGAGCTTTAAACTAATTTGGAAGGGGGGAAGGGACAAAACCAGGTTGGGCAGTGAGAGGCAGTGGGGTGATACGCCTAAACGTGAGGAACTGAGCGCTGGTGGGAGGTACTGGCTACAACAAACCGCACCTGAAGTGTTTCTGTTCCAACACGTGCAGCATGAGGAAGAAACAAGAGGAGCTTGAATCCTGGGCCCAATCCCAGTGAGTTGACATCACTGGCATAAGTAAAACCTTACTGGGACGAGTCCTGTGATCGAAGTACCCTATTGAACAGTTACAGACTCTTTAGGAAGAATAGGCAGGGCAGATGAGGCAGAGGAGGGCATTGTATGTAACAGAGGGGTTACAATGTAGGGAGGCCACAGTTGGCAGTGGCACAGTTGAGAGCCTCTGGGTAAGAATCAAATGATGCAGATGTCTCTGTGG
>WEIT01025420.1:0-20634 GCA_013389985.1 Dryoscopus gambensis
GCGGTGCCGTGGGGGCTGGGCGTACTGTGCGTATTCGCCTGTTCCTCCACCGGCCATGTGGTCTCACTGCGGACGCCATTATTCGGCACTGGGGCACGAATGGAGTCCGGCCCATCTGTGATCAGATAATATTCATGGAAATACTCTTCGATCAGCATATTTTTTGATAGAAAAATTAAGTGAGCCCAAACATTCTTCCAAAAGTCTCTTGTAAGCATCAAATGCCAAGAAACGAAAAAATGATTCTTAAAAAGATAATCAAGAAAGTGTCTCATCTCTCTTTGAGCCTGGATAAGGCTGACATTTGCATATCTCTGTTCAAGGAGTTTTCCGAGTTCAAGATAAATATCTTTCTGAGGCTCAGAGAGCCATGACTCTTCCCTGAGATTCTCCATAGCAAGAGAGGACAGCAAAATAAAAGTTACTCATGGGGTTTCTGGGGATTTTTCAGAATCTTCGCTGTCTTCTTAAGCTGTCTCCAGGGGCTCCGGGGATCGTTGAATGCCCANTAAGGATTTCAGGAAGAGGGATACTCCTGAAACAAGCATGAGCAATATACACTGATGCTGACCTGCCTTTCTTGAGGTTAAGGAGTGGCCTCTCTACCTAGGTAGAAAATATATAATAAATGAAGTACAGCTGTGGATTTTTCAATGTTGTGTCTACATGATAAATACATTTAAAACATATTTGAAAAGATCCAGGTACTCTCTCTGGAATTTAATTCCCCATCTTTATTCATCTGGTGAGATTTACGGATCTTTCTGCCTGACTCAACATGGCCACAGTTGCTACACACAAGATACCAACCAGGTGGAAGATTCATATAGCCTTGGCTCCTCATCTTCACTGACTTTTTTCTTCTTCAAGATGTCTGTCTATTATTGGCCTTTCCACAATCACTAAAAATTTTGTGTAACATCCCAATACCTTCCAAGTGTTTTTCACTGTGCCCTCACAGTCCTTACTAAACTTCACAGCCTTGTCCCAGTACTTAACCTACAAGATTCAAACTGCTTCTATCCAAACAAATACAGAAAATGTTTGACAGTGTTGCCAAGTACTTGGTAGCTGATAGGAGGCCTTGAGGAACTTCACACCTTTTGAGAGGATTATTGCATGGATTGTCCTCTAATTCTGAAAACTGAAGTAGTCAAACCCTTGATAATTATTTTTTTATGCAGCTCTCTAAGAGGGAACTTGAGGTCAGCAGAGGGACTTTCTTTTATCCTGAGTGTTTTCAGAGCCTGTTGTGGCCAGGACAGAGCACAGAGCTCCTGTGCCTGGGAGCCATTTGGGAGTTCTGCCTCTGGGACTCCCGGAGGGACCGAGCCGATGGAAAGGCTCTAACATCTGCATGTGGACTGCCTTCAGCTTTGGAAGACTTGCTGAAAATGGTGGTGGCATCTCAACCCTTCCACATCTGGCCAATTTCAGCCCTATTTTTCTTTCAGTGTGCTGCAGTAAATATCAAATGGTGAGAAACCCCCCCGGAGCCTGCCTCCCCTGGCAGCAAGAATGCCAGCTTCAGACAAATCTTGTCTGTGTCCCAGTGCAGGGCTGTGAGCCCAGACACCGATGAATGACCCTCTTCTGCCATATAGGCAGAGGACACGCATTCCTTTGGAAGGAAACCGCTGTGAGGTGAGTTGTTCAGCTGTCCTTGCATTCAGTATGCTAAAATAATGTTCTTGTGTTTTAAGGAAGACGTGTTATGGAGATAGTAGACTTGTACAAGATGGGTTCAAATAAGCCAGGAATTTTGGGAACCCAGGGAAAGCAAGGCTATGTATCTCTCCCATCTACAGTGAGTTGATAAAACCCACAAAACTCAGTTATTTCACTTTTCTGCTCCCTGTTAAAAGCACTTTGCAGCTCCTTGACAAGCATTGTGTCAATGAGAACAAGGTGTCTATGAGGCATAAGGGGTGCCCAAGTAGTGCCAAACATCTCCTTCCAAATTGTGGACAACATTCCTCTTACTCTATTAGTTTAAATGACACTGAACTCACTATTGAGGTAACTGAGGGAGGGATAAATGTATGCAAAGAAATAATTTGCTTGGTTTGCATTTTCTAACCCTCTTTTCTCTAAATGGAATACCTATGTATATCAATATATGCATGGAATATCAAACATATGGCCACCTATGGCATTTACTTTGGCTGACAGAGGGTGAAAGTGCCAATTTTTTTGAATCCTGGTGTAGAGCCTTCCTCATGTTTGGATAGTGCTTTGTGGGCATCCAATACTGTCAGTTCTGACTCTGGATCCTGACACCTAAGCACTGTAATTCTGCTTGCCACTGTGTCCTCCTCTGACTTTATTAGGTGTAGGGCTAGGACTAGGTCAGCCTGCTGAGAGAAGGGAATACCTAGTTTTATGTGTCACTGGCATTTTTGGGTTACTGAGATGGCAAAGAAGCACATTTATGTAATACAGCCTGCACATTTCAATGTGCCCCAAGGGGAGATATTTGCTGCAAAGCACTGCCAAAAATACATGCTTAAGAAATTAGTAGCTTTGGGGGATAAAAATTGAACTCGAGCAGCTATAAGGATGATTAGCTCCTTAAATCTCTTCTGTGAATCCTATTAAATTCAACTTCTACTGCCTGAAGAGCTTCTGTCCTCTCCCTCTGCCAGCTCCCTAGATAAAAGGAATGTGTAATGCTGGACAAAATATTATTCTAACAGAAGGCTTCCCTCATAATTAAAACTGGAGAAACACTCATCAGCTCCCAAATTACATAGGATTCAGCTCTGTGTAGAGACACCATTTCTGACCTGTCTTTGAGCCAGTTTTGTATTCCCTTTACCGACCTGCAGAGTTGTTCATGAATATTTGACAGCTACTGACTTCCTACACAACCTCAGAAGCAACTAAGGAGAATGTTTAGAACCACTGCATTTCCAGAGTGTGCTTTGTTGTTGTCTCTTTGTGTAGAAACAAAGAAAAGTAGAGCCTAAAATTATTCCCTTTTTTGGGCTAAAAGATTTTGCAGTTCTGTACAATGGCGTAGATGGTGAGAAAAAGGGCCTGTTGCTGAGAATATCTGCTCCCTTTCACAAAAGTTTGAATTCACCATGACTCCATCATCCCTTCTATGTTTAGCTGAGCTATCCGGACCCTGAAGAGAACCTAGACTGTCTCCAAGATGCCCCTGTGCACACTTAGCTTGTCCTTGTACACAACCTGAAATCTTTTCTCCCCATGTCGTACAAGCCTGAACACGCAGTGCGTATTAACCCTCTGACCTCCCACTGGCACCTGTGGAGTGTGGCACTTTCCACATTCATTTTGATAAAAAGAATAGACACTAAAATGTTTAAGGCCAGATTTTAAGAGGCACAGAAGTCCTTAGTGATGCACATACATAGCTGTGGGGGGTCAAGGCTGCGCAGAAGATGACAAGAAGTTGGAACAGGAAGTTGGTGAAAAGCAACTGGATAAGGGTCTTGTGGAGTTGAAAAATGAATCATCTTCTGTAAAAAGGGCAAACACATGAGAGAAAAGAAACCTCTCGTTTTAATGTGCGACAGACATTTTGAAAAAAATGGTTTGAATGATTATCAGTTGTATTGCTAATCTCTGGTATTTACTGGGAGCATTTCTCACAAATACAGTAAAGCAAAACCATCCAATTTGTCTAACTGCTCCCTTCGTGAGCGTGTGGTCACAGTTCATTTGAATTTTAATCTTAACTATGGCCATTTTTTCCCATCCTTGAATCAAGCATACTTCCCCAAGCCCTGTACTCACACTGTGTGAACCCCGGGAACACAGGCTGTTTGAGTGCCAGCCAAATCCTCATTAACCCACTGACTATTCCAATCACATAATAACCAACATGTCCGAAAGGGTCAAGGAAAATAAAGGTCAGGAGAGGGCAATGATGTCTGCTGGTAATGTAAACCTGTGTCCTCACAGGGGCACTGCAATTTCATCACTGCACCTGACTCCAAAATACACCAACAGGTGTGTGAAATCTTGGAGAATCTAGAGTGTACTCTTGGGAGATAAGGGAGCATTTTTTAATATGAAGAGGGCATCTGGGTTTGCCTCATGATATGTGCATGAATAACCCATTTCTTATGGAATTGGTCTCTTGCATTTTAAGACACTGAAATAATCACCAAATGCCAGATGTGACAAAAAATGTAATCACCCTGGTTTTGAGCCCATTTTTAATCTTGTGTTAGCTTTTTATTTAATACACACACTTACAACTGAGCCCAAACAATAAGGAGTTTTATGTCATTGTGACAGAATGAGTACATACTGTGCCTCCAAATCTCATAATTTCAATAAGGCATCTGATGAATAAATAAAATTCAATGTAAGCTCTGTATTAAAAGGTTGCCTGCTTTTAAGTCTCCTTCTCTGACCTATTATCTCAATTGTCTCATATGTTGCTACCGCAAGTTTATAGTCCATCTGATGTAATATATAAAAGAGATCCAAATCTCATTTGTATTTTCTTAGATCATCACTTTTATTTACATGTCTAAAACTTGGTGAAGTTTTGAACTAACATGACACAACTCCCTACCAGAAAAGCAGGAAAGGCTTATGGAGGATGGTCTCCTTTGTGGATAAAACCAACACTGAATTCCTCAGGTTTGATTTTGCATAGATCCTGGTACAAAACACAAGAGTTCAAGTAATCTGTCTGAAGGCAATTCATTACAACTCTAAGCACCCCATAGAGTCAATGAGTCCTTAATTTTACCATCAGACAGACTGTCAAATTCCTCTACTACGTCTTATACCAAATATAGAATATCTGCTCTCATTACTACTGAAGAGCTTTCAGATATGAACATTGAGTGTTTGTAATTAACTACAGCCTGTCTTTTTTCTAAACTCATTTTTCCAATATTAAAGCAACATGCTCTTCAGCAGCTCATTACTACAGCTGTAAGTTGTTAATGTTTGCAGGAGCAAACAGAGCACTACAACAGTATATGTGCCATCCTTCCTGAGTTCAGCCTGAAGGATAGCCTATGGCAATTTTGTCTGAAACAAACCAGTAAAAATGCTTAAACTATTGAAATTAAAATATTGCTACTTAAATTTTCAATTTCTAAATTGCATTTCCTGCAATGTTTTGACTTAGCCATAGTACCAGGATGTTCATGGCATCTCTGCAGAGAAAGGATAAATACATATTCATCCATTTTACCTTACATGACAAGTCAGAAAATCTATTTTAAAACCACATTATTGATGTGGGAAAGACAAACACTAAAAAGTTACAAAGCGTTAAAATGAAACTTTTCTACTCAAGCCTAATTTGCTTTTTTTATGCATGGATTATAGTAATTTTGGACAAAATAAGCAAAGACTATTTTCTCCACCAAGATGTTGTCTCAGTGAGCATATGCTAAGTAATATGCAAAGGAGCTCTGTGGACCTACTCTGGGAATGGGTTGGCACTATTTAGCAGGAAATGTTACTCCCAGAGCTTCAACCAGTTGTGTCTGATGCTGTTTCCCCTGCCCAAGCATTCCTGTCTCTCCAGTAGCTCTAACTGGTAGCTGTCCAATGTCCCCCTTTGCCCTGTCTGGTCCAGTACCACCTCAGTCAGCACATCAAACCTAGCAGGTATTGAGTCAGGCTGCTTCCAGCACAATACCAGGACCACAAAGTAAGAAGAAGGGTGTCCTAAGGTTAGGCAAAAAAAGCAGTTTCAAGGAAGGTTTGGCTTGCTACAGGTAATTCTGGGCAAACACAGATTCTCTCTGTTGCTCACGCAACTCAAGCTTGTTACAGAACAGGGAGTATGAAGCACGTTTGTATGTGAGGATGACACATAGGAGCTCTGAGGTCAAAGCTGTACTAGTAAATTAAACAGTCTTGGAGTACTGGCACCCACCTGTCTGCACTCTTAAGCAATGGCATAGTTTTGATCTGGACCAACAAGCATGTTGACAAACAATTCACTGGCACCATTCGGAAACTAGCACAGCCAGGGACCTTTCCCAGCAGGCAGCAGCAATGAGGCCACCCTGCTGTACAGAGAGAGATTATAATGATGCCATGGGCAATGGCAGACCAGCTGGTCTCTGTACCAGACATCAGGCACATTAAATTTTTTTTTTGCCTGAATATATTCTCAGTTGTGCTTATTGCGCCCTGACTCATTACACCTTTAACCTGTAAAATAGTGGCAGTCTTTACTCACTTGAGCAGTCATTTGCTCGAGTTTGACCAAAATTACAGAAGTAACAGTACAGAAACTACATCCCCATCTAATGACAAGACCATTTCCAAAAGATAAAGTCCTACGGTTTCCTAAAGAGACTATAGCATTTTAGGAATTTCTTGAAGACTGTATTTGGGCAGGGAAAATATCAAGCTGTATGCCTAAAAAAAATCCTAGTTTGGAAATAATATAAGCAAGTGGAACAAAATTTCCTATTTTATGCAAACATAAGGTGACATTGATAGTACAGTCACTCCAATAATAATACCTGTAGGAAGCTCTTTAGCATAAGGAATAGTAAGGCTGTAGAGATTAAGCTTACTTTTTTAGTTCCACCAGCACAGCAGCAAAGAGCTCATCAGCCTCAGGAATGTTTAACCTGTGGTGTGAGGAGTCCCTCTGTTCTCTCCAGAACACTCCTGGCTAGTAATTTATATTTGAGATACATGAAAGACTTAATTTTCAGCAATTTTACCTTCCTTTTGGTCAGGCAGAAAACATTGCATTTCTTCTCCAGAATCTCTGTAAAAGGTCAGTTCACCAAGGGGGGGCCTTTGGAAAGCTGCAAGAATAGCATGTGGGCTGCCACATAAAGTGAGCACAGCTGGTGTTCAGCAGCTGTGAGCTGAAAATCAGTATTGAGCTCCAAAAAGATTGCTGCCAGGCTGCCAGCTCATTGGATGTTGTGTTTGGATTTTTTTTTCTTTTGCTAACTAAAAGAGACTTTCTGGTCTTGATTTTTTGCTTTCTGTATATATGGCTTTAAAATTCCCATTCGCTATGCAGTCATTACTGGTAATTCCATCTTTCATGCTTTACTGATGTCAGGTTTGTACACAGAGGAGCCTTTCCAGCATGCAGCTGCAGCATTTTGTGGAGATGACTAGGTCTGTCAGAAAGTATCACCTAACAGCATGACAGTGTCACTGCTGATGCCTGAAATGTGTCCTGATGAGTCTAAAAGTCCTTAATGCCGTTGGACTTAACTGGACACAGCTGATTTTCAGATTCCACTTGAAAACAGAAACTGAATGGAAAAATAACACGTGATCCCACTTGTCACACATGTCCCTGATCTATGGGTGTTTTGGGGCCAGTTACATGGTGTCTCAGTGTTCTCTGCCACTGGCACTGCAGCCAAAGGCCAGACCAGGAGCAGCCTGGCCACAGCCCGAAGTGTTCATCTGCGTCTGCTTCCAAGGCAGTCCTTGCTTACCCACACAGGAACAATTTGCTTGTTGCTTCAACCTAAGCCAAACACTGGGGAAGTAAGCAGTGACTTTTGCACTCCCTTCTGATTTGCACTCAGTCTGTTCTCTGATCTTTTGTTTGTTTTGTATTTCTGCTGTGTTACGGAATATCTCACAGCTATTTCAGTTCTCTTGCTTGGAGCACCTGCTTCTTTTGAGCAGACAATTTAAATCATAGTAAGGGGATATATTGTTGTTCTCAGTGTTAACTCCAGAGAGCAATAACCCTGTGGCATTCTGGGATCTGCTCATTTACCCACCTGTGCATTTGGCTTTTTGTGTCTATATTGTTTATTTAGAATGCAATTTCAGTGACTGCAGTCTGGAACATACCAGTTATTTGGAGGTCACTGGAAAATAAGTAAATATGCACATTAAAAATTGATGAATAATTTTTCCTACTGTATTTAAAATGCTAAGCTGGAAATTAGGAGCTTGATCCAGAAAATTTCACCATGTAGGTAGTTTCATTAACCTCACCAGCAATGGGAGGCCTTTGTATGTAGGAGTCTTTTCAAACTTTGTGTGAGACAGTGACAAGAAAGTGAATAAATTTCTCTAAAAATATCTGAATTTCAGTGCTTAGCAGTTTGCTTTAGGGGAACATAACAGTTTTATCTGTGATGCGTTTCAGCAAAGCCACATTCAGTGTATTACTTTTTAAAAATATGCTGATATTTAGGAAATACAGGCATATGTTGGCTGAGTAGTTACAATGCAATAGTGTTGCACACCAAATTTACAAACACTCCACAGTGTAAAAAACATTTAATAATTTTTACAAGGCATAGTATCTTTATTTTTTTCCCCATTTAGTAAGATTATGGGGTTTTGCCTTGGAAAATCCATGGAAATTTGCTGGGGATTCAAAATTTCATGTTAAAGAACAGGAAAGTATTGTAGCTGTTACAAAGGAGTGGAATTAACTAATATCTCTTTCTCCACATAGTCTTTTTTCATCTCAACACAAGTTCCAAGGAGCTATGTAAAAACATCTTTTTAATGAAGCTCTAGGGACTGCTGCATAACACCCTCTTGTACAGAGAAAGGTTCTTCAACCTGCTAGTTTAGGACCCTAATGCATCTGGGTAATACACATTGAACTCTCAGAAATCTTCTTGTGATCCTTAATTCTTCCACTAACTGAACTTGTTCTGTGTTATATACAACCTACTTATTTCCTGTCAAACTTGATGGGATTTTTTTAAGATGGCTAAAAGAAATACAGTTTGATGCTGTGCATATTTTCAGGAGTCTGTGTGTAGGGCAGATTTCTAGAGGGTGATCTTCATTCATCTTGACTGGCTTCTGTATTCTGGATCCTCATGCAATCAAAAACCAATTACAACTTTATGCACTTGAGAAAACATTGTCTCTAGTAGCCCCAGAGCTAAGAGTTTTCTTCTATTTTCCTCTTGCAAGTGACTGAGGATGATTCCAGCACTGTGCAAAGTAATATTCAGAATGGAACCTGGTAATTAAATGTTTCTGCTAAGTGGGTACATACACTGCATTAGCATGAGATCTGACTGTCACAGGCAATCCCAGAACAGAACACTCTAATAAAGAGAGAGAAATATACAGGGGGCAAATGCTGAAGAGGGAGCAGGCGAGAAGAAGAAAGAAGGGCAAGGTGGAACAGCCAGGAATTATGGAACCAGTCAGGATGCCTGACCCTTCAAGGGAAACACTGGAAAAAACCTGTGTATCTGGTAAGGTTTCAATGCTATATTGTTTCACACGGGTTTTGAGTCCAGAGGAAAAGAAAACTATGTGATCTTGTGGGAAGAAATTTAATTTTGTAGAGGAAGGCAGGGTTAAATACTCAAACACTGAGGCTAAAGAGTGCATTCTACTATTTTCTCAATTAGAAAAACTGTGTTTTACTGAAAATCCTGACATAGGAAAGGGAGATATTTTCAAGAAAAAAAAAATCTTAGAACTAGAAGAGACATGCTCCTTCCTTTTAGATTATTTTTAATGATTGAAAATATAATAATCTGATAATGAATATGTAACTCTAGACATAGAGTGAACCTGACCTTCACATTTCATCTGGAGGGCCCAAGGGAAGAAATATTATGCTTTTCAATCTACGTGGTCATTCTAATTCAAAATAAACACCAGTATACAGCAGTTTCAACAAAAAGGCTCCTAAGCTGAAAGATATTTGCCCTGATTTTACATATTAATTCTCTGGTTTTAACATCATTTGCATGATACCTTCTTCTTAGAGGGTCAGTTATTTCAACTTCATTTATAATCTCTACCTCCCAGTTTTATCTGCAGTTGACAGCTGTAGGATTTAACTGAAAGGTGGAGTGAGGTCTCCCTATTATCTTCTTTCAAACACCTGCTGGTCATCACAGTTGTTTACCTAACACTGCTATGTCAGTACTGTTGGACTCTCAATACAGACACACCAGATAAAATTTTTATTAGAGGATGAGGGTATTTGCCATGCAGAATCCTTCATCTGAGCTATTCATCAAGTCTTCATCTAGTCAATGGAGAAAAAGAAGCATTTCTGTTCATCCCACCCTGATATGGACATATACAATAAGTTAAATTAATTGCATCCTAAAATTTCCTAGTTTCTCTGTTCACCATGAATGGAGATCAGCACGAGTTGTGTGGTTGTAGGCGTTTATTCACTAGACACAGGAAGGTAGGTGAGATTTACCTAGCCACTGCCTTGGCATTTCCAGCAGTATTCTCTGTTTCAAAATTGACAGGTTATGGTATGGCTGAGCAGGTCCCAGGCAGGGCAGTTACTGAAGTAGCCACTGTTTGTGTTGCACTATCTTCTTATAGAAAGTAGTTGGTGTTTCCATCACCATTCAGTTTGTGCAAAGTAATACAGGCAAAATAAACTTTTACAGCTTCAGAATACAATATTGCTATGGCCTGGATAACCTAAAATTGGCACTGAAGACACCCAGGACTTGGTTTTGCTATTGCCCACGGCTCTTGAGACAGGAAAACAGTCTAGGTGAGTGTCCTGGGTTACAGTGTATTCTGTTACCATCTTCATGAGCTGTTTAAACCAGGTGTAGCAATGTTTCCTGCCTCCTCCCTCTGGATTATCTTCTGTTAATGGGCCAGCTGTTGACACCAGGTGGGGCAGAGTTCTTTATCTCTCCCATGACCCATCCTCCCTCCAGGGGGATGTCTTCTGTTAATGGGCCATCTAGTCTCATTGCATGACTGATAAAATTACATCATCCCATTGTGAGATGCCCCGCCCAGCGGGAGGAACCAAGCAGTCCATCCTGGATATAATCTAAGATTTCGAACACCAGAGCCAGCCTTTCCCACTGGATTCCCAGAGGACAGGAGCTACACAACCACCAGCGGACTTTCGGAGGAGGACCAGACCTTTTCTACAAGATCACCACTTCAACAGAACCACTTCAAAGAGAGCTGCAGCTGTCAACTGATCAGACTGCTACCACCACCCTGCCTGGCAGGGTGCCAGGTCGTACCCTGACTCTGTCAGGGTAAACCAGTGTTTCTGTATTATTGTTTTGTTATATATATATATATATGTTTTATATATATATACACACACACACGTAAAAGAACTGTTATTCCTATTCCCCATATCTTTGCCTGAAAGCCCTTAATTTCACAATTATAATAATTCGGAGGGAAGGGGGTTGCATCGTCCATTCCAAGGGAGGCTCCTGCCTTCCTTAAGCAGACATCTGTCTTTTCAAACCAAGACAGTGAGGTTTAGACATCAATAAGGCAATAAATCACGCGGCTGAAGGAGCTTTAAAGGGATCACCTGCTACAGACAAACTCCCAGGGCAAGGTCATCTTTAGTGAGATTATTTTTGTCTTTACAAAGCTCCCAAATTGGAGACTTCAAACCACCAGTATTTAAGCTGATGCTTCCTAGTTGTAATTTATAGCCACTACTTCTTGTCTTCTCTACTATGGGCTTGAACAACAGGTGAATCACCTTTTTTTTCACCTTTTCCATAATAGACTGCTGTCATGTCACCAGGTAGTTCCTCATTCTCTAGGCTAAACAATCCCATTTTGTCCGACTTTTTCATACGACACAGTGACTATTCTCAGCATGCCTCAGCTCTGTCCAACTGCTCCACATCCATTTGCTATCAGGTCCAAAAACAAACATGGTTTGTTAACTGTTGCAAGACCTTGCCATATCTGTGGTGGGTGGAAGGACTGGCTTACAAATTCTGCATGTTGCTGTTTCTAAGTCCCAGTACAATGTTTGATTTTCTGGTGGCATTACGATACTGTTCACCTGTGCTGGGAATCATCTCGGATAACTCACAGATCCTTTCCTACAGTACACTGGTTTTCTTCAGATGGATTCTCCACTTGTCCACTCTACTTTGAAGTAACACCTGTCCTCTGTCAGGCTAACTCACTGCCATCTAGACCATCTTTGAATTTAGTAAGCGTGATGGGTCTTTGCATACACTGTTCCCCTGGCCTCCCACCCCTTTTCTCCATCTCTGATGGCCAATGTGGTTTTTCCAAAGATGCACACACTAGGTGGGTATCACAGGAGGAACTGTCTTGGTGCTCACATAATTAACATGCTCCAGAGATAGGAGATGAAGTGTTTGCCATTTACTCTGGAGCACATCAGCCTGCATAAGTGTATAAAATCCTGCGGGAGACTGGGCCAATGGGGCAAACAGGTCTTCTAAGGTTACAGGCAGCTTCTCTGGGGACTGCCCCATCCACACACACCCCAGTAGGGACTCCTGCAGGGTGTGTTCAGCCCAAAGATAGGAAACACTCTCTCTTGTATGCATGAATGAAAAGCACCAAGATCCAGTCAAACAGGGAGATAAAATCCTGAAGTAGCTACATAGATTCTTTTGTTGCTTTGTAATTGTGAATTCTAAAGGCCAAAGACTGTGAACCTGTATGTTTCTAGCTGAACCAGCTTATATAACCCTTTAGACATCAACTGTTGACCAAATCTGAGACTGAATGGACTGAGCCACACCTAGAAGTTTAGAAAGCAAGGGCGTCTCACTGAAGCTCATGATTAAATAGGAGGGATCATAGCTTGACTGCACTATATAGTCCATTTAATAGATGATAGAGTTGCTATTTACATGCTGCACTGGCAATATTTAGACACTGTATTAGCAATAAATCTAATCACAATCATCCACATAATCACTGTGTCCTATTTCTTGTGTCTGGCCAAGAGCCTTCTCTCCACTATTCTGGCACTGTAAGCCATGTAGTATTCGCTATTGCACCTCTCTACAATGCAAATATTATCACCATTCCAGGGCAGGCCCTTGTCACATCTCTCAGACACCTTCCCATTTAGACTCCAAGTCACTCCTAATTACCCTCAGTGTTCTTTTCCAACTGCTTTTGTAGGCAGGCAACAGCATTTTTATCTAAATCATCTTCCCCAATTTTCTCAGTATCTATTAGGAGGAACCTTTAAAAACTCCTAGTATTTGACATCAGCTGCCTTTTATCTTTCCTCAAGGTAGGTTAGGCTGCTGAATGAGGAGGTTACACCAGTCTGTTACAATTTGGTCTTGATATATCTGCAGAGAAGCAGACAGGTAGGTTAACAAAAGGACCTAAGTGCCACCTGACTGTCATTTCAGATATCTAAGACTTGTATCGTACAAACTCACAGGTTTTAATAACTTAAAGTCCCTGGATTTTATGTTTCTTCTAGGAAGTGTGTATTTTCTCAAATACAGCCTGCACCCCAGTAATATTAAGCTCCTAAATCCCAGGAGGATTAAGAATCTCTAACTGAAGCTTTGTGGAAAATAAATGAAGATTTAATGGCAGAGATATAAAGAAGAAATAAATTATTTCATTCATCCAGGATAGAGACCTTCAAGTTCTGCTTGCCATTCAGAACAGTTTCTCTATTTTCCATTAGAATGTCACAGGATAAAAAAAACCCCAAACCAGATGGATAATAGGCTGAATTTAAATTTTTCTTTCCAAATTACCCTTGTAACAGACGAATTGTGTGCATTGCAGTGTAATGATGCAGCTTGTTGCGATTAGTCACAAAAATGTTAGGAACTAGAGAGGCATTAATTGTCAACTGTAATTGTTGGGTTTTTTTGCCCCCTGAGGTATTGTATCTGCTAAGCACAAAACACACCAAACCACCAAGAAACAAATCTTACCTTCACTGGAGCATTTTATTTCCTCTCCCTTTATTTCTTTACTTTTGTGTCCTTTTAGAAGAAAAATACCTAGCTTGAAAAAACATGAGTGAAAAAAGTATAATCTTTTGAAGTGGAAGTTTCTGGTCGAGTTTAAAGATTAGCCTTTTATTAGAATATCTCAACTACTGAGCAACCAATTTGCATCAGTCCCATGAGAATTCTTTACATTAAGTTTTGTCATGTATTTCTGAGAAGATTAAAAACTTTTTGGAGCTCAAAAAGAAAAGATTTTATTGGACGAAAATTAGAACATAGTTTTTTTCATTATTTTCTTCCTGATGAAAATTGTTCTAAATCCATTTGTACACAGGAACATGCATACATGTCTGCATCTACCTTGATATCATCTACCTCTATCTCTCTCTATCTATATATTTACCTTTTTGCATATGCAGTCAAGACAAGGTGAACAAACAGATTTCAGATATGGATGGAGGTTTCAGCGTTGTAGCCTTGTCATTAGCACTAGCAGGTATGTGACAATTTCTGTGTCCTTCATGTTGTAGCTGTAGGGCTACAGCATACTTTTCAGCACCTACATTGTCATATAAAAGCTTGTCATGGCATTCACACAATGCCCAATCTTATCAGGACCTAAGGAAAGAAAAGCTGCAACTTTTGAACCTGATAAAGCTGAGGTTAGGCTACTGAAGACAGGATATTAAGAAAAACAAAGATACAGACAAAATGTGATATTTAAGCAGGGCTGCTCTGCTAATGAATTAAGAATTAAAACTAAGTGAAGATGATGGTAGTCTTTGGTGATGTATTTTGATGCTGCTCTAGTACATCATTTTGATACACCTCATCTCCTATACTGGTGATCATTAGGCAAATGTGCTGGCAAGCAGTAAACTTGGCTGTGTCTTTACCACTGGGCTGATACTGTGGTTGTTTTTAGACATTTGTATGGTAAAATCTTCTCAGAGGAGCTTTGAAAGCACTGCAGCATTCCAGCCTCAACATAGACATGCCCATATTCCCCAGCTGAAGACAACAGCAGTAACAAAGAAGCCACCCACTACTGACCATGATGGCAACTAGCGGCAGAGATAACAGTGGACATACAATTTTTAGCACTAATCTTTCTTCCATTTCCTCCCACGATCAGGCAGGACTGTATCAGCTTCTGTGGCTTGTCCTGTCAGGCAGATTTCAGATAAGATTTAGGAAAAGGAAGTTAAATCTCACATTGCTAATAAGCATTGACTAGCAGGCTAGTGTAAATATAAATGTACTACAAGTCCAAGGCATCTGCCACACCTTAGGGGAAAGCATCTGATACTAATGCTAAGTATATAATACACAAATATCTACTGTGACTGAGAGTATTCCATCAGAAATGCTCCTTCTAAAAGAGCTTCTTAAAATATCATCAAAGAATAGTTCAATACTGTTCAGAAAACTGGAGCATGCTGTAGCCTCTACAGATATGCTGAACCCTACTGTACAGAAATTCCTCTTTGAAGTAAATTAATTCTTTCTTTTTGTATGTCTGATGAATATTTTATTTTAAAAAGCAAATAAAAAGTGACATAGAAATATGCATTATATATTTCCCTCACAAAATGATGCTGAAAGAACACAAAAACCCAGAGGCCAAAGTAAAGATTATGTTTGCATTATTACTGAGGTTTGAATAAAGTGACTTTCTTTGAAATCTGTGTATTTTCTTGTGAAAGCCTTACACTGCATGATTTCAATAGCAGAAAGTGCTTAAAAGAAGTTATCAAGACAGGAGAACTAAGCTCCATATCTTTCACAGTCTGTATGTGAAAGCCTACTGTGCTAGCCACTTCAGTGATTTTTATTTCCAAAGACAGTAGATGTGTTCTTTATTCTCCATTCAACCAACTTGAAGTGCCAATCTCACTCCTGATTTTAGGTAATCTTATCTACCTTCTCCCTTGCTGATAAAGAATATTGAAAATATTTAGCATTTCTAAAAAAAACCTCAGGGTATCTAGTTGCTGAGATATTTGCAGTTTATTCAGTAATTTCCACATGTCATTTTGTATCTTAGATGCATATACTGAAATGAGGATACTAAATTTGTATTTTTGGAAGAAAAGTTTTGAAGATGGGAACTTGGAGAAGATTTGGAACTGCACTCACGGTCACAATGAAAAAAGAAGAGGAATTTTTACTTACCACCACTTAGCTGTAAATTATGCCTAAATCAGTTGATTGTTTGAACGTAAGGAAGTATAACAGAGTTGCTGTATCACATATGTTCACTTTTTATAGGGGATGAGACAGGAATTGTTAGAAGAAAACCCACTAAGCCCTTGCAAAACTCTAATGCATGAGTAGAGTGAGAAAACTAAGGTAACACAATACCTCTTAAATTTAAAGACTTGAAACAGCAGTAGGTACTAGTACTCTTTTTGCATAGTGTTCATGTAGATTTTCACATATACTTAAAACTGAAATATCTTCCCTATATATGAAACTGTCACTAAACTGCAGAATTTTGTGTTCATGACATGATGGTCTCTCACCTGGGCTAAATGAGTACTGTCGGCATCAACAGTAATCAATAGAATCAACATCACATGTGAGAAATGGCCAACACAGGGCCATGCAATCTACTTTCTAAAAATGTTTTTTTTTGTTTCCTCCTTTGTTTTGCTATGAAAAGGCTGTGTCTATGCATCTGGCTATATCCATGGAATCTAGCATCTATGGAATATGGACTGGACTGGTGAGAGATTGTACTTTTGACTCTGGAGAGAATCTGAGCAATTTCTGCGTCTCTGAAGCTGCACTTGAGTCGCCTGTGCTGTGGTACAAATTTGATATCCTGGTAATAGCTCATAGAGAAAATAATTTCAATGGAAAGTTAAATATTTTCATTTGTGGGGTTAGATTCATGGGAGAGTTGAGATCTGCCTGCTGAGAAGAAAATCTAATTTTATATTAACTCAACTCATGACATGATGTGACTGCTTCTTAAACAAATCCCAGTGCAATTTAGAGCAACCTAATGTCCAAAGTTGGACTGGTATCTAGAGCATATGGTACCGGTCAGTGATCAACAGAGTGTAAACATATTATCATGTCATCCTCTTAATTTCTCTCCTGCTACAGTTCTTTGTCAGATATTAATATTTTTGTTTGTACAAAACAACCCTGTCTGAGCTCTAAGCTACTTATTTTTTGCCAGACCTCAAGTTCTTAATCCCTTCTGAGGAGGAATATAGGGACAGTATTCCCATTACAAGAATGGTTGAAAAAGTTGTTTCTCATTAAAAGCATCTAATTTTATCCTTCAGCATCCTCAAAAATGTCTGAATCATTTTTCCAGAAACATTTGATTCATGAAAGAGATCAAGCATAGGAAATAACAGCCTCAATGATTAAACTTCAAGCTATTGAGAATAGACTCATATGATACAGAATCTAATTTCAACCTTAAGTCTTGCCGTATGCTCTATTTTAAGCTCTATAATTAAAATTACCTTTCTGATGTCTTTCATTCACTCTGAAAAGCTTGGAATTCAACAAGAGTAGTGTTCAGCTCAGTTAAGTCTGACTCTAAAATTTCCTTTCATTTGAAAATATTTAATATCATGGGAAATATTTTGCATCATTTGGGAGCAATGAAAAGGAACTTGCATGTGTCAATTTCATGGATGATAGGCTTGGGTATAGCTAGAGTTCAAATTATCTCTGCAAATATACATCTGGAATTCAAATAACCATGGATTTTAAAATGGATTGCTAGCATTGTTAGACTTCTTTCAGCAGCATAAGATGCATCAAGATTCTTCAAAGGAATACTCTTAATCTATTTTAATGCATTACCCTCAACCAGGTAAGACTCCATAGCCACAGAGTTGAAGGGCAAATTAATTGTTTTTTGTAAAATTTGCAGTTGGAACATGATATTCATTCTTTGCTTATAGTAGTATCCCAAGGCAGCATTGGAGTATGGGGTAACATATGGTCATTTCTGTATGCTTGCAAGAAAAGCCATTTTTCAAATAAACAGCCATTAGCAAAACAATAGGGGCTTCTAATCTCATTAATCCTCTAAAAGATTGCTGGGACTGGGTAGGGGTATATAAAACTCATGCTGGCCTCTGTCTCCATTTTATTGCAATAACGGAAAGCTGTTGTCTCTGCTTCATATTCCCTACCCCCCCTTCCTCCCACGGTGGATGCTATGAGTATTGTAAAATTATGAAGTGAGGTCAGTGGTTGCTGTTCCTCCACAAGAGCTGCAGGCTGCGGCTATGTCTATTTCATCCTTATGTTGGGATCCCAAGTGACTTGTGACTCTTTCTAGGGAGCAAATTCCTCACAGGAATCAACTACCCAGGAATGTAGGTATGTGTATGAGCTAAAATATACATTGATCATAGGGACAGTGTTACAGAATAATGACCAGCTGATGATTACAAATGCACAGGGCGCCGAAAGCACTCTGTTTCTGCTTTTTGTGTGTCTTCTGTTCCTGTTTTGCTTTACCGACTCCCTGACTCTAGTGAAGGATGTTTGAATCGAGCAAAGGAAGAGACAGAGATGTTCTGTGCAATGCAGAGACACCCACTGGTATACTTAAGTAAAAAAAATTACCTTGCCTCAAAATGTGTAAGACAGCCATCTTAACTTTTGGCAATGAAATCAGAAACTGAAATTACTGAATATTAAGGAGGAACATCCTTCAGACACTACTGCAAGTGTTAAATGCACGGTGGCAGTACATAGCAGCCCATGCTGTACATCAGAGAGAGGCGCCAAGCAGGCCAGCATTTCCTTCAGCAAATCATCCTAGAGCTGACTTTGTGGTTTAGAGCTTCTAGCAGTAAAATGCAGCCTAAGGCAACTGAATGCCATTCAGAGCAGTTATAAGACTGCTCTACATCCTGGCAAGGGCTGAAACAGTTTTATAGTCCTCGCTATAAGAAAGCAGTTAAGGTGTCTAAACACTGATGTCCATGTAAGGTCTGTGCCAGAGATTCAAAGCTCACTAATACTTCAAATGCCTTCTGTTTCATGACTATGTGACTGTGCCAATATGCATAATCTAACCTGTTTACCTTAATATGCAGTTCAGTCATTATTTCCCATTTTTTCTGCACCTTTGCTACCAACCAATTTTCTCCCTGGGGTGTAACCTCTGTCCCTGCTGCTTTGAGAGCACACCAATGGTGACAGCTCTTCTCCTCTTCTGAATGTTTGTGTACACATACAATGGTCAGTATTGGATTAAGACACAGGAATTAAAGACCCAAGTCTAAATATCCAACTCTGGAATGATTAAATGAAAATCTGTTGGGTTGGGTTTTATATGAACGATCTTTTTTAACCTTGAACAACAAGCTTCTGACCCATATGGTTGTGAGTGTATGAGCTCACTGAACTTGACATAACCATATTTGGTGCAATCAGCAAACAGCAAAGCTGTAGAGTCAGTGCTATCTTGTGTTTTAGAGTTCAAATCCTTTCAGACATGTGAGAACTACCCAAGATGACAGCTAGAAGCGAGGCAGTCTTCTCCTCCTCACTTCAAGTGGCTGGGGGGGAAAAAAGGACTTCAGATGTCTTTCTACTGCAAAAACCTGATTTTTCGTAAGCAGAAATATATGTTGCTTTGGTGTTACTCCCAACGTAAGGATTGATCGTGAAGCAACAAGGGGCCTCAGGAAGAGGGCCTTGGACTAGCTGAAGTTTTTCACTCTCTGGTCGTTACTGTCATGCAGGTGGTGCAACCTAGTCAAGTGTTATTTCTGCTGTGCCTGTGTCTTATCTGTCACTCGCTGTAAATATAAAGTGTCGTGGGGTTGCAGCCCCTGATACCATCAAAAATTGCGTTTCTTATACAGGGTGAACTCATCTCAAAATGTTGCAGGTTCCATGTTCCATCCCTCATGAGTCCTTCCTGCGGCAATCGTCACAAATTTGGCAGTTCATGACTCTTCAGTGGATCATATCTCCACTTCTCTGGACCTGTTTACTTTCTACGAGAGAGTACGCAGCAAGGCCCATATTTGTCTTTCTTTTCCCCCTCGGGGAGTTTAGATTTCCGCAATTTATAATGTGGAACATACCATAAGACTTGGGCTCAAGGGACAAGTAGAGGCTTTAATAATAAGTATCTAGTCTTTGTGGTAGTGAATAAGAATTAAGAAATATGGTCCTACATAGAAGATTCAAAGTTCAGAAAATAAATTGAGGCTGAAGACAAATCGTGTCATTTCAAAATCATTCTTTCAGTTTGCGAGGAGAGTGTTAATTGAAAGTTTGAACCTGGCATGGCCGAGCACATCCCTCGGGAGTCCCGAGCATCATAACTGCACCCTTGAGGTCTATCCCGTCTCCTAGCTCTTTTTTGATGCGGTCCGTGGATGCTGGCGTAGTTGAGAGCCACGCTCAGGGGTAGGGGCAGCGTCTTAAGGGCTTCACCCGCCCTTTGGGCATGTGCAGCGCGCACGGCTGTGCCCGTGTGGCTGTGCCCGTGTCAGTCTGTGCCTGTATCCGTGTGTCTGTGGCTACGTGTGAGTGCGTCTCTGTGACAGCGGCAGCCGGTGCCGCACAAGCTCCCTGGACAGCGCGGGGTGCTGTTCCACCTGCAGTCATGTGTCACAGCCAGCGGGACGGGCGCGGATGGAGGGATGCCGAGCCCCCTTCGCCTCCAGCCCTGCTCACCTGCCCCTCCGGCTCTGCAGAGGCCCCTCTCAACCCGCCCCCCGCCCACCGCAGCCAGGGCAGCCGGCCGCTGCTCGCCTCCGCCCCACGGCACTCCTCACCCCGCTTTCACCACACTGCTTCCGTCACGGCTCTCCTCCCGCTCCTGGGGAACAGGGGACACGAGCACCTATTCCCGATCGCCCTCCCCTCACCTCTCCCCACTCTCCCTCGCCGCCCTGCTCGCGCGCGCTCCCACTCGCTCGCGCGCGCACGAGTGACATCACCCCCGTCCAATCAGCCGCCGCCGCTCCCCGCGCCCCGCTCGGCCCCT
>WEIT01025420.1:20909-47081 GCA_013389985.1 Dryoscopus gambensis
GGCACGGGAAGCGGGGCGGGCTGGGGGAAGCCGCCTCCTCCCGGGACGTCTGCCCGCTGGGTACGGGATTGCTCGGCACCCCGGGCTGCCGAAAGTGGGCCGCCTGCCCCGGGTAATCCCCCTGCGGCTGCTGTCCCCGCCGATCGTGGGCTCGGCGGGGGCATGCGGGCTGGCGAGGGACCGGGATGCTGCCGCAGGGGAAGCCTCGTGCGCGGTTTCCTCTCCGTTTCCTACGGCGCACGTATAGATTTTGGCAGCATGTGTAAAAACGCGTCCGTACCGTGGTCTTCCAGCGCATCATTTCAGCACCATGGTCTGTGTGCCGGAGCAGCCGCAGCCTTGCGCCGTACGCTGATTCATCTGCCTTTTGGGTGTGTTTACTGGTGACGGGCTAAAAAGGGTGTTGGTTTTTTTTCACTGCATCTTCTTGCAGTAAAAATAATAGCGTTTCACTTTGTTTTCCCCTTGTAAAATGCTATTTTCTCCTTTTTTCAGTGCCGCGTTTCCGTAAATGTCAGTAATTCGGAGCGGCTGTGGTAACCTGCTGGTGAGGGCAGAAATGCCATTGCTGAGCTCCGCTAAAGGCACCTGGAAGGGCTGAGCCTGCCCGAGGGTGCCGCGCCTGAGCTGCACCTCCGTGAGCGGCTCTTTAGGAATTGCATCTGCTCTATGAAGAGCTGTTTAATTCTGCTT
This sequence comes from Dryoscopus gambensis, assembly GCA_013389985.1. Lineage (NCBI taxonomy): Eukaryota > Metazoa > Chordata > Aves > Passeriformes > Malaconotidae > Dryoscopus > Dryoscopus gambensis. Next base: position 21,603 of record WEIT01025420.1, read on the forward strand.
ATGAAACCTACGGAAGATTATCTGTGCAGTTAATCAACTATGCTCCATTTAGTAATGAAATAAACTGTGACCTCTGGGCTGCGAATGTTTTCGAGTGTTATATTCTAGCATAGTCATAGTTACATAACAATATTATTATACAGTTATATTAAAGCACATGAAACATTTAAGGGTTTGTTAACGTTTCAACAATAAGCCATTATGAAATTAGGCTATACAACGTAGAGAAAAATACCCCTTTAAAATGCAGCCACCTGTGCAGAGGTGGCTGTATCAAAGACGGTATTAACAAATATGTTATTTAGTGTCTCTCTTTTGTATAGAATTACTTGTAAACCAGTAAAAATAATGAACACGGTCCTTGAAATTGCATAAGACAGGGCAAAGCTTTCTGAAATAACTTGAAGTTATAAAAATTCTCAATGTTTTTCATCTACCACTACTAACTTCTAATTGTCCTTGCAGTGCAAATACTGTACAGATCTCTGTGAAGGGATGATCTTTGGCCCACATCGTATAAATGATAATGGACCAAAATTTCATTAATAAGAACTCACCTCGAAAACTGTTGATAGTATGAAGCTTTTGTTCGGTCGTTTACATTCAAATGTGTGTTGTCAGCATCAGTTGCTTAGTTTGTCTTCAGTGATAGTTGTCATTATAAAAAAATATATCTTTTCCATCTCTAAATTTTGCAAAAAGTAAAAACAATCTAAGCAAAACACTTCTGTCCTTGTCCATATTTGTATTATCCACAATGCTGTTCTAAACCAATAAGAGATTTCCAGTTTTCCTTCTGAGAGGTGCTGAAAAGTATTGCAACCTCAACACAGCTTCATGGTTATGCAAGAACCTTCTTGATTTCATAGAATTTTAAATTGAGTATCTTCAACCCCTTCTATAGAGGAATCCCACATTATTAAGCTTATGGAACAAAGAGGTTTTAAGTGCCTTTTTGAGTATATACTTCTGATACAGTCTTAGTGACATGATCACATACTGTCTTTTTTTTTTTTTTTCCACAGGAGCCTTGTCTTTCACTGCATGGGATAGATTGAGCTCACTTAAGAGAATTCAGTATTTTTCATTGATCGTTGTGTGAGCCCATGATTTATTTATTCCGTGCTACTCAGCTCTTCTTTGAAGACAGAACTGATAACATCTGTATGAAAGTGCATATCATATGTGATCAGAATGCCCCACAAAGTATTATCAGTTCATCAAACACTACCTAAGATGAGACAAGACTTCTACAGATGGTTAACAGAGGCACAAAGAGGGTTAGGTTAAAAGTATTCACTCATTTTTGGTGTCCAGTTTGAAACTTCTATAATTCTTGTAAATATGTTGCTCAAGTTATACCTGCTACTGCTTTTTCTGAGTCCTGACTGCTCCGTGTCTGTGAGTGTATCTGCAGAGTGAATTGGGAAAAAGAGGAATTTACAGTTAATTGCAAACTACAGAAATTTTAGGTTAAATGGTTTGCTGCATGACAGTAAAGGGAATGAGGGAAACCACAACAGAGGGAACTTTAGTCATTAAAGCCTTTGTGGCATATTACAGAGCCCCTGTCCCATTTTCTTTCTGCAAGCTCAGTCCTTCAGTAGATAAAACGAGTCCTATCTTAAGGATTAAGCATTAAGTTCTGTATCATCTTCTGTGGCAAGGTAACTTTGAATAAGAAGCACATGTTTATTTAAATATTATAAAGAACACACTCAAGGGAAGTTAATTATAGTTGCACAGACAACAGTTTGTCATTTTACACCTTTTGAGTACTTGATTTAGTAACCTTAATAATGTTCTTTTGTGTTGTTTGTGAAGTAAAATGTGCATACATGTCCTATGTGCTTCCTTAAAACCTAGAAAATTAAATTTAAGGGAATTAAAAAAAAACCAAACCAAAACCAAGCCAACAAACAACAAACCAAGAAAATGCAGAAAAAAATTCAATTTTCCAAGTAAATTCCTTATTGTCTTACTGTGTTGGACCTACAGTGGTTACAAAAAAAATTGGATAAGTTTAAACCTTTGCAGAAACCTCATGAATTTTTACCATCACGAATGATAGCATTGTAAGAGTGCAGTCCCTTTTATGTACAACAGTAGTATAAACAGAATGGCATAACTTATAGTGCATTTGCTCAGGTAGTGGAAAAGTGGTGGAAGACTGAAGTCCTTTCTGCTGTAGGCTTTAGAATGTGTTGTGCTTGAGGGCTCTTGCTAGACTTATGCAAGCACAGTCCTGTTCACTTCATCATTTATATGTATCCTAAAATAGTGTCTTTATCGTCCTGTAGCCGGTCTCAGTTTTTTAGGGGTTCCTGGGCTTGACCATTCCAAGCTTTGGTTTCTTGTCTCATCCAGTCCTGTCCCCTTCCTTTTTTCCTGTCAGCTTTCCTTCCATTTACTTTTCTATATTCCTTGGAGATTTCTCATCCTGATTTGCTATGTCAGCCCAGTCTAGTCTCCTTTCCTCAGCCTCCAGTCACTTTTTCTGTGCTTTTAGAAGACATTGGTCTCAATTTTTATTCGTCTTCAGAGACTATAAGGTGGCTTTTGTTCTCCACTGAAACAACACAGTACTATCTTCTTAGAAGTTGGTTGGTCTTTGTTACATTTTCAGAGATAAATGAAAGAGCATAGCATTAACTTGAAGCTTGTCTGTGCTGATGGCTTCAAGCCATAGTCACAAACATTTTTTGAAGAGAAATTATTGTGGTTTTCCTCCATTGTTCCTTTTAAAAATTGAAATATTGAACAAATTTTTCAATGTGGCATGTAAATATATGTTGTATATGTGTTGTGAGAAAGCAAGGACAGACAGGACACTTTGACAAAGTTGTAAGTAATTGTAAACATTAGAAATGCCCAAGCAGCCCCAGTAGTCCTAATTCTGCAGAGAATCAGCAGTTCTGACTGTAGCATATCCTGTATTTTTACTTAGTTAAGTTTTGTGGGCTTCTGTGCTGGCAAATAAAATAACTGATGAATTGGGTTTTGTTTGGATTCATACTAATTTTTTTCATTTTATGTCAAGGTTTTGTTATAGCCTCTTGAGAGAAATACTTAGAAAAAGATGATGTATGCCTCTCACTGAATTGAGATCTGGATAAAACTGGTGGAGTTATCACTGCACCATAGTGGTTTTGTTTACATAAGATAGTCTTCTGGATGTGGTAAAATAGTATTTGCAATAACTTAGTAGCTCTTGGGTCTAAAATAAGGGGCACGGTTGAGCTATGGTCGGCACTACAGACTGAATAATTAATGTGATACAGTATGTTAAAATGAAGAAATATAAATATACGTATTTGACAAGTTCTTTGCTTTTATTTATGTAATGCTTTCATAATTGACACATAGGGGACAGATTATATGTTGTTCGCATGCAAATGAGTTAGCTAGGAGCACAGAGATCAGGATTTAGTCATGAGATGATATTTTTATAGCTTTATTGGAAACATCCTCTTTTACCACAGACAATTCAATTTTCTCCATTTCAGCAAGAGTTGAACACAAGCGTTACCATTAGTTATTCCTAGTCAAGCCAGTACTCAGACTTGTTAGACAGTTGAATTTACTGCTGTACTAGATTCGGCATGAAATTGGTTTTCTTTTCCATAAAATATGAGTACTGCACTTCAACTTACCAGCTGCTAAATTTAATTTGTTTGTAAAAATCAAGGAGAGATGTTTATATGTTCAGTCGAGCATTGGAACAGGTTACTCAGAAAAGTTGTTCAGTTTCTCCCCTTGAAAGTTTTGAAGACTGGAAAAGAAAGCCCCCAGTAACCTGACCAAATGTTTTAGCTTTCAGCAGAAGGCTGGGCTGGAAACCTCCCGTATACTATGACATCCCTTATTCTGACATCTCTTACAGCATGAAATATCCTATGAGGTTAATCTGTAATATTCTGTGGGGGGAAAATGTCAATAGAAAGTCTGAACAGTACTTTCTGAAAGAGAGAGGATAGCTGTGCCAACAGAAAAAATATTCAGTGTGTGAATGAAACAACGTTACAGACTGAATTCCCTTTATAGTTTTTATTGGTAATTGTATTTAAATGCACTACTAGATTTGCTGCGCATTAGCTAGGGTTGATGTTTTATTATAGGTCTGCTTTCCGGGAGGTAATAGCAGGATGCAGTAGCTTCATTAGTTAACAGTTGTGTTGTAACAAGTTGTAGTTCTTCAGATTCACTGGAAAAAAAGAATCGGGTCTATTATTACAATTGCTTTTTATGAAAATTTATTTTTTATACAAAATCTCATACTCAAAATCTGAATGTAAATATTTAAAACAAACACTGATGCTGCTAAGTGGAACAGGCTGTTCATGTTGTCTCAGTGTTGTTCCTAGTTAGGCGCTAATCTTTCCGGGAATGATCAGTGCTTACTGAATGAGGCGATAACTAGGTGCCTTGTCTTAAGCAGAGGGATGAGGCAACAAAAGAGTGACTGGTTCTAACACATCAGCTTCAGTGAGATGGGAAATTTTATATTTTCCACAATCAGGACAGAAATCCATGTAATTTTAAACTTTTGTGTACTGTAAAAACACTGATTTTTTTTTTTTCTTACAGTGCCTACTTATAAATCAAGTAGTATGTTATGCCATGATAAATACGTAACTTTTGGAAAGCTGTCTTGATTTTATGAATACTGTAAACTAACCTTTCATATACAGTTTTGTTTTTCACTGTGTCTTTTCTTGACGCTTTTCATGTTTAAGATTCATCAGAACTTAGGAGAAATGAACCAATTTTTTTTTTCCTTCTGTGAGAAGAGAGAAGCAGTCATATACTCAAATATTTCTTGATAAAGACTTCCTTCTAGATAGCTATATTTCCAACTAGAATGCTTTCTTTGAAACTTGGAATAAAGCTGACTTTGTTTTGATAAAGGCAATCAGTTGTCCTGCCAACTACTCACTGATGAGACCTTAAAGAAAGTTGAAAATAGATTAAATGTGTTTATGTTGTAGAGCAAAACTCTCTTTTCCTTTACCAAATATTATTAACAAACTTGTAAAAGTGCCTAGAAAAATAATGTACCTGTTGATAAGGCTTGCTCTTTCTAGAAGTGTGAACTCTGCTGTCACTTGTAGCACTTTAGAGAAAGCATTGCATTTTTTCACTATGATCATTTTTGAGCAAAGCAAAAAGAAAATTAAGATAAATGAGAAACAGCAGCTAGAAATAACACATCTTTTGTTTTATGAATGTCTTCTTCTGAAGAATAAGGTCATCTCCCTTTTATACTATTGCCAGAAACCCAGCTCCCCTTTCAGACTGCAGTCTATAGTTTACTTCTTTTATAAAAATAAACTTTGGAATATTGAACAGTTTCCACTTCAGATTTTCATTATAAAGGAGCTCCCAGGGAGACCAGCTGCTGTTGAAATAGATCTTGGGAAGCCAGGCATTCTGAAACACTCCTTTTTTTGCCTTCTTGTTGTCACTTCCTGAACTCTCTGCTCTGTATTTTTATGATACCTTTTCCTTCTGACTTTTCCTGACCCTACAATTTTTCAAAAGTTTTAACATGAAGAAGTATCCAGTTCTGCCACTTAGACTAGGTGTAGCCATGATATCCCTGAAAAATGTATAAACAGGCCATCACAATGGCAGAATAAGTCTACAGCTTGACTGTAATAGTTTGTTTTGGAAATAAAGGTGAAAGTTCAGCATTTACTATGCTTTAAAAATTATGTATGATTTTGGTTTTGATAGCTTTAATTTCTTTCTTGACATAACTACTCTGCAGCTATTGTATAACAAGCAAAGAAAACCCAAACAAAACCAAAACAAAATCATTGAAGGATGACTATTGGAATGGTTCCAGTGCTGACTTCTGTTTCAGTTTAGCATTAGATCTTGTTAGATGGATACTTTGTGTACTTTGGTCATGGGTTAGTTTTTAGGTTGTTTGTTTGTTTGTTTGTTTTGTTTTGTTTTTAAATCAGTGTGGGAGAAAATGTTTATTGTCATAGTTTTAAGGAAATGCTGCATAAGATCCTAATTCCTTTGCATCACTGTAATAGTCCATTGCCTCTTTCATTTCTTCGTGTTGATCTGCCCCATTCAAAAGTAGATTTTGCAGTATTTACTGATGCATTAACTGAAAAATGCATGTATGTGGTAATTCCTATCACAACCAATTTACCTGATAATTCTTGCCTTTTTATGAAGAGATTATATGTGTAAGCATATAGGAGTTTAGATGAAGAATTCATTTTCTTTTAAGTAGCTGGTATTTATAAAATAAGAGTCTGGAAAGCACTGGCAAAGCCTAATTAAAAATATTTTAAAAAATCCTTAATGGAAAAAATACTGAACTATCTTATCTGACACACTGACCTCAACCAGTCACTATTACATTAACTTATATTCATATGCTCAAACATGTCTATATACAAGGTCTTTCCCCCCATGCACTCCTATTTTTTGAAGATAGTGAACTGAAGAAGAAAGTTACCTCTATTAAATACTCCCAAAAACAGAAGGGAAGAGAAGCAGATAATCTCAAACAGGATGATTTTGAAGAACTGAGTTTAGAAGTTACTAATTCCATTATTAAAATGTCAGTGTAAAAACTATGTTGACTTAATTGCATTGTGTTACTGAAATTAACAAGTACATTTACTTGGAAGTGGATGCTTTTTATTCTTCTGGGGATCTTCTGTCAATATGTGCAAAAAATGAGACATTACTTGAGGAATTTCTTGGACTGAAGTATTTCTCCCTGTTTCTTCTTGGAAATTTCATATTGAGTATGAGACAGGAGCAAGACCAGTATAAATTCTCACTCTGGGATAGTGGAGTGGATAATTGTTTTAAAATATTAAATAGCTTTTTGTTTTTAATGTGATGATGATCTGTGTTTTATTAGCTAAGAATACTTGAGATAACGAAAGGGTTTTGAGTGAAAAAGACATGATTGCATTTTCATTACCAGCAATTTTTCGATTCATTTATTATTAGGCTTTGTGATTCCAGAATGTGTTTTTTGGGCATGGATGAAAGCGGTATATGTGAGAAAAAGGGTTAATTTGCACTTGACTGTATAGGTGAAACACAGAAGAAGGTAAATTTGATTAAATCAGATTTGTTGTTGTGAAAATGAGGGTTTATTAATCTGCTGCTCAGAATGGCAGAGATTGCTATAGAAACTTAAAGGCATAAAGGAAGTTTTGTAGTGAAAACAGCCTCAAGTTTGTAATAAAGCACAGCTGTTGCCACTTCCGTTCACGTTCTTTTATAGTGATACATTCTGTGGGTTCTCTACAGACCAGCTGACCCAGTCTTAAATGTGGCTGAACCATAAAACCTGTTTTGTCTTATTTCTATGAGATCTTATTTGAAGCATTCAAAAGATAAAAAGGCGGTTTTTTTTTTTCTTCAGAAGGGTTAACTCCAGTCAAACGTGATGTTTATATCTGAAGTTACAGCATCTTCATATAATCCAGACTTTGCCTGTGCATGTACTGAAAGGAAGCACAGACTATCTGCATAGGATTTAATTTTTTTTTTAACTAGGACGACTCTGAAGGAAATATACTTCAGTGTATTACCATATACTTACGTATTACCTCAGTTTTATTTACATTCATGTAGCAGACTCTTGTGACCTACTAATTATTTTTAGCTGATCTTATCCTTGGCAGTGTTGCTAATGTAGTATTTAAACTGACAGATTAGATAAAGCTTGCAAATAGTCGCAAAGGTTCCCTGTGTATGTGTTGTGCAGTTTTTTGTTTTTAAAAAACAGCAACAAGCCAGCCCCCCTAAAAACCAATGAATACCAAGCACCCTGGTATGGTACAAGTGCCAAGAGAAGAAAGGAGAGTGTGGAAGGAATGTATGTGTTTTTTTGGCCACTATCAAAAAAATTCTAATATACCACATAAACCAATGAAAACAGGTCAGAATTTAGTGTTCTGTGATTATTTAATACTACCAAAGCACCTACTTATTTTATGTAATAGAACTAATTAACTTTTAGATAGTCTTTGCGGACCAGCTTGAAAGAACGCTGGATTAATATAAGCACGGTGAAGGATATATAGCACCTTGAAATGTAATTTTTATTCCAGCTGTTTAGTACCTGTCTCTAGACAGCTGCTTGTTAAGGTTAGCACGCTTCTAGGTAGAACAGTTTTGATACTTATTTGTGACTGTCTAAACTAAAGCACTCCAAAATTTAGGATATTCTTGGCCTATTTTTCAAGGACTTTCATGTTTAATGAGGTAGTCAGCTTTTTTTTTATAAGTACCAAGTGCCTTTCTAAAAGGGTAAAACATTTATTGTGTGGGTACTGGCTACATACTGTGCTATTTAATGGGGTGTGCAAGCAGCCAAAGAGTAGTTATTTGGCATTTGTCTTGGATGCATTATAATCTAAGATACTTAAATAATTAAAAGGGAAATATGGTTATTTGTGCAGCTACTAAATTAAATTTTTGAAATTTTGGTGTACCAGGAGGGAAATTCCAGTTCAGCTTCATAGAACATAGGTGATCATTCAGAAGAGTCCAGGGGCTAATTCTTGCCTATTCTGGGAGAATCAGTTGTTGAATACACATTCTCAGAATTTTTTTTCTCATCAGTTGATCTTCCTCATACGAAAGTTTTGTCAGAACACAAAATTCAGAATTAAAAATAGGTGAATTTAAATGAGAGGACTTTTTGTTAGCTGTTAACATTAGGCCTTTAACCTTTGTCATCCAGATGCAAGTTTGGGATTGGATTGAGCTCTTTCTGGCTGAAGATGTTTACCATGGTATAGAATATCAATATTTAGGTGTTGAGAGTAACTTCACAGAACACAGACACTTCTGCTTCCTCTAAACAATCCTTCAGTGGGTTGCTAAGAACTTATGTAAAAAGCATATTTATTTTCATGGTTTTATGTCTCTTAATCTGCAGGGTAATTTTATTTATTCTGACTTCATTATTCCTGTTCTATGGGATCTTTACCTGGGAGTTTGTTTAGTACACAGGAAAAAATGCCCATGTGAGTATTTGGGTGACATCTTAAAACTTAATTTACTCTTCCTTAAAAATAGCAAAATTTTCTTTTGCTGGATATATTACGTTGATACATTGTTTGCACTCATGCTTGTCTCCAAATTCAAGGCTCATTAAAACTTGTAAACCAGGCTTTCATCCTGGATTGTTCTTTCGTCTTTGCTGGAAGTTCTCGTGATGGCCTGAGAACTCCTTAGGTAGATGTAATCTCACATCTCAGGATAGGGAGTGATGAGAAGCTGGGTCAGAAGAGACAGTAGCTAACAAGTGCAAACACACATTTCTTGATTTGCCTAGCTTGTTCTGTTGTTCAGTCTGAAGTTGTCTGCATGAGTTTAAATTCACATCAATAATTTAAAACAAGAAGTTTGATTTTGCCCTGGTCTGGCAAAATAAATAAATTTACTGACCCTGTCTCAAAAACAGATAGTCAACTGAGACACTTCAAAAAGTGGTAGGAGTGTAACAAATTCTTATGTTCTTGAAGTTATGTTAGGTCTTTCAAGATACTTCCAATTGGGAACATTATTACCTGTGAAATTACCTGTCTGCTCACAGGTAGTTGTCTCTCAGACTTCGTTCCTGTGAAAGGCATCTAAGAATTGCAAGTGCTGATTTGGTCTCTGAACATTTGCTGCTAATTGGCAATTCTGAACATCTTAGAAGGCTTGACTGGTCAAGATCATGGGCTTCACCTGATCCTAGGATGTAATATGGAAACCCAGTACTTAATTCGTAATTTGAACTGCAAGCCTCCCATCTCTCAAAATGTCTAAAAAATTAAAGAAAATGATGAAAAAGACTGTGATACCAGACAAGGAGATATTTTCTTGTTATATGTCCAGGAGCATGTAATCAAATAAAAAATGCAAATTCATATGGTGGGATTGTTATGTTTAATGATGATTTGAAGATTTGAAAGAAGAAAACTCTAGGCTCTAATTCAAGCCTGGAAATTCAAGAAACTGCGTGGTGATTGAATATACTGGTACTATGGACTATGGTTTTTATTAAAACCTTTCACTTTTTCATACACAAAAAGCTTTGCTTTTAAAATATTTGTAGTTCAGTTGTTATACATTCAAGAATTTTATTTTTCTTACACTTCTTCCACATTATAAAAGTTTCCAAATAAATGTAATCTTTCGTATTTGGCATACTACACACATTCTTGCATGCATTTGTGATTTACTGTATGTAATTGGACCATTTTTGAGGGAGGAGTTGTAGTCTACCAATTAATTTATGTTTCAGTTTGTGGGAAGACAAGGACACTTAAAAGGTTGAGTTTTTTAGTTGCAAAGTTTCGCATTGCTGCATATGGATAAGTAGAAACACCTGTATTCTTGTTTTTCAGTCAGTCAGACCTAGAAGGCTCTTTCGAAGATAGCTGAAAACAGTGTAGGAATCCTTCACAGATTTAAATTCCATATCCAGAACTACAGGTTTATATGTTTTCTCAGTGCAGCAGGATATAAAAGCAGAAATATTTGTTGCAGACTTTTAGAAATAATTCTCTTACCGTTTTACAGACATTTGCAAATAGTATATTGGTTAGATTTTTAAAAATTACTTTATTTTGTTAATTCTGACTGCAGAAATGTATGAAAACATTACTGTATCTCTTTTCTCTCTGTTGGTCTAGTTGACAGTTGGCAGGTGCTGGCTCCCAGTGAGAGCTGTAAGTTGCACAGCTTGGTAATTGGCACTGAAATTGAGTAAGGAAATTGCCTCCTTCTCTTGTGCTACAATACAGGCTTTCTTAGACAAGTTCTTTTTCTTTTCCTTTTCCAGAGAAAATCAGCCATTTTAAAATTTTCTCAAAGAAAAAGTGTATACATGTGGGCAGCATGAGGAAGAAGTACTTGCTCTCTGAATGACTTGTGTCAGTAAGAGGCAGCAGCTCAGTCTCACCTATATCTCTGAAAACCAGTCTAAGAACGTTTGGAAGTTGAAGAGGGTGCTGGTTGGGAAAAATTTCAGGGGTACTTGTGTGAAATGAGTGGCAAAAGATATTGCTGTACAAGGAACAAAAAAGTTGTCAGTCTTCAGTTATATAGAAAATGTCTCCTTTCCCCCTTATAAAAATAACATTTCTATACCGTGCATCTGAAAATATGATTCTTTACTACTTGTTGTGGTTTAGCATAGCTTGGTTTTTAGTTAAGGAGAAATCCACCAGCCATGGAAATGATTTTTTTTTTAAGGAGCTGCTGACAGCTTCCTCTAGACCCAACAAAACCGATCAGCTGACTAGTTTGAATATTGACAACTCTGTTAAGCCACTTAAGAAAGCTTGACATGCCTCTGTGAACCACATTTAAGTATGAACAAACCCCAGGAAAGCTCTCTTGCTTCCAGCTTTTGGACAGGTAACTGGGGAGCCTGTGCGGCCCAGCTAAGATCTCAGCTGCTTCTGCTCCATTAGAGCAGCCCCCCCTCAGTGAGGCCGCTGAAATGAAATTCTGCACCAAAAAGAGTTCCAGCTGCCACCCAGCAGAGATCACGTGACCACCAGCGAGAGACAAATTCCAGCTGCAAGGCCTGGGTAAGATTAATTCTTTCAGCGCTGTAAGATTCCCCAGAACAGATGAAACCTACACACATCAATCCTCTCCTGGGTCAAAGGAAAGGAAAAAATGAAGGCACGTGAAGAAAACACCATAGAGACACCAAAGCTAGTGAAGAAGGAAGAGCTCAGGCCCAGAGAGAGGAGAAGGAGGAGATGCTTCAAACCTAGAAGCTGAAATCCTTTTGTAAAGCTATGGTGATGAACTATGATACATCAGAGTACCCCTGTAATTAATGAATAGCATGGAGGGGTGGAGCATTCAAACCGCAACCATGACCAAAGGTGCTGAAACAAGAAAATGTTGAAGTAGCTGTGATCCAATGAAACACTTGAACAGAGAGAGTTAGTGATGAAGACCCTTGCTCCTAGGGAAGAAGATCTGTTCCCAGAGATGAAGATGATCCCAAAGATAGATGAAGAGAACCTTTGCTTTTGAACAGCTCATCCTTAAAATGGTACCCCATTAGCTAAGATTGAACCCTCGAAAACAGTTGTGGGGAAAGCTGTAAGTCGAGGGAAGGGACTTTCACATCGAGCAGACAACCATTTCCCAAGCAGCTGATTCTCTGTGACATTGAAGCCATGAGAGAACTGTTGTGGAGAAATCTCCATGGCATGGCAAGAGAGACTCCTCTCCTTAAGTGAACTTAAGAAAGACTAGTATAGAGATGGTAAACTGACTGAAAAAATCCCAAGTTTTGTCTCTTTACGTTGTCAGTGGGAAAAGAAGGAAGACCTGGGTGGAGGAGAAGTGTTCTGAAGGTTTATTCTGACTCTTATTATTTTTTCTTTTAGTTCTGTTGACAAAGCTTTCTTTATATTCTTTAAAGTTTTGGGCCTACTTTGCTTTCTCCTAATTCTTATCTCACAGAAGGAAAATAAGTAAATAATGGATTGCGAACAAAATCACTACACTACTTCATTTTTCTTTTCTTTCTTTTTTTTTTTTTTTTGTTAGTTTGGGATTAGTTTGGGATTTCTTTTGTGTGTGTTGTTTTACTTCTTTTTTATGGAGCAACAGTGCAGTTAACAGTGAGTTGTTTTGTAGGATATTACTGCTGAAAGATACTTATAAGTGTTACTGGAGATTGTGTCAGTGTGTATGGGTACAAACGGCAGTGCACTTAAGCCAGAATTACAGAATTCGGAGAAATCTTTTATTCTGTGAGGCTGGTGGAGTCTCTTCATGCATCAGATACAAGGTGTGAGTTGATCATGTCTTGGAGTTTGTAGTACCTTTTCTTCCCAATGAGAGTATTAAAAACCCATTTATTTGAGTACACTTTCAGAGACAAATTGTATAAAGAACAAAACTACATGTTGACAAAAATACTTTGTTCTGCAGGTATTGTAATGCATGTCAGGGTATGCAGGAGATTAAGTCCTGATCTCATTTAGAGCATCCAAACATGCTTGTAAATTCTCTTTTCCCAGATAAGGGAGTGACTCAAAGAGAGACAGATTCCAGTGAAAATTTATTAGAACAACTTCTATTAATTAAGCTTTTACTATGACTAGAATGATGCTATCATTAAAAGCAGATACTTGCATGGTACATTTGCTTGTCTCCTGCGCCTGTTCCCACTCCCACAGGTGCACGCTGTCGCACAGGCGCTGCCACACACGCCGTCACTCCCGGTCACCCGTGTGCAGCCCAGCCCGGCGGGTCACTCCCAGGGACAGCTGCCAGTGTGCCAGTGGCCTCTGGGCAGGCGTGCACAGAGCCCCTCGCAGGTCCTGCGTTCCCGCAGCAGCACGTGCAGACCGGCTGTCCGAGGGCGCTCCTCGGATGGGGACTGACCTGCAGAGCCCCTCGCTGGCACCGACATGGCCTGGGGGCCTTACACACACTCCACAGGCTCTGGGTCTTCTTTCGTGTCTTGAGAATGCAATAGGACAACAAATCTCCATAGGCTGTGAGCGATTGGTAGACTTTTACACCTTCTCTGCACATACGGTTCTCTTTTTAGTTTGCTCTTTTCTACTGAGTCCATTTACAGAAACTCCCAGCAACAGGATTTTTATGAGAACACAACCCTTGTACAACTGATACTTTATTGAAAAACTGCAATGGCATGTCACTGACGTCTGAAACACTTTTCTCAACTTTCTTCCGATCTCCTTCTTATATTTGGAATTGAACTGTAATCAGTTTGAATTTTGAATTTTCTTTTTGTATTCTAATTTACTTTTGTGGAGGTTTTGGTATTTGTTACACTGGCGACACAGTTCAATTCCATTTTCCAGTTATAAAAATACTAACAAAAAATGTGTCACATCAAATGCATTTCATGACAATTTTATCTAACTTTTTAATGCAATTCCAACACAAATATTATAACTGAGTGAACTATATCTGCAGAAGCAGTCATCTTTGTTTCAAGATTGTCCTTCCCTTTTCTCAATAACCAATATAATTTTTTTCCCTTTTACCAAACTTTTCGAATTTCTGCCATTGAAGCTTGTGTTACTGTGAAACTTTCCAGTTGATGCTAAAAATGGAAAGAAGCTGAATCTAATGGTTTACCATAATTTAAGGCACTCTCTTCAGGTTTTGTACTTCCTAGAAGGAAACAGAAGAAAAGCTTTATGGATTTTCACTGTTACTAGCTGGTAGATCTGACATTAATCACACATGCGGAGTTACGCACTGGGAATAATTTAGCTGACATCAAGGGAGTGGCACTGGCATGAAACTGATTTTAATGAGCTTATCTGCAGACAACTTTGAAGATGAGAAGTAATTTACATAACAGTTTATTTTGTCCACAAAAGTGTAGATTAATTCAGTTTTTTAGCTGCTATTCATTGGACAACTTTCAAAGTACTATTTGTTCACTGCAAGTAAGATGAAAAGATCTGACCTGTAAATGTTAAGAGCATTACAATTACTGTTCTGTCAGTGCTATTCAATATTGTTCTATCAACTAGTTTTACTACATAAAATTATTCCCATATATTGTATTTCTGTATTCCTGAACAAGATCTGAACCCTCTCCCAAGATGTTCCCCCCACTGTCTTAGCTGCTGGGAGGTCATTCTAGGTATCAATGTAGATTCTTGCAAGCGCTGTTGATATTATACAGAACTTGTAATGGCCATATCCCATCAGATGATCTCTGAGTTTTCTCATGTAGTACTTTATCACTTTCCATGGATAGATATGTAGACCAAGGATGAAATTGTTTATCACTCTGCAAAAGCCATCTCAGTAGCTTTGTTTCATATGTTGATTTGACTTGGAATTGCTGTATTTGAAGAAGAATATTTAAAATACTGCTTATGAATCTAATACATTTCATTACTGATGAGTTGTAAAGGCATCTCTAATACTTTAGAATGCAGATAAATTTAGGTTCTGCTTTTCACCTGTGAAAAAAATTGAATTTCTTCTGAGTGTTGGGAGGAGATACCAAGCTAGTTGGATTTACCATTGTATGAGAGAAGTATGCTATGTCTGTGCTTTTTGGTGTCTCTGGGTACTTAGTATTTAATATATCCTTAGATATAGAGTGAAACGTAGCACAATGTTTTAATTTAATTTCTAGATTCTTAATTACCTGAACATTTCATTTGGATCTGAAATGTACCTTCGAGCGTATTGGCTGCAGAGTGTCCACTTGATGGTTTCACTATATGGGGTTGTCAATTCAATGTGATGAACAGCTCAGTAATTCTGGAGTCATTCCATACTTCGTAACTGTACGCTGAAGTGGGAATCCCATTAATTCTTAAAAAAATCTACTTCAGGTTCTTTCAGAATCATTAAACTGTATTTCTAAATGGCATATTAATATCTCTGAATCTAGCAATAATTTTTTAAGAACCAGCAAGTAAATCAGACCATTAGATTTAATGAAAATTAAATAAAAGCTGTATTCTCTCAGGGATGTAACATTTTTGTGTGTCTTTTGTTTCTTTATTTTTGTTCTGAGTGATTATGTTAATGTAACTAAACAATTTGAATTTGTCACCACTGTTAATGTGGATATGTTACAAGTAAGTATTTGAATACTTCAGTTTGTAGTAAATAAACATGTTTATTATTTTAGAACCAAAAAATTGCTGAGGTCAGAAAAGACCTTTAAGATCATCTAGTCCAGCTATAAACCTAACACTACCAAGTTGACCACTACACAATTTCCCTACGTGCTGGATCTACATATCGTAAATTTCTCCAGGGATGCTGACACAATTATTTCCTTGGACATCCTCTTCAGTGCTTGACAACTCTTTTGCTGAAGACATATATCCCATCTAAACATCCTAAATGAGGCCATTTCCTCTTGTCCTACTGCCGGAAGAAGAGACTTGACACCCACCTTGCTGCAGGTATTCAGATGGTTGTAAAAAGGGATAAGGTCTCCCCAGAGCTTCCTCTTCTCCAGGCTGAACAACCCCAGCTCCCACAGCTCCTCCTTATCAGACTTGAGCTCCAGGCCCTTCCCAGCTCCATTGCCCTTCTCTGGACACGCTCCAGCACCTCAGTGTCCTTCTTGTAGTGAGGGTATCAGAACTGGACACAAGATTTGAGGTGTGGCCTCACCAGTGCCGAGTACAGGGGGGACAATCATTGCCCTGGTCCTGCAGGCCACACTATTGCTGATACAGGCCAGGATGCCACTGGCCTTCTTACTTCTGAAGACTGAGCAGAGAGGGCATTAAGTAACTCAGCCTTTTCCTCATCCTTTGTCACTGTTTCCCCCCCGTGCAGTAAAGGATGGAGATCTCCTTAGCCCTCTTGTTGTTGCTGATGTATTTATGGAAACAGTAGGCTACCAAAAGGCCATGTGAACTAAAGACATGTGAACAGTGTTTAACTAAAGCAACTGTGATACTAAGGAAAAAAAAAGGGTATTGTTATTTCGTCATAGCTGCTTTGTTCTTGGTTCCCTAAATAGTTAGGGATAGCAGATACCAGATAGTACCTGTGTTCCCCTAATCTTTATTGACTCACGTGTAAACATAGTGTTGAATATTTGGGAGAAGGGAGGGAAGAGAGAGTTGTTTTGGTATATTTAAATCTTATATAGTTTTGCAGTATTTTTGATCTTCACTTGCTGATTATGGAATTCCTCATTTTAGTGTAGTCATTCTGTTTTCTTTTAAAAGTTTTCCAATAAATTATGGATCTGAAAGATGTTTTTCTCATTTTTGCCATCATAAAGATGCAGAAATTGAATTTATAAAGGATATATAGCCGTATTTCCAAATTGCATACTCAGATCATCCCGAATAGAATCTGTTGTTTATAAATGAGTAGGGTTTGGGGTGGAAAAAGTAAAGTATTTTCAACACTGGTTTGAATACATATTTCATCAATCTTTAGGTTAATTTGTATATTGAAATATGTGAATAATTCAAGGAAATGAATGATATCCCAGGTGATTTAATCTGTTCTTTGCCACAGAGGCAATACATTAAATTTTGAGAAAAAGGAGAGAGTATATATATTTTTAGTAGATGAGCTCCTGAAAAGTTTAAAAGTTGTTTTCTCCTACTTGAAAATTAATCACCTTAACTATATCTTGGGTTTATTAAATAATGGTGGGTTACAACAAGGTTTCTAACACTCTTATAGTGATCAGTTATTCAATGTAACACTTATATAAGGAGCAGTGGAAGAGGAAGTTGACAATAACTTCTAAGTGTCAACCCTGCAAGAGACTATTTTTTCCCTGCCTTTGAGTGCCTAATTTATTACTTTTTTAAAATGTAAAGAAACTAAACTACACCAACCTCTTTTTCTCAAAATACCAGCCTCCTTTACTTGAAGTGAAGCAGGGTAATTTTTTTTCCATATTTTAATGCAAATACTGATTACACCTTTTAAAGAGCTTAGAGTCCTTGGCTGTCACTGACCCCACACCTACTGTCTGAACAGTGCAAATCTCAATGGTCCTTTAACAGCGAGTTCCCTTAAACTTTATGCTGGTGTCATTATCTCCTTTCAGCTGCCTCTTTAGCTTAGTTTGGCTCATGGACATGCAGAGTCTCACCACATAATCCCCTAAACACAGTGCTTGTATTTGTTATCTTTCTAGGCACAGTGTTTTATCTCCTGTGAACCCATTTGATACGGGTTTCTGGTCCTTGTATAAGCGATATTCCAAGTAATGCCTTTTGTAGACATTTGCATGGAGGACTGTGAGCATGCTGTTTTTGTTGATGTGCTGTATTTTAGACCAAATATTATTTCCTTTTTTCCCCCCAGTACTTAAAGCTATTGAAAGGTGTAAACATAGTAAAAAATGGAACAAAATTTGAATAATTATCATAGATGCAAAGGAGGAAGAAATCTGCTGAATTTCATTGCCTGATGACTAGAAGATCTATTTAAATTTATATTAATAAGTAATGCTGCAGGATTTTTTTGTTTTGTTTTGGGGTGGGTTTTTTTTGCATCATGGTACTTTTAGAATGCTTATTATGTTTAATTTTGAGCAAGTTTTATGTTCTGTTTGGGGATTTTGGTGGCTGTTCAGATAAAAATATTCTGTTGATGTATTCAGACAGATGGTTGTCCTGTACAGTATGTGCAAGGATGTTCTTTTTTCAGGGACTGAATTTCAGCTTTGACTGTTAAGAGTTTGGGATTATGTTCATTTTCCCTCTCGGATTCAGATGCTGATGTAGCCCCTGGAGAGTAGTCTTCTAGTTTTATCACTCGAGGCAGTAAATGAAATGTCTAAAATGGAAGAAGTAGGTCATGGTTTATATTCTGGTTTTGGGTTTATCACAAAGTGGAGTAATAGAAAAGTCAATGCATATTGAAACCCTGGGGCATTATTTGTTAATACTGATACTGTCATGAGGAGGAGTTTGGCAGGTCACTGATTAAGTATTTCCATGATTGGATTTCATGAGAAAAGGGATGATGATGATATTTCAACTTGAATTTCTAGTCAGATAGAAGTGAGGGTTGCCTTTGACTTTTTCCCCCACTATGTAGATGTGAAACTGATTTCAGTGTATTTATCTCTGAAGAATTTGCTTTTTAATACAGATCACCTTTTTAATGACTTGGTAAATTCTAGGAAAAATACATTAGAAATCACCTAAAAAACCTGGCGCTTTTTACAACTTATTACAGCTTAAGAGACCTCATTATTATTACAGATCTCTTACAATAGAGAAAAAACTTCCCCAGACTGCTGAAATGATCCCCTGGTAGAGATTTGTTGTTTATATGTTGATACAAATAAATGTGAGTGAGCCATCTGAACAACCAGCAGTCTAGAAGTCCTGAGGCACAAAACATGTCCCATTGAATCAAAAGGGATGCATTGTAGAGTTATTAAAATATTCTACTTAAATTTTACATTCCTTTTGAGTATTTGTGTTGAAGATTTGGAAATGTATTCAACACTTGTTTTTTTTATAAATGGGAAGGCTATAGGTTTGGTGTTTCAACTCCCTAGAAATACATTTCTGTCCTACTGAGAACCTCAAGTCTGTTTACAGACTGTGTTTGTGAGTTCCTGCAGAATTTAGCAAGAAGTACCATAAAATTGTGTAGAAAAGCATTAATAAAAATTAGTTGACTAAAAAAAAATATTTTATAATGAGTTATTCCCACCTTTGTCATAGTGATAGTTTAATGTTTCACTTTAATTTAGGAAGACAAAAGTGTAAGGTAAAGATGATCAGGGGAGCATTTGACAAATATGCTTTTGCATACTAAATTTTTAGGTGTACAAAAGTTAGTAATCATACATTTGCTCTTTTTAGATAAATGTGAATATAAATTATTAATGATTTCAAAATTTAAGTCATTCCAGTTATTACAATTTAGAACTTCTAAGTATTTTGATTTGGCATTCTCCATCTGCTGATGCAGGTAGCAGTCATCTCAGATAAACAGATTATTTTCAGCAAATTATATTGTCATCTAGCAATGAGAGAATTTACTAATATGTACGGGGCTTGCATGGCCAAGTTGTAGTAGTGGGCAGCCACAGGGGTGGTTTCTGTGAGAAGCTACCAGAAATTTCCTCAGTGTCTAACAGAGCCAGTGCCAGCTGGCTCCAAGACAGACCCGCCACTGGCCGTGGCCAAGCCCATCAGTGACTCTTCATTACCCGTCTCTGATTTGACTGGTAATAAATTAGGCTGATTTCCCCAAGCTGAATCTGTTGCTCCTGTGATAGTAATTGGTGAATGATTGCTCCCTGACCTTGTTCCATGAGCCTTGCATTCTATTTTCTCATCCCTGTCCAGCTGAGGAGGGGACAGGGTCAATCCACTGCATAAACTAACTTCTACCAGCTAATTTTCTGTCTAAACATCCAATGTGATCTTAGAATTAAAAGACAATAATGGAAGCTTCTTTGAGTGGGAAAAAAAAAGAAAAAATCATTTGGTTTTTGCGGGAGGGTGTTGTGTGGAGGTTTTGTTGTTGTTTTGGAGGTTGGTTGGTTTGTTTTTGTTTCATTGGTTGTTTTTTTTTAGTGGTTTTCTTCTTGTTTGTTTTTTAAAAAGATTTCTGCATATTTCTTATCCTATATTCCAGCATAGTGAGCAAGCAAACACAGATAACTTAACTTATGTGTTCCGAACCATAAGACAGTGAGGAAGCATTGTTGTTTTGTATTCTTGTAGTTGGTTTTCTTTATTTGTTTACATTTTTTTGATATGTGTATCTGAGTTACCACTCTATGCTTGTTATGAAAGTATTATTTTGTCATGCTTTTAAGCTAGAAGTTATTTTAGCTACTAGAGGTCACATAGTGCAGTATTAGTGTACTCCTTACATCAGGCAAATGGACAGAAATTCGGTATTTTTATCGCATATAAATAGCAAAAGATTAAAATACACATGCTTACTAATAAAACTCTGAGCATATCACTATGATAGCATGCTTTGCTTTGATCTTAATATAATTTGCTTTTTAAAAAAGAAAATAATAGGAGTATGGGGTAGAATCTCATGTTACTGACATTTTCATTTCTTCTTCAGTCTGAGGGTATTTATGATTTGTAGTTATATGATTTCTGTTTCATAATGAAAGCAGTTGATCTGCCTCAAAAAATGAAAGAGTGCAGGCTTTGCAGTTGTTTGTTAAATGCTATTCTGCCACAAACATCTATCACACTTGGCTTTAATATGTAGCCCTGTCTTCTGGCCTTTCTTGAAGAGTATCTGATGAATCAATTTTTTCATGTTTTCTTCAGGAAACTTTTAACCTGAGATTCAGCCTTTTTTGATCTGCTGTAAGGCATCAGTAAAGAGCTCGGACCTACCTCTTGCCCCGCTGGTAATTTAGGCTATGGGAGGGTATGAGAAAGCTTTCAAGAGGTGAGATGAAATCTGGGAGGTGTTTCAGGAGAGGGCACTCCAGGGGCTTTGTTTTTAAGAAAGATGCCTGTGGGATCTACATTTTGCTATAGAGCAGAGGGCATATTCCTGGGAAGCTGCTTTAATCTAACATTAAACGACAGTTTTTCATCCTGAAAGTACAGTGCTTTAATATTTGTGGAAGTCTCAACTCCTTCAAAGCATGTCCTTACTAAAATGGTTGTGTTTTGGTTTTTTTAATACCCTGTGTCAGAATAGCATGCTATTTGGGTCATTCCTAAGTTGTGTCATGTCAACTTTGTGCCTTGCCTCCTTCCGGCCGCTCCATCCGTAGGCAGGCTGGCAGCCTGGACTGCAAGGGAAGAGGCACCTGAGCAGGGTGGCCAGGAGCCCCCATGGGGTGTGTGGCCAGGCTGCTGGAACAACACAGGCTGCCTCTGGCGGAGGGGCTGGACACTCGTCATACGTGGTACCAATTGTTTCTTACATGGAATCGCTTCTACTCTTTCAAATTTGTTTCCCTTTCATTATGATAGTCTCAGTCAGGTGAAATGAATCTTGTGTGCACCTCTTCCCAGTTGTGGGGATTTTTGGAGGAAATTGAGTGAAAGAGGATGCAAACTTAGATACTCAGGCCGCATGGAGCTGCCTGACTTTACCCTCTGGTCTCGGTGGGCTCAGCCTCTCTCAAGGTTAGAGTGTAGTTACACCTATCCTCGAATTTCATGTGCTCTGAGCAACAGATAACCAATGCTGTTCCAACGGCAGCTTTCCGGTAGTACCATGAAAGAAAAATTCCTTCAGGGTGAAAACTCTTTGCTAATGGTTGCCATGGAAACAGAGAACTGCCTGATTGTATGGATTAATATCTCAGCTACATGTAAATGTACTGCAACCTTCTCTGCCTTACTGTTTAGGAGAAACATTGATTCTCTAACCATTAGTGCTTTCAGCTCCATTATAGCTTAGATTTGGGCCAAACCTTTAATGCAGACAAACAGCTATCTATTTAAATAAATGGTTTGATTTCAGTCCTGCTGGCTGTTCATGAGTTTAGTAGGCAACATTGTTTTTCTTTTGTTGCATAAGTGCATTTTGTAGTTTAATTTAATATAATCAGTGCTTCAAATACTGTACTTTTTTTTCCCTGTCATGGCCCCTGTGATGTTTCTGGTAAAAAAGTCTCCTCAGGAATATTCCAGAGGATCTGTAAGACAGGAGTTACAGTCAAATTGATCATAATTGCCTCAATATGCTGCTTGTTATTACTGGAGGCAAATTATTCCAGTGCATTCTGGTCAGGTAGATGAGTCACCATGCAGTGTTGGAATGTCAAATTCCTCCACCTAAGAGGGAGTTGAACTTTTTTTTTAAAAAAAGTCATGTTAAACTTGACTTAATGTCAATTTGTTTATCTATAATAAAAGCAAGTATTATACCAAATTTAATTATTTTTTTAAATGTTGTATAACTTCATGACTACTAGCGGCATAATTACTGATCTTTTGAATGTCTTCATTTCTGTGGAGTCACTAACATGAAATGTAACCTTCTAAAAATAATTTTAGTCTGATCAATTTCTGTGTGGAACAAGGTTTTAACAATATATTTTTATTTCACTCTGACAGGGATTTTCACTTTGTTCAATAGCAGTGTAAATGTACTCTTAGACTGAAAGAGAAGAATGCATAAAAAGACAACCTCTATTCTTATTTGTCACATCTAAGATTTGTTTTATAATTGGATTTATTCATTTAAGTGTTGTCTGGATTTACAATGAAGATTGCATGTTATTGGCAATGCCAGCTCTTAGCCTGTGCGCCCCTCTCCAACAAGAGCCTAGTGAGATAGTCTTCTTGGTTTGGTGCGTAAGTCGGGTGAAAGCTGAAAGAAATCAGTTCAAGAATCACCTCAAGATATTAGTTTATTTTGCTTTGCTGGTAACTGAAAACATATCTTGACTCCTGTTATACTTATTAGTTCTAGTATTCATCCTATTTTGGGGGTTTAGTGTGGAAAGGTCAAAAGGACTGTGTTGCATTTGAAGTGACATTTTGTAATTAAAAAATTATTCTCTTGTTAAGGTGTGATTCCATGTGGATGGAAGTTAATGTCTACAGAGAAGGTAGTCTAGGCCAGACAACAAGCTCTTTTTTATCTTGAGAGCAATACATATGGTAATGGAGTGTACACAGAGCACAATGACTTCAGTGTGGTGGTCCAGATGTGTAGATATATCTATAGAAACATCTAGACATTTGGATATGAAATACAGATACATAGTTCTTAGTTGACAATGTTCATTTGTAATGACATTGTAATAATTTTTGTAATGACATTGAAGTCAGTAATTCAAATGTTAGCTGCTTTTTTGTATGAGCTAAGAGTTCAGGTTGCCACTCTTGTGTGTACTCAGGTATGTGTGTCGTATGAAAATTGCATGCTTATTGTTTCCAGATTCTGTATCGTTTTAAGGCAATCTCAGCAGTGTCAGCCACAGCATCTCCTGTTTCAAGTGTGGTGACTGTACTGAGGCAAGGTGGATGCCAAAGTCAGCATCTATATGCTGAGACCACATTGAGATGATGTTCAAAATTTTAATGGGCTTTATAGGTAAAGAAGAACATCTTAAATTCTGTGTGTTTAGACTTACTATTGATCTGAAATCATGTGTGCAGCTCTTCTAATGAACACAAAAAGATGAGCATTTGAATATTACCAATAAGATCAGACAAAAGTCTGAGACAAAGAAAAAGATGAGTTTTTAAATGGAAGATAAAGTAAATTTCACAAGTATCTGGACATTTAGACTCAAGATGCTACCAATGCTCAGTTAGAATAACAAGCTGTTAATTGCAGGATTTTTGGAATACTTGTTCTGCCTAATCTGTAAATGTGTAGGAGTAATACTCAGTCTTCACACCTCTTGCTGGAAATGATCTTAGGAACACTTGCCGTATAACTGTACTATGTTAATCAAGAGAGCTATGTTCAGCTGCCTGTCCTGCTAACTTGTTAGAAGGGTTTTTTGCTGTGACATGCAGAAACAATCCCAAGTGTAGTTCAGGAGTTAATATGGTCCAAAACCATTTCCCAGGAGAGAGTTTGTGTCTGCTTGGCTCTGTCGTATAAAGTTGCAGTAGTGTGGATATGGGCTATGGCAGTGGAACTCTATGTCAGGTAATACAGTTCAGAGCATCTTTAATTTCTAGAGTAGACATAGCTGTATAATACAGATTAATTTGAGGAATACAGATTAAGCATACTAAGTTTAAAAAAATTCCAAGTATTGTATGCATTGGCCAGATATTTAGCAAAAGTGACATGTGTGTGAACCT
Source organism: Dryoscopus gambensis (assembly GCA_013389985.1). NCBI lineage: Eukaryota > Metazoa > Chordata > Aves > Passeriformes > Malaconotidae > Dryoscopus > Dryoscopus gambensis. Next base: position 45,845 of record WEIT01025420.1, read on the forward strand.
CTTTAAAATATAATTTTATCTATATTTTTTCCCATCCCTCAGAACAATACATTTAATTTTCTCTTCTTTCACTCTGGAAAACTTCTGTTGGTAACTAGGCCCTGTATTATTCTACGGAAGGTGTTTCTTTGGGTTTGTTGGCTTATAAATGCATATGTAATATGATGGGCCATCTGTGATTGCTTCAAGTTAGTGGCTGAGACAGAGAAATATTTTCTCTATTTCCAGACAAAATGCCTGAGCCTCAGTGAGTGTATATTCATCTGTGCCAACAACCTGCTAATCACATTTTTCTTTGGGAGTTTGTTCTGAATCTCAAGAAAGTTGTAGTGACTCACTGTGGATTGACAGATGACACTAGCAGTTAATCTTTCCCAAGGCAGGTCCTCCTTTGAATAGGAGAACTTGTTTTCTGATTCAAGAGGAAGAAGTGGTTTTGAGAGAGAAAGTTTTTGAGTTGTTCTTATCCTTCTGACCTAACCACCTCTTTAATTACTCTGACACTGCCAAAGTGATTTACAGGCTCATGGCAAATAATGAGCTGTGGTATCAAAGCGTGCGATGAACTCAAATCCATATTACACAGTCATGTCAAAAAATTGAGATGAGTAGTAGAGTTCCAATACCAGGGGAACTGCATGCATACAAGGAAACCCTTCAAGAGTAGTCCTTCATAAGAAAAAGGTGTGATAGTTGATTTAAGAGACTCTATCCAAGGACAAACAGGGGAGCATAATGTATCTGAATAGATCTAACTTGACTGATCATGTCACTTCCATTATTTAGATTCAGTGTATTTGTTGGCCAAGAATACACTATGCATTTGTAATGAAGGCAAAATGGCACATCCCCAGCAATGAGGAAAAAGGAATGTCCACCTTCTGATCTGCGTGGACCACAGCTCTGCTTTCAGCACAGCTGGAGACTGCATCAAGCATCCTTAGTATTCTCCAGCTCAAGTGAAGTATAACTTACTGACCACATGCTGATCATAAGATTTATTTGTGGATAAAATAGGGTTGCACTTGTTCATTTAATTCCACTTCAATTTTGTTCTTCCCTCCACGCCCCCACCAGCCCTTACCCCTCTCCCTCAGTTCTCTAATTCAATAATTCAGTAATTTATTTCAAGGTCTGTTATTCATTCTGCTTACTATCCTGGAAATGTATGGCTCCTAGAGAGCTACAGGTGGTGATCCTTTTAATTTAGGGAGTTGTCTTCCTAGTTTTGGGAAAA
>WEIT01025420.1:47749-194784 GCA_013389985.1 Dryoscopus gambensis
ATTAGTTCATGCAAGCCTCACCCACTAACACACACCTCTCCTTTGTGTATCTGTGGAGTGATTTTATTCTTTTTTCCTGTTCAGTTCAGGGTAAGTAATTCCCATATCCCATTAAACTGTTCACCTGTGCCGTTAATGGTACAAATTAGATGTTCATTTGAAAGCAATGTCAGCATACAAGTATCATAAAGTAGGTCACACTAACTTTTACACTTTTTTAGGATGAAATGATGTTCTAAAGCAATGACCTTGAAGCATATGTTTGAGCAAAAACTACTCAGAAAGGCCTAATGTAACTGGTACTAAAGAAAATGCATTGTTGGTCTTGGGGAAATTGTTCCAGAATGTAACATTTATTTTAAGTGAAAGCACTAGCATTTAAAACAAGTGAAAGACTGGGTGTGCTCATGGAGAATCCCTGAAGGTCCCTAAAATAAGCCATTTGCTCACAGCAGATAGTGGATGAGAAATGAAAAAGGGTGGGAAAGGCAAAGGGGATAAAAAACAACACCGGCAGCAATGATGGCTGTTCTTAGTGTATTAGTTCCTGTTAATTTCATCAACAATTGTATTAGATACCCTGCTTTATTGGTGAAGTGTCAATATTTGATTATTTTGTGAACTGGTTGATGTTTATTGTGCCTTCTGAATTGCAAAGAGATGTCATAAAAAACTTTAGCCTTGCTATGCATTTAATTTGTGTACCATTTATTGGTGTTCCTGTAGAGCTAAACGTCGTAGTAAAGTGGAACATTAGATTACCTAATTAAGTATTTCAGAGGGATGTGTGCTAAAAATAAAACGGATAAGTGGTAGCAGTTTGCTTTTCTTAGTAGTTCTAAATGTGTAAAATACAGAAGACAGCTTCAAGCCTATACTTGAATAGGATTTATTTTGGGAGTGTTACTTACAGTCTGCATCATCAGGGGGACTCTTTTAGTGATTTCTTTCAGAACTGGATCAAGCCCAGCAATGACTGAACCACTTACAATCTCCGAACACTTTAATCATCAATTATGTCATTTTTTATGTGGCCTTCAGTCTTTAACTGGCAGGGGAGTAGTGGTTAACCCTTGCAGAAAGACGATTTTCCAGTGTGTTGCATGCAGCAGTCATGGCATAGCACGGCTCTCAGAAGACTCCGTGACATTTGTTCTCCAGAAATGATAAAACTGTCCATTGTAGTTTTGCTGACAATCAGCAGCATGGTTATGGATTTATCTGGTACTGTAGAAATGTGTGGCACATTGACAGCTGTAAAAATGATTTAATTTTGGTCCCATACAAGTATACAGCTAACTGCATAGTAATAAAGCAACATTTATAAAGTAAATATTATGACTTAATGCACCCACAGAAGTGTAATTCATGTTTCTTGGAAATGAATGATGAATCAGGAATTCTATCAGTTGAGAAAGAACATTAGAAAATTATAAGATACAGGTAGATGAATATGACTAATGCTTTTTTTGATTTAATACAATTTGAAGTTTGCTAATCTCGTGAAAATGTGGTTGTTTCCTTTGACTAAATAAAGCTTCATTAATTGCATTTAATACTCCATAAATCTCTTAAATGAAAGAGCAGGATTTCCTTAACAGAGAAGAATTAGTGTGTTGGGTGTTGAAATGTTACTATTACTTTAATAGCAGTATCCTACAGGTTTTGTGAAACTGAAGTCATTGAATTGGCACTGTTAAACATGAGAAGTGTGTGTGCATGTATGGGAGTATGTTCATGTGAACATGTGAAATCATGAATTAGAAAAAGGAGACCTTTTAGCTCCACAGAATCACAGAATATTCTGAGTTGGAAGGGACCCACAAGGACCATTGAGTCCAGCTCTCTCTACAACTACATGAAAGGCTATATAGCCATATGAGAAGTCTCCAAATTCATTTATCTATCATATGAAATAATAAATGTTAATTTGACCAAGAAATTATATCAGAGTTTTGTTTAGTTCTTGCACATATATTCCAAAGAAAAAGAAATTTTTTTCACAACTGTGAAAGATCTGAAGGCATATAACTCATTACAGAAATGCTTCGTGGTCTAAAAAAACCACTGACTGACTTAAGAAGCTCAATTTATTTAGTTTATAAAGAGGAGTTCGGAGTTGACTTGATCAAAAATTGTGAGTACCTGCACTGGGAAGAGAAAACTACTATTAGAGGGCCCTTTAATTTCACAAAGTGCAGCAGGACTGTAAAGGTGGAATTTGAAAATGCAAGAAATAGGAGTAAAACACAGTAAAATGTATTATTTTAAAAAGAAGGGTTATTTACTCTTAGATTAACCTTTACTAAGATGGACTGTTTCATAAAGGTTGTGTGTTAGTGTTCTCAGAAGTTATGAGACCCTGATGCAAGAATTACTGATGATGGTTGGTGGTCTGTTTTATACATGCAGACACTAAACTGTTACTATGGCCATTTTGGTCACAGAATCTTTTTTAAGTGCGTGTCCTAGTGGTCCTGTCATTGCTTAGTTTTGCTGCTACAGAAAGCTAAAAGTATAATTTGTGGTTTAGTGTCTTTAAGTGTTAACTACATTGTGTATCAGCAAGAATCTCTCTCTCTGGGCTTATGTGGTGCTTCATAATACGTTATAGGAGTATATTGGCAAAAAACATTACAGTAGTAGTAAGTTGCTTCGTAGCTGAGACATACAGGCAAAAGAACTAAACTTGGATTCATGGTAGTGTTAGTCCAAACATAAAACCAGTTTTGGAAAACTTAATTTCTCAGAAGCTTAAACTGTATATAAAAGACTTAATGTAATCTATATAATTAATCTATACTATATGAAAACAAATGTAATACCAAACAACCTAGATTTTTTTTTAAGTGAAGTATTTTCAAATCCATTATAATGTTGTCCTACTTTACAACATTTTCATTATTTATCATAGAGTGATATGATGGATTTGTTTCCTTATAAGATTGCCATGAAGTGTAATAAATATTGGCAAAAGCTCTAAGATTCTTAGATATAAGAGACTACAGAAGTACAGAGATGAAGTGTTAGATAGAGGTGCAGCTCAAAAGTCATATGGAGAGAGACTTTTCATCCCAGATTGTTCAGGAAACCACTTCATTAAAACAATTTCCCATTTTTCTTTCTATTGGCAATTTTCCATTAGTTAAACAAACAGTGACAGTATGCAACATCCTCAGCATAGTACAATTCGTGTGACACAACAAATGCCAGAATAAAAGTAGATTCTTTCAGAGTAGCTAGACAAAGCCTCTAACCCGTATTATTTAGTGTTGTTCTTGGCATGATGTTACAGTGTAACACTGAGTTGTAGCAGCTCGTGAGAAGTTCTCAAAATAGAATCAGGTGAATTAATGAATTTCACCCAAGTTCGTGGAAGAACATTAGAGTTCTTTAGATTTCAACCTAATTCAGTAATCTAATAAGCAAGGAAAATCCTTTATACTGTAAACATTACTAAGTAAGCCACATGAATCCCAATCAAATTACTCTTATGTTCCAGTTATGAAGTCTCTTGATGGAATAAAAATGCCTTCTCCAGTGTTCATTTACCTCCAGTTTTCCATGCCTATTAAGAATTTTCATATGCTTGATTTCTAGAGAGTTGCAGTCAGGTACCTTTGGATCTTTATTCCCTTTCCTTTTAGACATACCCTTGCTCACTAAATTTGATCTCTTGAGAATAATATTCCATAAACAGGTTGGAAAAAAATTATGTTTACTTCTTGGAAATGTCATGAAGTATTTTTACCCCATCTAACTGGGAAAGTGAAAAAAGATTACTTCAATAGTTGTACAGAGATTCCTTTCCATAATTAGTTCCTTTAAATGATTTTATCTTCCTCTTAACAAGCGAAACAGTTGAGTCAGCTGAGTCAAATGCAAAGAATTTTCTTTTTGGTAGAAGCTGAGAAAATCTGGCCAGTGTCCACAGTATGGAGCCATTGCTGCTATCTTTCCCTTGCTTGTGGCAGCCCTGCTCCTCTGCAGTTCGGTGCTCAGGCCTTGGGAAGTGTGGGGAAGTGTGGAATGTTTTCATGATCCCTCAGAATGCTTCCTTAAATATTTTGCTGATACTCATCTAACCCAATTTAGGCATCTAATAGGTAGATATTTCTGAGTTAATCACTCAGGAGGAGAAGTAGACATGTTTCCATAATGATTCATTTAACCTAGTTTTCTCTGCATGTGAAGTGAGTATAAGTGCCTGAGTAAGACCCATGTATTTAAAAAAACGTGAAAGACTAGGTCAGAGGAATTCAAACTCTTTTTTTCACTATTTTGTTTTGAAATAATTTCTCTCAAACTACCCAAAGTGGAGATGCATGATAACAATGTTTGCATTACCCGAGTTTAGCCCAGGTTTGCCATAAAAGTGGGCTGGGTGATATTCTTCACTCCTCACTCATGATGAAAGGGAGAAAGGGACTATGCCAGAGTGTAATTTAGGACAAGAAACTGAATAGGAAACACCCTTTCTTCAGAAGAGGGGTTCTGAAGGAAATAAATTGGTGACTGGAGGTGATAAATGTGCTTGAATAGTCCACTGCATTACTTAAGCCATTCAGTTTATTCCGACAGTTTATTAGGCTGAAGGTATGCAGAAACTCCTGTGGAGTGACAGTTCTGTGGTGCTAAGTGAGGCCTGAAGCAGGTATGCTCGGAAAGCTGAAAGCATGCTTTTGATGATGTTTGGGTGCATCTGTAAATATCTGAAAGATCATTCCATAATTTGCCCATCTTGGAGGAATTTTTCGATAGAATTTGTTGCACTCTTAATTCTGAAGTGGAATGTAGTAGATTTTTGCATGAAAAAATATTGCTCCATTTGTTCCCACAAGTTGCCCCATCTCACTAAAAAAAACCCCAGCCAACCAACTCAACACTTTTTTTTTTAATGCCTACTGCACTACAATGAAATTTTCAATTGTAAGTACATGAAAATAAAAGAGAAAAAGAAATGTTTAATACACTTTGAACATTCAGGAACTATTTAATATGAATGTTCATTAAATGAAAAACAGATATTAATATTGTGGCTATTTGGAAAAGTGTTTCTGAAATATGCTGAAAATAAACACATCTATGCACATGACTAGACATTTGTGCATACCAATCTTGCATACCAGATCTGTTTTAGCATTAAAAACTTTATATAGGGTTTGGGTTTTTTTATCCCAGTCAAAACTATGTTAATTCTTTTGAAAATAATAAAACTCAATTCCTAGGGCACAAACAGGATGCAAAATGTTCTGCAGGTACAACATAGTTCCAAGTATTAGATGCACGCTTTTCACTTTATGTTTAAACATTAAAAGCTGTTTATATTCCATATAACGAATCTGAGGCTAATGTTATAACCATGAGGCATGAACACCAGTTTTTATTTGACACAAAACAATATACTCACAGAAATATTTTTTAGGAATTGCTGAGAGCATAAGGGATAGAAAAAGATCTCTGAAGACATTGTATTTCCCACTCCTTTTTGTATTATTACTATTGGTCCTCTTTTAGGACAGCTTACTTATTTGATAAGCATTCCAGAATATATGTCAATTTGTGTAGCCTGATAGTACTTTCTGATAAATTCTTAAGACTGTTAATCAAGATCAGCAGGTAGATGGCAAACCTGGGTTCACCTTTCATCACACACAAGAATGGTCTTAGCAAGTCGACTGTAGAGCTCTTTCTGTAGGCGGCGGTGTAACTATCTGATGTTCCACACTCCGAAGGCTGCAGGAGGAGAACTTCACTGGGATTCTCTCTTCTGCTTCTGGATGTGTGAAAAACAGCTTTCACCAGACCACTGAAGTACTTTTACTTGTGAAATAAGGAGCTGAGCTACAGATGGGTTATGCTTTCTTTGTAAGTGAGCATTAGAAATTAGTGAAGCAGGAGAGATTTAATACTGTGATGTCACGAATCAGCTTCTCCTGATATTTTAATTTCAAATTTTAAATTGATTTTCCAAATAAAAGCCAATGTTTAAACTTTCTTCCTGAAATACTTAACATCATAATGGTGTAAGTGTGCAGTCACAGTTTTCCTATTTCCTAAGCAGATGTTATTATGAAAGTCAAGTAAATGTGTAATTCTGTTTTAAACCTTTCAAAGCAAGTTCAGCATTATTCCATGAATTCAGAACAATGAAGCAGTTTGAACTTTATTTTTTTTTGATAGTAAGTCCCTAAATGAGAAACTGTAGTCTTTCAAGTTTGTGTTCAGATAAATCTCGTGAAGAGTTTCCTACTGCCACAGGCCTTTATGTCAGTTTTCCATGTTGAATCTTCTTTGATAATTGCTTCGGAATGAGAACAAAGATACCACTATATTCATATTAGTCACATGTTTGTAAATGATGAGCTGCGGGTGCCAGTGATGGCTTTGTTCTGTGTTGATTAGGCCATGCCACCGTGCTGCACAGCTTGTCCTGAATGTGCTTCACTGGTTCAGAGCAACGCGCTGTGAAGGGGAGGCTTCTGCTCGCACAGCAAACCTCGTGCAGGGGAGCTGCCTGTGGCTTGCTGTGCAGATAGCTCAGCAGGAAAATGCAGCTTCTGATCTTTAAGCTTGAGCATGCTAAGTGTTTGATTTTTGGCCTGCTTTGCATGGTGTTTCCCATAACCTTGCTGTGCTATTTCAGGACTATTCACCAACTCAGTTTGGGAGATCCACGTGTTGGGAGTTTGGAACATTTTTTCACCACAGTCTGCAGCTTCACTGCTGCCCATCTCTTGTCACTGCCTTTCCTTCTCTGTTTTTTTGACTGAAGATTTCGCTTAATGCAAAAGGACATATGACTAGTGGTGTTAGCAGTAAGAAGTACTTCTGCTCTACCAATCTTTGCTGGCTGACTTTCTTTTACATTGTGCGGTTATTGATGTTTAAAATGTGATTCAGCTAAGAAAGATAATTAGAATTTTTTCTGTGTGACCTGATAAAACACTTCTTTACTGCTTTTCTGTGTGTATAAAAGGCTGCTGTACTTGTGCTGAAGGAACCATTTTGGATGTACTCCATATTCTTTTTTAATTTCAAGTATAAGGTGAACAGAGATCTCCTGCATGATAAATTCTTTTAGTAACTTTTCACATAGCACAAAAGTTTTCGTGTGAGAATTTTGAGCTATTTATTTGTGCAGTGCTTTGAAATTGTACTGAAAACACGGTAATGTAAGTAGATAAGCATACTTACATCTGACAAAAAATGCAATGTGCGTAAAAATACTGTTTTATTAGAAATACTTTTCAATAAATTAACTGGCATTGTAGAGGAAAAACTAAGAAGAAATAGCTGTGAAACACTGAGTCTTTTCAGAGCTCTTGCAGTCTGCTTTTTATCTGTTTTTTTTTAATGTGATTTTCTTAGCGTGTAAGTTCTAGTCTTTAGAGCATTGATGATCCAGAGTTTCAGGACAATGAAGAACCACTTGTAAAATAAACTCAGTTATATCCTAGAATTAAAGTTCTTTGAGATTTCAATTGAATTTTGATTGATATAGAGTAGTGTTTTGCTATGAAAAGTGTAAAGTTAAAATGTTATTTTTGTGAAAGTATTTTCTATTTATTTTCCTTACTGTGCTTTTTTTGAATTTTCCTTTTGCAATCTGAAATAAAATAAGTCAGATAGCAGTGGTTGGGGGTTTATTTGGCTAGGAAAGTAAATATTGTGTGCTATCTGTTAAAACTGTTCAAGAGTAGGAATTTTTAAAAAAAAATTAATGTGCAATGCTGTAAAAAGTTTCTTATAACAGAATAATACATTTGTCCTCATGAGCAGTTTCTTGTGTAGAATCAACAAAAGGCTCCCATTTTACCCAGATAAGTGTCAGTTACCTCAGATTAAATATTATGTGCACATGTACATAATAAACACATAAAAACCTGTTTGCATTTCTGTTGACTAACAGAAGCTAAAACACTGCGCTAACATAAATACAGCATCTAATTTTGCTCTATTTGCTCATGAGCTGCTATGATATACTTTTACTCATAGAATAAAAATTTTTGGTAGAATAATGTTCTCTCTGAGATGTGTTGTCTCTGCTCAAAGAATTTATTAGGTAACTTCAACTCAGTTTGTGCTCTGAAGTGATAATGTCATTACTTTATGTTCAGTAAGGCTGCTGGGTTTTATATAGAACTAATTACTGTCTAAAACCAGTCTAGTATAATTAAAAAATATGGCATCACTAAATATGAGGTCATAATAAATTGAAAAATAAATCGTTAAAAAAACCCCTAACCCTGATTATATTTGGTATGTGTGTCAGGCGATGGTAAGGGATATGAAAAGGATGCAGACTTTCCCAAACTGCATTCACTGTCTTTTTGATTAGCATGCACAGTATGCACATTACTGGAAAAAATAATTCATTTTTATCTTATCTTTCTGGAAGTAAGTGCTAAAACTTGCCATTTAACTAATTAAACTTCCAGCTGGTGGTTAGGGAAACATAATCCATTGCTATTTTTAAAGTATGACAGATGCTGCAGAGATTGTGTACTCAGTCACATTGAGAAATCTTTGTAATTAATCAATTGCTATGAAAATTAGTCAATTTTTTTTAATATATGATCAATTGAATGAGTTTTAAATAATACTAAATGAAGCAAACAAATTACTATTTTTTTAGTGGTACAAGGGATTCGTACAATGATTTTTCTCCCCAGCAAATAGATTGTGTGCAACCAAATTCTTCACTACATGTGTGCACTCACACGGTGGCATGAAAAATAGCATAGTCTGTGAATCTAAGGAAACCATTAAGGGGAGCTTCAGAATGAAATTGAGAAAATGAAATTCACTATTGGGAATAAAAAGTAGCATCTTCTCTGTGGGATGATGAACTCTGTATGTATGATTGCTCACTAAGACAGGAGATGTGGGCATGATGAGTCTGCTGCCTGGACATTCTTGGTTACCCCTTGGTACTTTGGAGTAGGGTGAATATAGTCTTTAATTTGTTGATGCAGAAAGCTAACAAATCCTTTTATGGATTTCAGTAGATAAACTCAGGCACTAACAATGGAATGTGCCATGGATTTTATGGCGGCAGGGCTGGCACATGAATTTTTTGGTCACAGAAGGTAAGGTCCTTGGTTTTGTTTCTGTACGAGTAGAACTGAAATGTGGAAAGGAAACTACTGTCAGGGGAAGAGGGGAAGTTGTTTTCTTTGGTTTTCTCACCTGGGAAGCTTTTGAATCAAACAGAGTTAAAAAATGCAGAATTATGTACAGTAACTGAGAAGCTGGAGGTTGGTGCCAGTGGCAACATTAATGCTTGTTTCATTGAGCTTTCTCATCAGGCTGAGGAAACTACCCTGTGTTTACCGCTTCCTGTCACTTGCTAAAGGGTCAGGGTACTGAGGATAGAGTATCTTTTTTGGATCTTCTTTGGAGAGAGAGCAATTCCTTGAAGAAATTATCTTGCTGTTCAGTATATTATATAGAATACCATTCCCCCACTGGTACTTGTTCTGTAGGTGCTCAGTATTTTAAAATGTGAACTAGGTGTTAACTGATGCCATTACATTTGCTAAGCATAGGAAGCTAGGTCTGCAAAGCTGCCTTGACAGCTGTTCTGGGATACTGACTCCATTGCTGGTTTTTTAATTCTGTTTTCCTGATTGTCAAAGTGTTTATTGTGCAGATCCAGCAAAGTGTTCATCATTCGTTCCCTCATTTTACTCCTGGGAGTGTGTGGACTTTGGAGGGGCCTATGTTTCCCAGATTCTAAAGACTAGCAATGGAGTCTGCCCGAAGTGAAGGGAGAGAGTCAGCTATGTCTGCCACCTACAGTTAGCATCTCATTTTGCCAATGGCCATTGTTGGAGATGAATTTGTTTGCAAAGTTTAGATTACTTGTGTCCTAGCTGTGCCTTCCTGTGCTTGTATTTCCAGCTGGTCTTGCTGGCCCCTGTGGGTTGTGCCATGGCCATGTTCCACTGCTGGTGCTCTGGTCTGCTGTGCCTTTACTAGGTGCAGACAGAAGGTCCTTGCTTTGTGTATTGTCCTCTGTCTTCCTGGGACTAGGTTTATTTGGTTTTGGCTGGAAATTGTCCCAGGATTTGTCACAAAACCTTCTTTATCTGGGATGAGTTGATAGCTGAATTCTGTCCTCCAGCTGAAGAGCTGCTCTGTGGCGTCTAACTGACTACACCTGAGCTACATTTCTCCTCTAGGTTTGGATAGATTTTATTCTCCGAGTCATGCACCACCTACTAGTTGGTGTCCTGAGTACTGTGCTTTTTCAACTGGCTAACTGCTTCTGTAACATAAGCATAGAGATGTAAACAACAGTGGTTTGGGTTGAGGATGTCTAAGTGGTACATTTGGATAATAACAGCAAGTTGTTCTTTCCCTGCTTTGAAGGCATCGCAGTTGTACAGCTCCTTTGTAGAACTGCTTGACCTGTTGCCAGCTTCCCCTACCACCTCTCCTTTCTCCTGCACCCATGAGGTGTCAACACTTGGGATGCTGGTAGACACCCTGTCTCAGAGCAGGAACAGGGATTGCACTTCCACCTGTTTAACACATAGATGAGATGTTGCCAGTTCCTGTTCAGCGGCACATTGTGAGTAATCTTACTGTTGTCACCCTTCCTCTCTGCTGGGCTACTGTTAGTCCTGTGCCAGTTGTTGCTTGGACCACTAGTTATAACTAGCGTTGCTATTGACAAGCATTTCAGAGTTTGTAATTTCCTTAGCTTATAATTAAATATTCAAAATCATACATTTATTTCTGAAACTAGAGAGACAACCTCGCAGAATTTCGTTATACCTGTTGTAGCTGATAGACTGTAAGTATATAAGGCTGTATTTTGGCATCAAGTATTATTTCATAATATTAGCTAATTAGCTAAAATAAAATGAAAAGTCAGAAAGTCAGAAAAAGTCAGAAAAATTAATAACTAGAAATCATTAGGAAGCAGAATTTTCTACTTCGAAGCAGAAACCACTACTCTGTGAATTCTCTGCTTGCGCAGGAAAAAAGAATTTCTGCTCCAAGAACACTGAGAAAATAATGGTATTCTTTGTACTGGGAGAAGGAATTTTCTTAATTCTTCTATAAATCTGCCGTGCCATCAATAGTGAAGGTCTGGCACTCTCCTTGGTTTGAGCTGGATCTTCTTGTCCTCTGGCGTATATTGGTGTTACCATGTGGAAGCCCTCACAATGATCTGGATCATTGAACTGTTGCAGTCAAAAAGAAAAATGGTTTAGAAAAAGCCAGTGGTGCTGGTGGCAGCCGGTGACTCATCTAGACATTTAAGCAATCTTAGTCATCTGTAGGTCCAGTTAAACTACTGTTCTGTGCTTTCTCAGTGGTCAGCAGTGAGAAACAAGGAGGCTTCCCCAAAGGAGAGCCCTTCCTCCAGATGTTCAGCAGTGCAGATGACTAACTTGGATGGCAAAGCAGACATCTGGCTTTTTTAGGCAGCAGCATTTAGATGGGAGCCTTGCTTTGTCTCAGACTGTCAGCCCTGAACTTTGCATAGTTTTAATACTTTACTTCCTTGAATAATTCTCATTTTGACATTATAAATCTGTAATTTGTTCAGCTGATCAGCAATTGACAGAAAAAGGAAATTTGTTAACAATTTGTGGGAAACAGTTTAGAGGTGAAGTTCTGCTTATTGAGCTATCATGCTCTTTTCCAGTTTTGTAAAAGCAGTGCCATTTTCTTTCACTGAATACAAACATCTACTAACTGAGCTAATTAAAATTAATATTTTATTAGTGACTGCCTAGCTTTCATTACTAGATACTTACATATTGTATTTTGAGAAAAAATTAGTGATGTGAAATAGGCATTCTGCTGTTTCAGTCCCCAAGTACACAGAGTCATTTATGAACTGGGTATTAATATTTTTAATAATTCATACATTGTATTAATATTACAAATATTAATTAATAATGCCAAGTATTAATAATTCATACATTGGTACTATTCCCACATTCCTGCTCTAGCATATTTTGTACCTTTTTGATGATGCTGTCATCATTTGACACCATTTGCATATACTGTCCAGCATAGAGAAAGTTACTGTTTTATAGTTGAATAAGAACATATTTTGTCCAGATTTATTTGATACATAATAAGTTGTCTAAAGAAATTTGCCAAGTTCAGGGAAGATGTACATAGCCAGAAAACACTTTTTTTATTATTTGCATTCCTACCTGATTTGTTGTTAAAGTTTTACTGTTTCTTGCATTTATACTCTGAAATACAGTAATTTTANNNATACTCTGAAATACAGTAATTTTACCTTAATGGCTTTTGACTGTAAGTTATTAGTCCATTTTTTACTTGTCATTATTCATAACTCCTAAAGATGATTTAAATGAGTGGTTGCATTTTGCAGCTATTTTTGTGCAATAATAAATATTAATTTAGCAGTAAAGATGACATATATCAGGCAGAATAAGGTGTTTCAGTGTTCATAGTTGCCCTCAGAACTTTAAAGACTTAGCACACTGTTACGAATTGAGTCAAGCACAGGGTACTTATTGCATATTTATCTGCAAATCCAGGTAAAAAACTGGTTAATTTTAATGTTACTTTATTTCTTATTCTTTTAATCTGCTTTAAGAAATACGCAAAAGAACAGATCTAAATGAGAGCTCTGCCTAATAACAGGCTTGGTGCCCCAATCCCCACTTTTATAGGAGGTTTCTAATACAGTGAGCATTTTCTCTGACTAATAATTCCCCAGGTTCCTGATTTTGTTCCATCTTCAAACATTCCTATTCTTTGCAGCCAGTACATACCTAACATATGAATCACAGCCTGAAGGTGCCTGTCTCTCTCCGCTCATTACATAATGAGCCTATGCGGCATGGTGGGTTTTGTAACTTGGACCTCTCTGTGGAGTGCTGTAATGAGATGGGATGAATCTTGGTTTAAGTATTGCTTTACCTAAATCCTCTGAAGAGGTCGGTCTCCTGCATGTATTCAAAGAATGAATATCTCATGCTTTCATGTCAGAGCAGACCTATGGCAAAATGCAGTATGGTCTCAGCTGTTGGGTTTTTTTGAAAGAAACAACCTTTTATAGTTAGAGGATGGGTTATCTGTCTTTTTCTGTAGAGCCCTAACCAAGAACTGGAAGACCTGACTTTCAGCCGAATGCAGTTGAGGTTTTTCTGCCTCAGATGAGTTCCTTACATGCTAAGCTAAATTCGGGGAATGTGCATGTAGGGTGACTCCCAGTTTTGAAGACATGTTACTGTGTCAGAAGTAGTCCTTTAAAAAGAATATATAAGGTTCTGGTCCGTCTTCTCAAATGGTGAATATATGAATTTCTTGTGTGGGAATATGCAGTGCTGCAACTTGGCAGTATAAGTGAATTTCCATTCTCTCATGTGTAATTATCCAAATGTCCATTAGACAGTAATGCTATTGGTTTTGCCTCACCTCTGCTTACCTCTGCTTCTTTAAACTAGGTCCAAGGCATTTTGGTCTGTTTCTGTACCCCATACTAAATTTTTTTGCTGCCTCATGCAGAAAAAATACTTTCTCAGGAACACAGGGACAGCAGTACTCTCCTGTTACGTGTTTGAAGGTGCTAGTTCACAGCAGAGTCAAGGTCTTTTTGAATAAGAAGAGAAACAGGTGAGTTTTCCAGTCACTGAAGGTGTCAGAGAGGAGGGACCTCCTCATGACAGTGTTGCCATAGTGTTTCCTTGTATAAAATAAGTAAGAAAGATTACTGTCTATTTTACCATCACCTAAGACGAAACAATGATGAGAAAGTAAATGAGGAGGAAACAGGATGGGATGGGTCTTTGTAGACTCATGTCTTTTGTTAGTGATTTCTGAATGATGTAGATGGCTGGAAGCAGAGGGATTGTTTACATGACCCATGATCCAGTTCATCTTGTGAATGAAGTGGGATGACATTTTAAGATCTTATTCAGGGGATGAAATCTAGTTGTGATCACATGAAAATGCCAAATGGCATTTTCCTGAAGGTGCCTTTGCATTACTTTACTCTTTGGTGAAAAGAGGCCTCTCCGCTCCACTGCATCTGCCCTTCCTGTTGCTGTAAAGTTGGCCAATCGAGAGAGTTTCAGCCACATGCAGCTCATGGGATGGTTCAAATGTCTCTCCATGGCTAACCCCAAAAATGCTGGGGGAAAGAACACCAGCAGGGCTCCAGGGGCAGTGTTCCACATCATCCTAGAAACATGTTACACATCCATCTTAATGCATGCAAAATGCAAATCTTCTACCTAGAAAGCAGTTTTCACCTACCTATTGTGCAGTGTGTCTTGTAGCTTTCTGTTTGTCATGTGCAGAAAGGTTTACTAACTCTCTATTGTTGCTTTGACAATTGCCCATGAATAATGTAAAAAGAATGTTTAGTACATATCAAAGCCCTTGGTTCAATACCTCTCCAGACCATTTAGGCAAGACAGAGCTAACATAATGGAGATGTAAAGTTATGAAGATAACAAATGGCAGTAAAAAGGGTAGTGCTTTTACCTCTTCCTGCTTATAATTGTAATGAAAGAAACCATGATAGGAAACTATAAATCATACAACTAAACATGCTGATTAAAGTTTACCACCTTTGAGGTTAATGCACAGTAAACTGATGGAATCAAGTGACACAAATACCACTGAGGGAAAAAATAATGAGGGATAAATAATGACTAGTAATGCTGTCTTGACATTTACGATCATCAGGCTGAAGATATGGAGGATGGATTTGTTGAAGAACTCAGCCATCAGTTAGCTGATAATAATCTTGGATTGGAAAGTAGTTCCTGAGAATCAGTAAACAGTTGTCTACTTGAGGGGTTTTAAAGGCTTTATCAGCTGGTCGTTGTAATACAGAATGTGAACTTGGACCGCAGTCCATTCTCATATGGTTGTCATTTGTAGAATGACAGAGCATCAGAATGGTTTGGAGAAACACCTAGAAACGTACAGGAGCAGACCTGTACCATATGACATGGCAGGATGCCTCAAGGTAGGGATTCTGTCCTGGGAAACCAGAGGTGAAGCTTTATGTCCTCTCTCTCTGTCAGAGGAGAATTTTGGAGGACAGTTAACAGCAGTTGCTGGATGAATTGTTTCAATATTTTTCTAATACCCATAGCAGCACCAAGAGCTGTGTGCCCTGAGGAAAGAAGGCTAAGTACAGCTGAGCTATGGAGTTCAGCGTGTGTATCTGGCTATTAGAGAGGTTGACAAACTTCTAAACCGTTTTTATACACCTTATTGCTGAGACTGTAAGAACTGTGTATTTTCTGGAGTTTTATGTAATACATTTAAAAATAATGTGGACTATGCAAGTTTTCCAAGTTCTTTGCTATAGGTAGTAAGACTTCATTAATTTTTTTTTTTTTGGAACTGCTGTATCTACATAATATATATTGTTTTCAGTTCTACCCTTGAAATATGTCATGTGCAAAGCTGGCAACCTGCAGTTTTTTCCTGTCAGATATTTAAATTACTTCAGCAATTTTACACATTAAAAACCTGTGCTTTCTAATAGAATTATCAGAGTAGTATCCTGTTTTAAGTTTCAGCTTTTAGGAGGGCTAGGCACTGGCCTAAATTTGCATCTTCAGGAACAAATTTGTAATGTTTGTTTTTTGAGAAGGATATAGCAGACTTGGTCATTGTAGTCTACAGAGAAAAGTACTGCTTCATTATAGTGAACTAGAAGTTACACGTGAAATTTCTGAAATAGGAACAAGGGACCAAAATACGTAAGCTGGTTAAATAGAAAAAACTACTTGGGGGGAAACTTACAGCATTAACTACACATTTGAGAAAGCCTGTGTGGCACATAGTCTGCAGTCTGCGCTTTCATGAGCAGATACTATGATGACCTTCAGGAGATCTTTCCAGTTCCACCTGGTTTGGGTACGAATATTGAAGGAAGGTGACATGTTTTCTATCCTGCTCCACCATTTCTAGGTGCTTCTTTACATAAAAAGATTGTCTTTTTAGAATTCTCTGTGTGTGAGTATCTTGTCTGTTAATCAAAATTAAATTTTACTCATAGCGTATTATTAGAAAAATTTGAAAAAGTTCGGATTTTCTTAATTTGCAGATCACAAATCAGGTGAACCTCTTCCCCTACCTTTTGTCAGATTTTTTTTTCTCCTCAGTGACACTGCAGTATAGCCATCAGGAAATAAATACATGTGTATGTGTGTGTATAAATAAAATATTTCATGCATACTGTACTAAAAAATAATGTAATATCCTCAAGAAGTAGTTTGATTTGAGTTGACCTGACTTTTTAATTGCATCATTATATGTATTGCTGTTTCCTCCAACATTGGCTAGCTACAGCAATATTTAGAGTGAAATGAGCTATTGAAGCCCTCCAGAAGTTCTCTGAGCCTCCTTGTGATGGGTGATAGTTCCTGCTTGAGAACTCAAGGTCTTTGTCAGCCAACCAGCACTGAAAATGTTATGCCACTTGACTGGTCAGTGGTACGTAAGTCACCACTGGTACAACTGGCCATACAGATACATTGGTACTCATTGTCCAGATATTCCAAGCACTGACTTAAATATTCAGGTACAGGAGTATCGTGTACGTTCAGGTTTGAATATCAGTGTGGCAAAGCAGCACTGTCTTTCCTTAAAGATCTCTGCTCAGCAGCAATAGCATCTTCAGACAGCAACCTTTTAGATCTATCTTTATGTCACAGTAATAGGTACTCCTTGCTCTCACTGATTTGAACTATGACGGTATAGCCTTCATGGACGTGGTTTCTGTTGAGCACACTATGGGATTGTGTACAAAGCCTTTAATACCCTTTCCATTTCCATAAGGCATGCTGGTTTTTATTTTGTAGCTAAAATAGTAAAGGCATGAGAGAAGCTTAAATAAAATGGGGGGGGAAAAACGCCAAACAATTAAATGAGTTCTGAATCCCATGCAAAAGAGTAAATAGCTTTGCCAGCATGGTAAGTGGCAGTCCTGTCTGACGTCATGACAAAATTGGGAACGTTTCTCACTATGACTCACAGCTCTGTATTACTATGCTGAAAGTAATGCATCACAATTGTACTACTCCAAAGAACAGCACTTCTAGAGATAAAATTTAAAAATCTCAGTTGATATCTAATCTTCCCTGTTTCTGTGCAGTAGGACACCACAAGAGATTTCAGTGTATTTATAGCACAATTTTCATAATTTTCAGTGTTTGTGGTTTAATTTATCATGACCAAGTGAAGATAAGTAATATGTAAGCATAATTTTTAAAATTCCTTCTCTCAGATGCTGATGCATGTCTAAATTTGCTATTAGATTGTCCATGCTGTTAAATACTTCAAATACTGTATTTTAAACTAGTTTTGTCTTTTTGTTTTCTAGAAAGACATCAAAATCTTATAAAATTTTATGAACAATTGCCTATAACTGGAGAAAATCTTCAGTGCACAGAGATGGCATTTGTGTTTTCTTCATGTTTCAGATCATCTTTGTTTCTGACTTCCTCATATGTAAAATGGAAATACTGATTCTTCTTCCTAAAGTGCTTTGATATTGCTGATGGAAAGCACTATATGAAAGCTTGATATTAGTATCATTATGTCCTCACACGTCATGGAAGGCACTGCCAGCTTGATTATTACTGGGTGATATTATGCTTCACTCAAGAGAACACTGTGGTCAGAACTTTATTCATACATACTTCTACAGCAGATAGTATCAGCCTACTTTCAGTAAGATTATTTTTTTAAACTTAATTAGACTAAGACAAAATATAATGACTTCCCTATGTCACTAATTACTGTAAGTTTAAAATTCATTAAGAATACTGCTCAGGAAAAAAGTTAGTACTAATGAGTTAGGTGCATTCCTGGTAGTATAAGGTACTTTCTGTACATCAATTTAGTTTTCTGCAGGTGGAAGTTTAGAAATCTCAGGTCATTTCTCTCCTGGTGCATTCTGTCACGTTAAGAAGGTTTTCATTACCCTTTATATTTTGATTAATTTGCTGACTTTGGTTCATTCATACATCTTTGACAGATTGAGGCTGAGCCTCATTTGTTCATCTGAGTTGTCTTCATGTTTTTGGATGTTTGATACTTGAATTCTATAAATAACTCCACCTGGTTGACAAGGATGGTAGGTTCACAGCTTCAGTCTGTGTAGTTTTTGTATGCAAAACTGTGGCTTAAATCTCTTTTCTGGATTTCTTAGGCATTTGCTAGATCTCAGTAAAAGGTAATTTTTTAAAAAACCATCAGGTTCATATTGCCTTTTTTTTTTTTTGCATCTTTTGCCTTATGTAGATAAATTATGCTGATTTAATAATGAAAAAATCTGGAATACCAACCCTATCTATGAAAGTTACCGAATAAGGACTAAATAAAGTCACTTTGTTCATTGCTAATAGTAAACATTGAGGGTAAGACTGACTACTTTTTTTAGTTCACCTTTTTGTTAAAACAGATAAAGGTTATTTTCATCTCTAGCATTTGCTGGCTGGTCACTATGTTCCATGTCAGAGGGAGCCTTGAATAATCTCTTTGAAGGCAGTATTGAGGCAGAAAATTAGCATTCTCTTCAGCCAGACTCCACTGCACACAGGTTGGTTTCTCATTTGTCATGGCAGCGTTTTCATTAGGTCAGCTGAAAAACTGCCCTTCTCTCCTTCAGAATACAAAATGAGCAGGGAATACAGCAAAATGAAATTACAGAAATAAACATTAGATAATGTATGCCAGTTAACCATGAAAGCATTGACATTTAATCTTACATAAATTTTAATAATTTGCTCGCGCATACAGAAAGCAAAACCACAGATGTTTTGTGCTGGAGTTACAGTTTGCCTTCTTTTTGTGAACTGTAGACAATAAGGATGAGTTCTTTATACGCAGATTGGGCAGCAAACTAGATGAGGAAGTGAAGAGATTTATCACCTCTCTTGACTCTCTCCATCCCTTCAAAGTTGCTACTAACACAGTCGAATTTGGAAACCAGGAGGTTTGACAGAAATTTGGTAGGGGCATGCAGAAAACGAAATAATAAAGCTGTAGTGATTCCTGGCACAACAATAGTTTAAACTTCCATTTAAAAAAACTAACTTCATTCTTACATTTTCTATAAAACAGCATTGCTACAATTCTGTGGGGTTTTTTGTAATAAAAAACACCTACTAAAATACAGAGAAGGTTGCAAAAGTGTGTCCCTCTGCTACTATCCTTATTTAGCCAATCTACACTTAAAGGAGTTCAGTTAAAATATGCTGTTTCCTTAATTTTGTTAAGAGTATTTTGGTTTGAAAATAAATACTGTACATGCAGGAAAAAGTACAGAGAAACATAATACAAATAACGGATGACCAAGGAAGATCAGATAAAATAAGAAATTTGCGGTTTTAAATTCACAACTCTTAAATTTAATTTGTCTCATTATAAAACTGGTCCTTCCAATGCTACCTGAGTTGTTATTTTAAATAAAACAATTCCTAGCTAGAAATTCAGTAAAGTAACATTTTTCCATTTTTGTCAGGAAAAAAATCATCTTGGTATAGTCTGTGCCTTGGACCTCTTCAAACAAAACCAGATCTCTACCACGTACTGGATTTTAATAATATAAATACTTCAGACTTCTAGATTACATAAATAGAGCAGGCAGTTGTCAGCCTTGAAAATAACTCTTACATTCAGCTGGTGGATAGGAAGCTGTTTATTTTGGGTTAAACAATTTCCAAAATGGAGAAAAAATTACTGTTTTGCTGTCCTATTTTTATATTGCTGATCAATTCTCTTTGCACAGGAAAGATATGGGTCTGTTTCAGATTTACGATGGGATTTTATCAGTCTCTTCAAGACCAAAGAGAAAAGTTCTTTTACTATACTATTTCTTTCTTGGGAGTCAGCTGCATGGTTTAATATCCTTGCCTTTTATTTAGCCACAGATTTTGGTTTGGTTTCAAAACAAAACAGATGCCCCAGAAGTGTAGGAGTCAGTATTTGAGACTGGAAATACACCTGGCTGCGAAATGCTTGGCCATTGCTGCCAGCTAGATCTGCCCCAGCTGTGATGGCAGCACTGGAAATGGGGGCCTAGAGCTGCCAGGGGAAACTTCAAGATCCTACCTTCTTCCCTGCTTCATAAGAGAAACAGAGGTACTCCACTTTTAGGTAGAACAGGGATAGTCCACATTCATTCAGAAAAAGCTGCCCCGGGGTGAGGTAGAATCTGCTGGTCAGCGGCCATTTCTGACACTCTGTCAAGTGAAGCCTAGTAATTCCAGCATTGGTTGCATGCCACTCAGTTGTCACCAAAGAAATGACTACACTATTAGTTACAATGGAAAACCTCCTGAATGAAAGGCTGTTGCTATCTTGAAAAACAAACAAAAATTCCTGATCATGGTACCTTTTCATCAGTAATTACTACTTAGACCTCCCTGAGGTCTCCAATGGACAGGTTATTGTAAAGAACTTTTGCACCACATTAATGTTGAAGAGGATCTTTGTTTTTTTCGAGCCAAGTCATTGAGCTTTATGCTTACAGGTGTTGTCAAAGAGTGTGTTTGGCTGCAAGTCGTGTTCCAGACCCTGGCATTTGTGACGGCTAAGACCAGAAAACAATCAAATACTCCAGCCACATAGAGAAGATTGAAACAGGACTGAAAAAAAGGTGTGAGATATGAATTCCCAAAGAGCTTAAGGAATGCTTCACTTGTTTTTCTTCTGGCAGCCAGTAACCAAGTACTACTTTTAAAGCTGCATATACAAAGAAAAAATACATTGCAAAAATGGAAATAAATTTGGTGGTATACAATTGTGTGTGTGTGTGTACATACGTATTTTGAGGTTTAGTATTTCAGGTTTAGTGATGTCTGATTATCATGCAGCCTATAGAGTTCTTTCCTTTTGAAAACATAGTCTTCAGTATGTTGACTAGAGAAATATCGTGAATGCATGATATTCAAATACTACAGCAATACATTTACAAGTCTGGGCTGCTATGTATAATTTTTCTTCTCATTTTTCTCTTTTCATTTTTATTTCATACATTAACTCCATGTGAGATAGCAGTCTGCATAGTCCAGTTTTCTTCTTGCCTGTTTTGAATCTTTCTGTGTGTGTATGTTAGCCTTGTTCAAGGACTTAACATCTAATTACTTTTAAAGGAAGAGGATAATTTAAGAAATGCACACCAACATGTTTGTGTGCCCTCTTTTTTGGTTTCTTGTGTTTCCAACCCATTCTCCAGTGCACTCAGGAAGAGTGAAACACCAAATATAGACCAAACTTTCTATGTGGAAAATGCAGCCTGTCTTACAGTGAGAGAAATATTGTCCATTTTAAGGCATAACTGTAGTAAATGGTATTCTGAAAACAATGCCATATATGGTATTTAAACGAGCTGTTTTTTCTAAAATGCAATAGAAATTACTGAAAACAAAGCAAATCATGGATGTAAATAATAAAAACTTCATCATGATTTCATATGAGAAGGCAGAAAAATGGAAGTAGTCACAATCCTGAGACGCCTAACTTGATAAGAATAACCCTTCTCACTAAGAGATTCTTCACTTTTGGTTTGGCATCATTTACTATTTTTATTTGTATAAAACCAACATCAATATTATTTTAATATAATTCTTTTAGTACATCTGGTTCACCTTAGGGCTTTGCTAGTCACTGTGGAACATAAGTGTAATTGTAAGAGTTGCCTGGTGATGAGGGAATTAGGCTGTGAATGCATAAATGGTGCTCTTGCCACTTGCACTGCTGTCTTGGTATGTAACTTCAGGCTGTTAGTTTAGTTTAGTTCCCTTTCTAGGTAAATCACTTACTTTGTTTGTAAGTAAAAATAATAATTTATGACACATAGTAGATAAGGTATGTGCTTATTGTTCCTTGCTTGAAGACCAAGTTAAGATTTAAAACAGTGACCATAGTACATTGTATAGTTATGATCTGTGTGTACTGACTAGATGCCCATCAGGATGAGGGTGTAAACTACTGTTCAGAGATGACCTTGTGACAGTCACCTGTCTGACAGACACCATGGGATACTAGTTACACTGTTCAGATAAATCAACATCAACCCCTAGGAGAAACTGTACCTAGGTTAGCTTGGCATGGTGCTATGTGTTTGATCTATTATATCTGAATACTCTGTGCTGAGATAGACACTCAGAGATCTGTGGTAGCTGTGGAGGGCTAGCAGGACCGGCACGGACAATGTGCTGCACCCTGACATTTTTATTTACTCCTGAGACACCGCTGGGTCCTGGTTCATGTACAAAGAAGCAGTTGAGTTAGGCTGCCTGTGTTAGGCAGTCTGTTTAGTGTGAGTACCAATCTGCGTGGCACGACCGTGATTTTCTGTTACAGTACGATACAGGTACTTGGATACTGTGCTAAGTGATTTATCAGCCATCTGAACTACATGCTTTAGTAGACCGCTGTAGGCACCATGGCAAGAGATATGAGAATGATTCCTGCTCTACTGGCCTTGCAGTGCATGAGTGGTGGCAGCAGAGGTTGAAGGCACTGGGATGAGGAAGAAGGGCGGGAGTTGGCAAATTTGATGCCAGATCTTCCTATGGACTGTACTGAGTGTCCTACGGAGATGACATACACCATGAATGTATAAAAAGAAAGGGAAAGAAAATAAATTTGTGGGGAAGAGAATTAAACTGGACACTGGAGGATCAAGGAATCTAGATAAAATGGTGCTTGTACCACAGAAGGAATAATTGTAAAAGCAATGTTGAGTTATGCTGCCTTTCTTTTCTGCTACTTTATAATTGTTGAATACAATGAAAAATTAATCACATACAGATCATTTTTCTTGTCCTTAAAGTGTGCATTCTGCACAAGGAATGGAAAGACACCTATTTTTAAAAGAGTACAGTGATACCAGTGTTCAATTATTACTTGCCCAATGAAGACCAGAACCACTCATTTCTAGAGATACAATTGGAATAAATACAGCTGGGAACATGGAAGATAAGTACAAATATCAAGAATGAGTATGTAAGCAGGCAGGAGAGAAATGCATTTCAGAAGTCTGCCTTGAAGATGCAAAATAAAGCAGGCATTTTCAACTGCATTATATACCTGTGGTAATATCAAATAGCTAAGCAATTATCTTTCTAAAAGACCACTTCTGCACAGCTAAGTTCAATAAGATACAAGCATTTTCCATTAGTCACTGTTCTGACAACTCTGTCAGCAGTATGTATCCTAAGAATGAGAGTGAATGCATTAGGCATAATACATTAAAGATATATGTATATATCCTTGTGTAAACAAATGTTTGTTGCCATAGGCAGTGGTCTTCAGCAATTTTTGCCTGTAACAAAATCTTGTAATCCATATTACCCTGCGATTGCACCACAGCTTATTCTGGCCATGGTGAAAATGAAAAGCACGAGCTATGATTTCCATCCCATCCTCACAGTCCTGGCAGATGGACTTTAATGCTGAATAGTGCGGCGGTGCTGCGTTTCTCCACGCACACGGTGGTCGCCCGGCTAGCTCGGTGCAGGCGCCGCCGTATGATGGGAGCCGCCCGACGACCCGAACCGAAGGGTCGCAAGGCAGCGAGGGATCTGGGAGATCCGCTCCACGTCACTGTTCGCGAGGTCCAGGACAAAGGGTTGAGGGAAGGAATAGTCCAGACCACAGTCCGAGGCTAACGGTTTATTTGCCCGAACCCTGCTCGGTCGGACTAATTCGAATTTTGGCGGCTTACCGCGAATTTTATAGGAGGGGTGGTAGCCAGGGTAC
Source organism: Dryoscopus gambensis (assembly GCA_013389985.1). Taxonomy (NCBI): domain Eukaryota; kingdom Metazoa; phylum Chordata; class Aves; order Passeriformes; family Malaconotidae; genus Dryoscopus; species Dryoscopus gambensis. The sequence continues at coordinate 71,495 of WEIT01025420.1, forward strand.
AGAACCAATCAGGGGGTAGTAGGGAGGAGATAAGGGTGAGATTATATATATATAAAACCAATGAGGGATAATACAGGGTGATTGACATACATATTAACAAATGGAGCATCGAATATAACAGAATTTTCCAGATGTAGGGGTAGGGTTGGAAGTGACTGACATGACACAGGGGTATGGGTTTTGAGGATTGACAGGGAAGGTGCTGGAATAAAGGGTTGTGGTTTGGGTGATGGACAGGGAGCAGGGGAAAGGTTTTAACTTTATTTGGGGATGGGGTGGAGAAAGGGTGGTAACTGGGATGAACCTTTATTATCACTCAGCGGGGGAGAACTTAGAACATACCAAATAACAATTAAACTAATTGGTCCGCACTACCACAGAACAGGGCTGGAAAAAACCCCATTTTTTGTTAAACTGGTGGAACCAGACATTTTCACATGCTTTTTCAGAATCCACAAGTTCAGTTGACAGTGGCTAATCATTCTTCAGCGTTTATGATGCTTAGTGTATCTTGTACACCTTAACAATGTACAAAGTGCATCCTGTGCTCCCTTTCAATGCTCTGGCTTCAGCAGACCACCCCAGATGTGTAATTGTATGTAACTAGTGCAGGTAGTGGGCAACAGTGCATTCTTTGAGGCATCCTGGTTTCAGTGGGAGCTACTATATTGCATGAGATCTCTATCTACCTCTTACAAGTAGGATGCTGTTCTGTGGACACAGTGACATGATATCAGAGCCTTGTAGAAAGCTTTATGTTATAACAGATAGAATAAGTTAGTTTAAAAGGATTATGCTTTTTTCAGGAGGGTAACAAAACGTTGCTCCGTGGAAGGCTTTTCTTCAGTTAGTTTTCACATAAATTCCATTTGCTGTCCTTTGTTTTTTTTAAACCCCTTTTATAACCAAACTGTCAAGGTACTGTTTTTAGATTATGTTGTTGGAATATAAAGTATAATATTTAATTTGATGAACAACGAGAAGTAAAAACATAATAATAAGTAACAAGTGATGCAGGTCTGATGTGTTTTCTCCTGTCTCTCTTCACTAGGATCTTTTTTAGCAGAAATGTCTGATAACTCTTACATTTTTTATTATGTAGAATCTCATTACAAGGAATGTCTTTGGATGAATTATACATTGGAGATTTAATTGAAAATATGGGGAAAAAAAGACAGATGTTAAATTCGTAGCTTGACTTTTTTAAGATATGTAGGTTTCCTTTATCTTAGGGAAAGGAAAATAAAACCAAAAATAGTGGAAATAAATCTTCTTCATTTCAGAATGAAAATATGTATGGAAGCAAATTGCCTACATTGTTTTTGCTGTTAAACAGCATATGATGGTTAATCCGGGAGCCATGGCCAGCCTGTGAATTCCACCAGGTCGTACTGTTCACTGTAGGTGAGAAACTGATGGTCTGAAGTGCAGTAAGCTGATGATTCTTTCTGTCTTTCTTGCCTCTCTCAAACTTGATGTGCTTTGAAAAAATGACAGCATGGTCCAGTGGATTTCATTTTTATATATGCATTCATTTGCAGTGACAACGAGGAGCTGAGCATTATTTTCATCATGTAATTTCAAAGTATTTTATATCAATGGAGGAAAAATAGATCTTCTCTTGTTCACATATTCATTCCTGTAGGCTCTGGTGTAGTTGTGCGGTAATAGAACTGTCATACAACTGCCAGAACCAGCCTTGCAATTCAGCTTATTGGTGTGTGTAATGTATATTTTGTCAGGCCTAATTTTGGCAATGTTGTCAATAGTCTGCTGTGAAAAAGCTTGTGGTAGCTGAAGCACAGGATAACTGTCGGAGGGCTGGAGTAGCACTTGCTACTCTAAAGAGCAATCAGAAATAGTGCAGAAACCAAAGAATTTGACCCCACTTTGATGTGAAGAGGGAGTGGAGAAAGAAGGACTTTAAGCCCTCAAGTGTGATTCAGCATCCCTATGTCTATATTTAGCTTATTTTGGGACTTGGCACGTATGTGTATCTCCCTCTGTTGCAGAACTGGCTGGCTGCCAATGTCAGCAAATTTCAGCATAATCCTTCCTCTGGGGAGGCACCTGCCCTCTGGGCAGAGGGTCCTCTACAGTTTCTGCTGCACTTCCATACAAAGCTGCACCTCCTGGTGTCATCAGCCCTTCTTCCTCTCCACATGCTAGAAAGGATTTAGAAATGTGGTAACTGCCTGGAGCCTTTATAAGCCGTTCTTGCCGTGTCCTAGGTTCGTTTGTAGTAGTTCATTTAGTGCACACTCAAGTTTTTATTGAATTATTGAGCTTCTGTGTGAATAAAAGTCTCTATGTGAGGGGAGATACTGTGCTTTCAACATCTGCTGGAAGCTGGGGTTTACGATGTATGCCAGAGTCCTGGGAGTTCTTCAGCTGGGAATGGTTTGGAAAAGCAGCTGTTGAACAAAAAACTAAATGAAACTTCAGCATTTTTCAACTCTTGTCTGTCAAAATTCAGAGATGGATAGTGCATTATTATTTAGAACATTGACAGTTCCTTTTAACAATTAATGTAGTTCTGTGCTGACTGTATTCTTGTTACTATTTATTCCCTGCATTCATGGGAGTTTTTTGCAAGGTAATGTGTGGCCTAAAATAGGAGTCTTTTCTTCAGCAATCTGCAAACTGATGAAGCAGTCAAAGAAGATGTAGAGCAATCATTTTTGTAGAAAATACTGAAGGAAAATTACATTCTCAGTCTCTAGTGACAAGTAAGCATCTGTTTTTTCCTTTGCATTAAAAGACGTTACAAGGTGATAGGAGACATTACTGCTCCTTTAATAAAAATGCTGTTGAAAGGTACTGGTGAGCTTCCTCCTAGGACCTTTCTCCACTTGGCATTCGGGGATGCTACGCCAACCAGTTTATTTCAAAGGCCTGCACAACACAAACAAGACATACAGCCAAACATACCACAAATTGATGTGAAGGTGAGGAGCTGTAGAGTAGAAGTTACAGTTACAGGCAATTTTTACTGATTTTATATTGGCATTGTTTCTACTTTAACTCAGGAAAGAAATAGCTTCTCTTATTATTTCTGGAAAATATTTAGGGAAAGGCGCAGTAATTGAGAAAAATATAATACTTTCCTGTCCTCCAGTTGGAAGATACAATAAAACACTTTTGTGGCCCATAGTGGAAAATTTTTCTTGCAAAGTAAATAGCAGCAGAAGTAAAGCAAAACAAAAAAACATGAATGCTTTTCCAATAGGCTTTTGGGATGAAAAATGGAAATAAATACTGAAATGTTTCTAACCAAGACTTATCTGCCTTGCCTTCTGATTGTCTTTTCACAGAGAAAAAGTAGGTTTTATTTTTTATTTAATTCAAATTCTGAGGATTCTAATTAAAATTCTTTGAGCAGAAACAGTTCTACTTGTATATATTTAAACTGTGGGAAGAGTTAAAAAGCAGACTGTTAGGCATCTCTTGGATGGCCAAGAAATTGCAATTAAAAGGTGTGCGAAATAATTTAGCATATATTGGGTAAGTCTGTAAGAGCAATTTTTATAAATTTCTATAAAACACCGGAGACTTTGTATACAATTCTATGAAGGTTCAAATTGGCAGCTAAGCTAGTTAAACACTCTGCATAGTTAAACACTCTGCATTTAGAGCATTCAAAAAGACACTGCAGCAAAGCTTTATATTATTCCTCAATTTTCATGCTTTCAGATGTTTAGTTGGATCTGTCAAAAGTGCAGTACAGTTCAACTCCCATCTACTGTTGCAATCTCAAGGGATATTTTCAAGACAGTCCTTGGTATAAGCAGTGAGATGAAGGAATAAATAATTTTTTGGGAGTAGAGCAACTTTAGAAGTTGCTTTCAGATATTTTCCTTTATCAGTTCCAAATCACTTACGATAAACATAAGAAGTTCTCATTTGGGACAGAGTGAGTTTTGGGTCAAGAAGCCAAAGGTGATGGCTTTAGGCAAGAGTTGAGTAGAACTAGACAAAAGCAGCTCTGTTTTACAGTTTTAGGCAGTAGACTACCTGAAATATCTCGCCTGCTACTTGAGCTCACCTACTATCAAAACAAAGCTAAATATCTAAGTTTGGAGTATCAGTTTCCTACCCAGGTAACAGGCTACTTAGCAGCTTTCCTTATCTGAAAGTAAAACCATAATTTTGAAATAGCTTTGGTTTTGAAAGATGAAATTTAAGGATGCTGAGGTTGCAGTGCGAATGACAACAGGATTCTAACTGTAAGAGAGTGAGAGTTCAGGAAATGTTGATACTTTTCTTGGATGACGTTGCGTATACAGATCTAAGCTCCAGATTTTGTGGTATGTCAGTTAAACTGAATGTAGGATTTTGGACCCTTACTGTATTTTTTGGTGGTTCCCAACTGTCCTAGAACCTCATTTATTTGAATAGTCTTAACTGTGAAAAAAAAATCTAATAAAAGCCTTCATAGTTTGATTATGCCATGCTTTCAGCAATGAATCTGTCACCGTGTCTATCTGAATTGTGGCAAGTTTTTTCTCTTATTTGTTTTCTACTAGACATAGCTTTCTTGGCAGCTATTTATGTGAATTCCAGAAATGTAGTTTGCTTGCTAGGGAACACCGTGGTCTAGCAAAATGAGTTTCTGGTCAGGATTCTCTGACAACCATACTGAATAGACATAGGCGTTGGGCAGTTACTTCCCTCCGTCATTCTCCAAGCTATGAAAAAGAAAAAGCACAGCAGAAATTAATTTTGAGAAAAACATGATCTTCTTAGTTTGACTGTTAAGGCTTCCTTAATAAAATAAAAACAATAAAAGAACAAGCAGATTGGACCACTCAGGCAAATGGAAACAAGCTTTATTTGGGAAGTTTTTAATCAAAAATATATAATTATGGGAAGTAGACCAGGAAAGAAAATGAAAGCATTTCTTAAATGACTGGTCCTAAAAATAAGTAAGCAAAGAACATTAACCATCTGTGCAGATCTTGGAGTGTTTTACCTGTAGCAGGCACTTCCTTAATATTTTGTAAACCATTTTGGTCTTCCAGAAATTCCCATCCACATAAAGTCCTCATCATCTTCATTTGTGGTTTATTGTCCTCTAACCCTCCTCTACTTCCCTCCTAGTGAATGTGTAACATACAGGATAAATCCCCTTCAAAAAGCTTTTGTTTACTGACTCAAAAAGTTCTTACATCCCAAAACTCATTCTCCAGTTGGAAAACACCTCAAAATTTGTGCTTTTTTATTTCCCATTATGTGAGTTATTTTTGAGAATTAAGATGTAAACAAAACATGTGAAATTTCTAACCTAGCAATGAGAGATCTGAAATAGATTGGAGGAACCAGTTCCCACTTGCAATAAAATATGGTAACCTGGCCGTGGAGAAGTCTTCCAGCATATCAGTTGTGTAAAGCAGTCCCAGTGTGAATAATGTTTCATAACACATTGAAGGAATTCACTTAGATTTTGGGAAAAAACCTCATGTTTCAAAGTCCATTAATCTCTGGAACACAGGACATTGAAAATGTTCTTTTCTAATGCTGTTTTTGGCTTTTAGCCCTCTAACTTTTGCAGTATAACCAGATTTCATTAGCCATCCAGTCAGACCAGGCCAAGGCTTACAGGAGGCAAGCCACCAGGTATGGTTCAGCCAGTTGCGACGCACAACTCAGCATTGACACAAACAGAATTTAAGTTTCACAGGGGTGTAAACAGAGATAAGTTTGTCTTCTGGTGGTGTTAAAATGCAGATTATAACTTCCTTTAAAGTTGTTTTGTCTTTCATAGCCTTTGATTTTGAAGCTTAGCCTTGATGTATAAACACACACCTGAGAGGACAAAAGCAAACAATAAATCAAATCTAGATTTTGCACATCTTATAATCCATCATGTTTGGTTTATACAAACCAAAGCAATGGTCCCTGCTTTCAAGGGACCATGCTGGGGAGGGCAAGGTTCAAAGCACCATGCTTGGGAGAGCAAGAGGTTCCTAAGCACTGCACATCTGTTCTTGAAGTACTTTTGTAATACGCAACCATGAATGACCTCTAAATTCATATTTTAAAGGGAAACCTGGGACGATGTGGGCATTGTTGAGATTGTACAGGTATTATAGGGTGTTGTATCTGGTTTGATCGGTGAAAATTTTAACAGTGATTTCAGTCAGAGCAGAATTTGGCTATTATTTTACAAAGTCTTATCAGAGCCCAGATGGAAGAAGTTGTTTATTTATTGGCACAGACTTTCTAGAAATAACTACAAAAGTAAGAGAGAACCTTGTAACATAAACATAGTATCACCTAAAGAAATCAACATTTATTTTTCCTAATTCTTACTCTTTAGGAGATTTAAGCACTAGAAGACTTTTTAAGACTTGTTAGAGCAATAGAAAGGCATTTGAACATCTGTAGCAAAGACTGGAATAGGGGCAAAGGATTTAATTTCCTCTTTGTCAAGGAGGGTCAGTAAGATCTGATCTCCTCAGAGGTAGGAGGGAATTGGTGCAGTAAAAGGAACTGCCTTAACAATCACTTCTACAGAAGAGGAGATGCATTTACTCAGTCTGACGTTCTAAGGTGGAGGTGAAGGACAGTCTGGGAGAGCTCCTTTCTTGGCAGGTGCTGCAGGAGCCATTCAGTCCATGGTGGTAGTGAGCAGCATGACTCTCAGAATGGGCCGGAGCAGCAAATGTGTCCTCTCTTAAATGGGGCCACAGTCCACTGCTGACTTGTCTATTTTCCCTCCTTTCTTCTGACATAAGGGTAAGGTTTTTTTGGGATGTGGGTCCTTTTTATCATAAATTAATATTCAGTAGTGATTTATTGCTTGTTCCTTGTACTTTTTATTCCCATATCCTTACAAAGAGGAGAAGGGATGGAAAGCAAAGCAAAGGTAAATAGTCTTTTCTTAACCTGGTAATGATCAGGGAGTTTTCTGGGGTTCAGAGGGGCTTTCTTTCCTCAGGTGGGCACTCATGGTGCTGTGAGCAAAGTAATGGCTGTCAATGGCTGTCAACAAAGTAAAACAGAAGAGGACAAAACCAGACTGGTAATTAATTATGTTTAATTGGTATAATTAATTAGCTTGTTTCTGAAAGCAGTCACAGAATATCTCCCTTGTGACGGTTGAGAGAAAACTAGAAGTCAAATATCCTTTAATTGTAATTCTTTGTATGAGTTTTATTAATGTTTCAGAATACATGGGCTAGAAAATATCCACTTATGGTAAGAATAGTAGATACATACACACACGAACAAGTTACTGCACTACTCCGTGTCTTCATTCCTTCCCACCTGTCATTTGCCTGTCCTGATTTCCTCTGACTATGAAATCTTGGGGGACTGAGCACTGCACTTTGAAATGGCTCAGGCTGTGCTGGATCCAAGTTTCATGACTCACTGGCAGCTGCAGCAATGGAGTTTTAGCAGTCCATGTGTGAATAGGAGGAAACACCTCACCTCCTGTCATGCAGTGGCAGAGTGTGCAGCAGCCACATGGTGTGGGCCCATATGCAAGCACAGGAGGCACATGACTGTTGAGCTGTGTTTACTGTTCAGACAGCTGATCTGCATCTTCTGGATCAGGTAAAAAAAAATCCCACATGCTAGGTGGAAGCATACCACAGGCTGAGCCGTGTTGTGCTCTGTGACATGATAGAGATAACAGATCCCAGTCTCTGGACTCTGTGATCTGACATAATACACATAATCAGGAAAGCTTTCACAGTGCTTTCCTAACAATCCTGATCTCATTTTTCGTTACATGGGCCCATTTATATCCCTGAGAGCTTATCTTAGTTTTCTCTCCTGTCAGTGATGTCATCGAAAAGCCGAAAATTCAGTGCTTTATTTATTTTTGCTAGTGGTGAAATCTGTTATTTATGGATTTGTAGAAATGGAAAACAGATGATTAGAACTTCAGCACAGTTACTCTCCCACATTATCTGTCCTGTATTTAAGGTTATAGTGCTTATGTTGTTATCTTTCTCACTCTCCTCCAGTTTGGGGAGATAGTAACTGTTGCCATGAGTTCTGCAGAAAAATATGATATGTGTTCCATCCACTTTTCCCTTCCACCTATACTCACTCAAACATTGCCTTCCTTTGAGGTGGTCAAGTGTAAAAGTGTATGGTTCCATCTAGTTTATTGTGGAGCACAGGTCAGTCTCTTCAGCAGATACTTATTCAGGATCTTACATGTTTATTATAAAGTTAATTATAAGGACAAATCTATACACCATTACAGTAAGATACATATTTTGATGTTTTTGCTGTATTGGTTCAGAAGGGAGGTGACTCCTTGGTAGTATAACACATTCTCTAATGGATTCAACAAGTCCTGTGAGGCTCTGATCTGACTGCATGCCTAGTAAATGAGTAAGTTTCTAACTTTCAGCTTTTAAGCCCAGGAGGCCAGCTTAATAGAAAAATGAGGAGATGGACTTTTAGGCATGATGTGGTAAACAGCATTAGCATTTTCTGGATCTAGAATGCCAATTCTGCCAAACCATGAAATCATACGTACTGATTTTACAGGGGAGACTTTGGTCAACTGGGCACCAAGATAAAATCATTGAATCATTTGGCATAGAATATGAGCTTTTATTTCAGAAATTGGGGAGTAAGGAAAGAAAATATATGTTTATTACTGATGACATTTTTAGACTTAAATGAAACGTTCTTTGTTTTATGTTTATTTTTAACATCAAAAAATGCCTCTGTGGAAAGGCAGTTTGATCAGGGAGGACGTAATAGAAGAGAAATGGTTTAAATTTAAATTCAGATTGAATCCAGTGCAAGTAATCAGTATCTGACTAGAATTAATATCTGACATTTAGAGATGGTAGTTCATGTGACAGGAATTGATGATATAGTTCATTTCTCAATGAAGTAATTTTACATAAAATAATACTTTCAATAATTTATTAATTTCAGAGAAGTTAAAGGGAAAAAAATTTAACCAAAGAGAACCTGATTTACCCTGGCTTTATAGAAATGTGACGTTTACAGTAGTAGAATGGCAGAAAAGCCCATGATGTGCTAAGACTTTCATCAATATCTAGTTTTCCAGAGAAACATTTAATGAAAAACAAGGTCCTGCATATTGTTTAGCCTTTTTTTAAGGAAATGAGACATAGATTATTGTACTGTGCACTCACTGGTGTTTCTCTGGTAACCTTTGTACCTGTGTGATTTCTTATTCAAGCTTGAGGAAGAATGCGATTTCCCAAAATAAGTGCACCTGACCCCAGTAAGGTGGAGTGTTACCTCATGGTTGCCTGTTCTGCTGGGAGCATGCACACCTGCTACCCCTTGTTGAGTTTGTAAGCGAGATACATGGAGTGGGGACAGTCGGAGGGCGATTTACAGGGTGTGGAGATCGGTTGTAGGGATAGTGTATAATTCTGCAGGGCAAGAGAAGGAGCTGGAATTCTTACTGAGGCAAGGCAGACAGGAGAAGCTGCAGGATTCAGGTATCTACAAGGCTTCTTCAGTCTTCTGCTCATGCAGCAACTTATGTTGCTCTATAAGTATTTAAATAAATGCAAAGAAAATTTGCTAAGTATTTTCTGGTTTAGTACACATAGGTGAATTGTTAAGCAAGATGGATACACAAGTCAGATATAAAAGAGGATATTTTCTTGCTAGTACAGCTAGAAGTATACTTTCTCGTGTCTTGTACACAGGTAGCTTTTCTTAATAAAAATGTCTTAACAATATTTCAGAAATAAAAATGAAGTGCTTTTAATGTATCTTGCTTTTAGCGGATCTATTCAGTGCCATGCGCAATAAATAAAAACAAATACCCAAATACTTAATTTCCTTTTTTTTAGGTTATTTTATTGCATACCATTTAAGCACTAGTATGTTTATTCCTGAGGCTTGATACTTGTGCTAGTAGTATTTTGAATATCACATCTGATTTTGTCAGAGAAACAGATTAGTACCTTAAGGATTGCAGAATTATTAGTGCTTTTGTTTTCCAATTTGAGTTTCTTAGCCTGAGTAAGTTATTGAGGATCCTGCTACCTGGCAGAAAGCTTAAGGCAATGCTTCTCCAACTCCTACTAAAACTTGTTTGGTTGTTCCCAGGAGCTGATAAAATGTCCTTTCTCATTTCTTAAGTAGAGCTAGATCCAGATCTCTTTTTTTAGTTCTTAAGCATGCACTAACCAGCTGAAAAGCCTGTAATGAAGAATTGAATCATTTGTTTAATTGGTGTTCTGCATGATAGAAACAAGGGCAGATGCAACTCCTTGCTCTTCCCAGTAAATCCAGGCCTGTGGAACATACTTTGAAGTGGTGACAGTTTTATGTTATTTGGAGTAAAAATTAATTAGTCTTTCTAGACCAGATGAATTAGGGTTTAGAAGGTAATGCAGGCTGCCTCTGAAGCCCAGAAGTCAGGAATCAGGAAACTTAAATGATGTAGAACGTGTAATTTTCTGCAATATTTCTTTCTATTGATTCCAGTGATAATTAAATATGAACCTTTTGGCAGTTCTCGGAACATTTTTATCAAATTCTACAGTGATGGATTGAAGGTCTCCATGTTCAGAGGTGAACAGGGTTGTTAGCATAACTCAGCCTGAGCTGGTTGAATGCACTTTGCTAACATTATTCTCGAGGGTTAAAGATGATTTTCCATTCGTGTACTAGGAGAAATATGTTTCAGTTCTTTGACAACCCTAAATTTGGAGGGCTTTGATAAATTGTTTGAGCTTGGTTCACTCTGGTGAACCTTTTTTATTTGATGCTTTTGGTTTCAGTAAATGCTTCTATTGCAGCTATTTTTTCAAACTCTCCCATTATATTTTAGAGCAAATACAGTAGTGATACAATATATGAAAATGAGGGAGTCAGTAAACGTGATTTTTTCCACTTCCTGCTATGTTTTGTGTGAAATAGGAAAGCACTTTTCATATCTAACCTTAACTGGTCTGGTAATTGCTCTGGTCAATGGTGAAGAACATCCTTGGTATTAAATACTGGAAATAACACCCTAAGCTGAAATACTGGTACCTCATTGAAATACCACCTAATTCTTTATAGATATAGCCTTATAATGACCTAGTGCACAGAGTGATCTCACTTGCCTGGCTGTTACAGCTTCGTGAATGAAACTTGTTCACAGGAGTCTCAGTCATTTGTGGTTGGGATCCAGCCCAGGTGAGAGCTATGTCATGGTTTAACCTCTGCAGGCCACTAAGCACCAGCAGCCTGGTGGGATGGGGGGCATAGAATCAGAAGAGTAAAAGTGAGAAAACTTGTGGGCTGAGGTCAAGGCAGTTAATAGGTAAAGAAGAAACTGTGCATGCATCCGAAGAAAAGCAAGGGATTCATTCACCACTTCCCATGGGCAGGCAGGTGTTCAGCCATCCCCAGGAAAGCAGAGCTCCATCACAGGTAATGGTGACTGGGGCAGACAAACACTACCACTCCAAACATCCCCCTCTTCCTTCTTTTCCCCCCAGCTTTATATGCTGAGCACAACACCACATGGTGTGGGAAATTCCTGTGGTCATTTGGGGTCAGCTGTACTGGCTGTGTCCCCTCAAAACTCCCCAGCCTCCTCACTGGCAGGGTGAGGTGAGAAGCAGAAAAAAGCCTTGACTCTGTGTAAATGCTGTTTGGCAACAGCTGAAACATCCCTGTGTTATCAGCACTGTTTCTGGCACAAATCCAGAACACAGCTCCACACCAGCTACTGTGCATAAAATTAACTATCCCAGCCATAATCAGCACATGCTAGAACAGGAACACCTCACAAAATCTTACGCATCTAATGCTCAAGGTATAATGTATAAGCAAAATCTATGAGTGTCCAAACATGCTCATTGGATCACTGAAATCCAGTAACTAATCTAGTTTTGTCCCTCAATGAACCGGCAATTTAAAGGTACATGAATATCAGCAAATCAGAGCTTGAAAATACCGCTCAACAATAAATAGCACAAAGGGAATTTCTTGATGTTGGGTGTAGAAAAAAAACTTACTAATTTCGTATTGGTTACCATTTAAATATTCCCATATTTTTAGAGAAAATAATTTAATTGCCCAACTTTCAATAAATGGTTTGTAGGTGGTGAGGGTAGCTATGATATAGATTATTTTCTTGGTTTTCTGATGTTTCTTCAGCATTATAGTATAGAAATGAGGGGGCTTGTAGTTTAGCGTGGTTCTAACAAGTTCCCTGCTAAGAAATTTGGAATACTACATCTCACATCCAGAAGACATTAAAAAGAGACTTTTAGTGTTTTCTAGGGCTGTAGTTTATGGTAGGATTGTAACTTACATAACTAAAGTTTATGTTATCATATGGTTTCTAGAACAATGCTAACAAGCTTGAAGATTCTCTAGAACAAAGGGTGGTTTAATCAAAAAGAAGAAACTTTGTGTCTTTGTCGAAAAGCAAGCATCTCTGTTTTTCTTTTTTTTTTAACCTCTTTTTCTATTTACAGCAACAGAAACTCACACTTAATTTAGCTTGCTACAGGCAGATCTTTTTGGCCTTGCCAGAATCCATTTCTGTCTTGCATAAAGAATGGTTTATGAAGGTTTTGAACGAATTTCGTATTCTCCAGTGGGTAACATCATTGCGTTAAAGTGATTAGTTAGGGATTTCTTAATACATGCAAGGGATCTCCTGCTGTATTGTTTGGAATAGACAATATACTCTTCAAATGCAAATATTTCATATTATTTCAATAATACTTTAATATGTTGGAAATCCTCTTAGCAACACTACAGCTAAATTAGTGGTAGAACGATGATATAAAGTGAATGACTTGCTATTGAAAGTGGAGGCAGCATCTGTATGCTGTTTGTATAGGCTCAGTTTCTGAAGAAAGATTTAAAAAGGTCCTGGTCCTGCATGATTAGTATGTGAATAAAGTTCCTGATATGTAAATTTTTTCAGGATAAGAGACTTTGTAATTTTCCAGGCAGGAGCCATATCTGTCTCCTTGCTTTGTGATACACCTCCAGTATAAATGCATAACGTATAATACTGGATTTTAATTCCTTGCGAAAGCAATGACTTAAGCTTTGGCCCTGAGTTAAAATCAGAATAAACAGGGAGCAAGCATTGCAGAGGCTCTTAGCGCGCTGACAGTGTTCTCTTTTGCATTGTTGAGTTGACTTGCTTACAGCCTAGGTTTGCAATGCGCTCATCTGTAGAAGGGCGAGACCTTGGATCTCCACTGCTCGCAGATCTAGTTGCCCGTTGGCAGACCTCAATATCTAACGGAACAGCTTGCAGCCAGTAGAAGAAGATGAGATGTTGCCATGATTAACCAAAGCAATTTTAAAAATTGCCTAACCTCATTGTAATTTGGTGGTGGCAGCTGGACATATGTTTTTTGATATCTCTTGCAGCAGCTCTGCTGAAGGCAGGCAGGGCTCTGGTGCTCAGCCTGGGACTGCAGGGGCTGTGCGTCTGTTACAGGGACAGTGCTGAGTGACGTGAGGAACTAAGGTTTACCTTTAGCTACAGTCTTAACTTTCTAATCAAAATACAGCTGTTATGTCAGTCCAGCTCGCTACAGTTATTGATACAGTTAATACACAGACTTTCTAGTATGTGTTCCACTCTCTCATGTATGCTCACGCTTTCAGCATCCTGTGAGTCTGCAGCCTGGTGGTGTCAGTACTTCTCAAGGACAACTGGAGGGGCAGATGAGAGAGGTTACAATGAGTCAGTAGCACACTGGTGCAAGGACGAGTGGATGCTAATGGTGGGGGTCCCTTACTGCCTTCTCATAAATCCACTTAGAGGCATTTTTACAAGTTTTCTAGCACAGGTGGCTTACTTGCACTTTCTTAATTGATTCCCAGTTCCACATCATACTTTTTCATCTGTTTACTGCTGCTAAAAATGATTATACCTGACTCACTCCTTTACACTGTGACTTATATTTTCTGGCTCATGCCTTTGGTATTTTCCTGTGTCAGTGTTGTGCTACACTTTGGGGGTTTTTCTAGGGTTGTAGATAATTATGTGATTGGAAATTGTTCACACTAGTGCATACCTTCCTGTGAATGCACCTGTTTGCCTGGCCTTCAGCATTTGAGGTGAGTTAGGTTAGCATCTGAGCTTAAGGAAGACTGGTGTGACTTCTACAATACTCCCAGAAAGAGCTAAAGAAAGAGCTAAGCCTCATAATGTTTTTTCCAGTTTTCAAGCTCTTTTTTTTTTTTTTTTTTTTTTTGGTATGTGAAGGACATGTAGGAAAGGCCGTATGTGTGGGAAGAAGAAAAGAGGTACTTAAAAGGATTAGGTGAAAATGCAGAGGAAGGCTTTATGGAAGGGTGGCAAATTATCACTAACAGTTTGACTAAAGCTACTAGAAAAATGTCAGAAGTCCTTACTGTTCTGAGTTAGAACTGAAATTTTAATGCAATTTCTACCTTTAGAAATGCTTTGTCTAATGGTTGGTACCAAGATCATTTTTTAGTGTGACAAACTAGCATATTGATTTTTCAATTGAACCTTAATATCTCTAGATAGGCAACAGCTTTGTGTGTCTTTGAAACTTGGAATATCTAAACTCCTTGACATGCACAAAAAACAATGCATGGCTTTTATTTATGCAGGATTCTGCGTACTATATTCCCAGCCAGAAGCCATTCCTAAGTAGATCATAGTGATACAAGTTTGTTTATATCTTTCTGATATAAACAAAGTAATCGTCTTTCAGCTTGGTAAAGTTCTTATTTTCCCTGTGTTTCTTACCCATGGGTGATGTTTTGCATGACATACTCCTCTTACAGCGTCCTCCACAATGGATTCATATATGACAAGTGCTACAAAAGGGCTTTTCTCTGAGTGGAGTTTAATTTATAATTGCCTTTCTTTACCATTGCTGTACACAGCCAGTGCCTGGTGCTGAACTGATGGGTTCTTCTGATTAGCAAAGTCTGAAAGTGGTGTTTTCAAGGTCTTATGATTGCTTGGGCTTTATTGAGCTCAGCAGTAATCTTTATGCATCACAGCTCTCTCTTGCTTCACAGTGTAATTGAGGCTGAAGAAGTGAAGCTGTTACAAAATTCTGTGTGTTTTTCTATAAATTTTCATGTACAGAGATTTTTTCAAATCACTACAATCCACTATGAATGGTAAAAGTGGGGTGAAACTGAAAAAAAAAATCTGCCTGTATTCATTATGTTACAAGCTAAAATTATCAAATCATATTTTCATGACACCTGATGCAATATTGTGAGTCTTTGTAAAATGCATACCATCACTTTCCCGGCTAACTCAGTGGCTCAATTCAGGTACCAATAGATAGAAATACTCAGACTTCCTGTGCTGTTGCTTAAATACAAAAGAAGAGTAGGGCTTGATGGTTCCCAGAGTTTTCTGTGGAAGATGGCTTATTTAATCACCAGGAGTGAATCTTGCTGGAGCATCTCCTTCCCTCTGCCGTGCCCTGGCAAGTGGGGAGCTGCTGAGCCGTGAGGACTAAATTTGCCGGTGATTTCTTTAACCTTTTTTGCTTCTTACATTGCACCGCAGTCATAAGCTTCAGCTGAAATACATGAATGTTAATCTTTTAACAACAAGTGGAGAGTTTAGTGTAAAATAGAGATGATAGAAAATAATTTATAGAAAGTTATAGAAAGACTATTGTTTAGTAGTGTTACGGAGTTTCACTGAATATGGTAGTAAATAATTCTCAAGCCTTTGCTTTAGAAAAATACATAGCCTAGAGAACTCTAATATGCAATTGACTTTTTAAAATACTTGCCATTTCAGAAAACCATTCAAACTTTGATGTTGGATTTTTTCTGTGTTTTTAATTTATTTTCCAACCCAGCTAATCAAGTATGAAGCAAGCATATAAACCTTTCTATTTAGAGCTGAAAGAATGACAGAATATATTGCATTATTCTGATGGTGTACTCAATAACTTGTTACTCCAAGAACTTCCTACTTGAGATGAATGTCTTTCTTGAAAACCAGTTTTCAGAGTTACTAAGACTTCTGACCATGCAAATATGTACTCAGCAAGGAAGTGAATGGAGAATAAAACTTGGGCATGGCAAAGTGAGTCTTTTTGTGTCTGTGGCTCTGTAAGAGTAGTTAAAATTATTAAAATTAGTTTTGTCCACATATTCTCAGCAGTAGTTTACAAGGAGGTAGAAATAATATATATTTTATAGATGGGAAATAACTCTGATATTCTGTCCATGTCAGCAGCAGCAGAAGGATTAAGCCCAGGTGTGTTAACATGTACACTAACTTATAAATAGGGAGGAGGGATGAGCCTGCAAGTCCAGTCACCATCTTCTTCTCTCAGCACAGAGAAAAGCAGTACAGTAAGTCAGAGTACAAGAGAAGCAGAGTAACAAGCACACTTTGACTAAGCTGCCTATGGAGTAATACAGCTTTGGAGTGTGAGTGCTTGGATATTTTATGTCACCCATATAATTAGCAATTCCATATCTCACATACTTAAATCATTGACCTTTTGGCTATTAGCACAAATAGAAAATTCTATTTATAATACGAGTGAATTGCAGTTACAAAAGGAAACACAACAGAGATAGGAGTGAGCTGGAAATCTGTTCATTTTATGTAGCCAACTTCCGAAGTGAGTACTCTGTATTATATGATGGTTGGGGTTGCTGTAGATCTTGTAAGCGTTTGAAAATTGCAAGTAGTGCCACTGCAGTGTAGTTCCTACCTTTGATCCACTGATCAAGATGTATAGTGGATGTTACTCCCAAACTGCTAAGAGAGGCAATTGAGATTTGCAGGTAGTTTGACAGCAGCTACAGCTGTGAATCAGAAAATAGTTGGGACAAAGAAGTTATACCCAAAATTGTGTACACATTTTTTATCTGGACAGGCATGCCAAAATTTGATGGATGGAGACAAATATAAGGAGGGGTCAGAAGAGATACCGTGGAGGGGAGAATTATGTTGATATACCAACCTGTGTCAGAGCAGGCACCTCAGTGTAATTTACTGCAGGAGAGAGTTCTAGGATCAAGTTTTTCTCATAAGGTACTAATAACTTGGAAAAATACCTAAATCTGCACCCAAGCCAATTTGTAAAGGCAGTGTGTAATAGCTTGTTGTGTAATCAGGAAAAATAAAACCACACAAATTTACTCTGTTTTTAAAGTTTAGTTTTAGTAGAATTTTATGGCTATGTCCTATCTTTACACAAAAAAGTGACTAACTGGAAACCCACATATTTATGAATGCTGGGAAAAGCTGATTGTATGAGAACGTTGTGAAAATATGCATAACAAATTCTAACAATTGGTAACTGAAAAACTGAGGATTGAGCAAACAACTGAACCTTGTTTTTATTCAATTCTAGATACTGCCTCTGGATCTGCAGTGAAACAGAGTCTACCTTATTAGAGGTTGGTGACTTTTATTTTTTCAGCTCTTACATACAATTTTAAAGTAATCTTTCTGAGAGACTGAACCTTAGTGTCTTTGACTGATACTGACAAGCTGTTTTGTTGAATGTTTCTGCAGGACTGGACCCAAGGGATCTGTCTAATATAAGCAAATGACAGTAATTCTTCATATTCATTGCAGTTTGGGGGTTTTTTTGTGAGATACCTCCTTGCATTTCTGTTTCATATACTGCTTCAGTTAACTGTAATTTAACAAACAAATTGATGTAGATCAGACTTAAGTTTTTAGTCATCCTTAGCTAACCTCTCTGACAAATAGCCCAAAAAATCTCCAGTTGTATTGTTTAATTCATTCTTACAGAGTCAAATGTTTATCTGCATCTTTTTTCCATTTCTAAATTACAATGACATGACATTTTTTATGTATGACAGTATATAGATTATATACTGTGTTATTAATATATACATATTGTATAGTATGACATGACTGTTCGGTGCTAGTGAAATGGAGTACATTTTAGGCATGATTTCAGTCTTTGGACCTTGATTTATCACATCATTTCTGGAGAGAGCTAACTCTTCTGTTAAGCTGTTTTTATTTACATTCTATAAAACTGGTTTCTACATAAACAAATATGTAAGTGCAGCTTATTAATAGTTATTTGTGATTCTGTTTGTCTGATCAGAGTTCTGGAAGTTTGGTAGTGTCTTTCCACTTGGATTATGAGTGTGGCATCATACTGCACTGTATTAGTTGCAGTCCTTACACAACTGTGCTTAGGCTCTTAGTATGATTTACATACAAGTGAAGCTTCTTATCAGCCAGATCTGTGGGAGCCAATAACTGGCCTTGTGGTGCATTTCTCAAACTTGCAGCAATGCACACTGCTGCAAGTAGATGTTTGTAGGGGTTCTGCCCTCTGTGCTTACAAGGGCATCTTTTTTTCTGTGGGATAAATATTTATGAGATAGACCTTTCATTCCTGAAACCTGTGGCATATCTGTGGCATATCAGATCGATGGAACTGTTTACATTCCTTTTCTGTTTGAGAAAGAGTTTATTCACCTTTGTTGCATTGTTCTTCACACTCAATTTTCCAAGTACATGTTATACTTCCCTTACCAATAAACTCATAACTGGCATGGTATGTGTTGTTGCTCTCTTATTAAAGAACTGCTTATTGTTCTGTATGAATGAACTCGTGATCCCAGGAGCAGCTGGACATACCTGATGCTTTTTGTCTTCATTCAAAATGGCCGCAATCTCCTGCTGTTTCTAATTTATTTCTGTCATCAGTAAGGATGAATATTACTTTTATTCTTTGGCTGGGAAAAAAAAAAGGGCAAAATAAGGGACAAAGGTCCTTACAGAGGTGTGGGAGGTGTAAGTGTAGGAGTGAGCACTTCCCTGCAGAGGCAGATAGCATTGCTTAATCTCCTGCTGGCAGAGGGCACCTGCCTGCGAGCTCATCAGGTAGTGCTGTGGGTCTGCAGCTGCGCTGAGCTGCAGGTCAGGGGGAATGCAATTCAGTAGTTTTCCCCAGGGGAGGAAGCAGCTGGGAGTAAGCCATCTGTCTCCTGCACAGCTCTTTCCTGAGCTCCTGGGATGCAGAGTGGGAGCAGGTCACATGCTAAGCATATCGCTCTGATCACCATCTTTAGACAGTGCCTGTCATGTAAAATGACAGAGGCTGGGGTTAGGGCAGCACAGCTGGAACCCAACACTGCAGCCTCTCTATTACTCTCTGACCTTATGGGATTAGCTGGTGTTTGTGGGATCTGCCAGTCGTTCGTGTTTTGTTCAGGTCTGGGAGAGATGCTGAGCCATGCTGAGCTGCCACAGAGGAGCACTCTCTAGTAGAACTCAGCACTGAGGCCAAGGCTGCAGGAAAGTGGCACAAGGTGCCTGTTGTGTGCCTCTCTCACTGTCTGACTCATAGACATGATTCTGTGATAAGACCAAGCACAGTGACTCTCATATATTTGAAGAGAAAATTGAGATGCAAGTATATAATTTTTCAAGTATTCAGCAGGAGTAACGGTGGTGTGTTAATTATTGCATAAACTGTAGCATCTAATCTAGAAAGCTCTTTGAGGTATGCTATGAGCTAATTAAATATTCAGACATTCAAAACTAGTGCTTTTCATATATAGTTGTATTTCTGTGTCTCTTCCTCATTGCAATGCCTCTAAGCATGAAAGATTAGATCTGTCTGGATATAACTGTTACTTCAGACTAAATACTTGCCAGCAGTCTTGCAGAATTCCCTGTGGATATTTTCAAATGACCAGAATCAGTACCAATAATAATTTCCCTGGAAAGGCCTTCATAGGATAGATTCTGCTTATTATACATTAATTTCTATAACTATGCATCTGCCTTTTATATTGGAGGCATTTTCAAATTACTGAAGTATTTTAAGACGCTCTTAGTAAAGGCCTAAGCATAAGTATAAAGGCCAATCTGTTTTCCACATAGTAGATTGTTGTTCAAGAGCTTGTGCCAGCCAGTACAGAGTGCAGTCATGTCTTATTCCTCTCAAGAGAGATGAATTACTCAACTGCCTCAGCTCTTGCTTCTCCACATTCTTATCCTTGTATTGTTGGAGTGGTCTGCTTGTCTTGTGGAGCGGACTGGCAGAAATTTAAATGTATAACATTGTCTTCTTGATAAAAGATCTTCACCTGCCAGCTGTTTTGGATATGCACCAGTTTTCCCAACAGTACAGTTAATTGTGCTTTTGAGATTTTGTGTTTTAAGGAAAACCAACAGATTTTTTTTTTCAATAGCACTATGCACAGCAGTATCTTATAAACTGCTGCAGATTTGCAGAAATGGAGTTATTGATTGATACACTGATACACTGCAACAGGCCGGGTAATTTATCTTGCCATTTTTCTGTTGAGAAAATTTTGTTTAGGGTTATAATTTACTCAGGTGTTTGACACAGTAGAGGCTGTGAAAAGATGAAGTATGTCCACCTAAGATTGCCTGAATCAACTGTATTTCTGTCTTCAACTAATTTTATTGTGAAATAGGTAGGATCATGTGCCTTCAACATTTAATTTTTCGAAAGTTTATGTTTGCAGCTACATGCATACTTCAGTGTAGTTACTGCTGCAGTTTCTTAACATGCCTGAGTACTTTTGCACCTGCTTGGGGTTAAAATGCGGCTGGCATGTTACTGAAAGGCACCTCCCAAGTGCTACTGCCACTGGTGACAAAATTCTTTGACTTTGGTAGGGCAGTATTGAAGCACATATGTAGCTAGTGCAAAGCAGTGAGTACAATCATTATCAAACCAGCAGCAAATACTGAGCATCAGGCATAGATATTTCTGAATTGGGGGTGTCCAGAGAAGTCTTTGCTAGAGTGGGTCACAAAAGCCAGTAGCCTTGGAGGAAACACAGTAACTGAAGTAACAGAGATGGTGTATACAAGTTCCCAAAATAATCCACAAGCCCTTCATTTGCAAAACAAAATTAAACTGTATTTTTTCCAGAAAAAGCACTGTTTGCATAAACCATATAATTTATTGTAGATTAGGAGCAGAATACTTGTAGGTGCTCAGAACATTTCCCTTGTTCATGAGTCAACACTTGGCATCCCAGTGGGAGGAAGATTATCCAGATACTTGTCTAGCCAACTGCTGGCATTGATGCTGAGGTCAAACACCACCTCCTTTTCTTGAGGAGGGAAAGGTCTGTATCAGACACTTAGATCATTGGTGTGGTGAAATCTATTTGAATCAAGACAGGACATTAATGCACTTTTATGTGTTGCCAGTTTTCCCAAGTAAATAAAAAGTGATTCAAATGGATGCAAATAGCGTATGCCAAATGGCCTTACAGGACTCTGACATCTTTGATATGTGACTTTTCACTTTGCATCAAGAACAGTGTGTGTTTTTCATTATAAAGAGACGAACTCTGCAAAATAGTGCTTACTGGACCTTCCAATAATTATGCAAAGCAGTTGTTACTCGTAGATTTTAAGACCCAAAAGCAATTACTAGATAGTTGCAGACCAGAGAACCTTTCCTTGATACAGACATTAATTTGAAATGCATGGGGTTTTTTTTAAAGATGTCTCAGTAAGATGCTCCATTTGTTGATACTTGTGTTATTAAAAATGCTTATTCACTAAAAAGGGACTTGAGATCACAGATTAATGTTTTCACTGCAGACTTTTTTAACAATAGGCTGTATGAATCCCCCACAAAACCACTGTGGATAGTATGAAATCTGTTATTGGTATTTGCAGAGTATGCAGTTTCATCTTAGCTTTCTTTTGACTGACCAGGTAGGTTAAAATTCTTCAGGTTCTGCCTGAGGCAAGTTTGACAACTGTGACTAAATAGAAAGTTTTCTTTTGTCTTAAACATTTTTTTAAGGTGTTGATTCAAGGACTAAATGCAGAATACTAGTAATGACTTCACTAACATTTTGTACTGTCCTAATTACACCAAATACAAAAGCATCAATTACATATTCATTCTAAGAATATTTATGTATTGGTATATAATTCTCCTGTTTATCACTTTAAGGATGACTAAAACTGCATACTAGAAGTGCACCTTCAGCTGGTTTCCTGGTCCTTGCTGAGTTAGCTTGAGAGCTTTCTGGGATATAGCTCTCCATTTTAAAGATAAGATTTCATGCTTATTCTTCAAAGCAATACCATTCTAAAATTGAAAAAGAATAGGAGAAACATAGTACTTTTTAACTGAGAGCTATTAATTAATTGATCCAAACATCAATTATAAATGGCTCAATAATGCATACCTGATTTTGCAGATGAGGTATAACATTGCTGAGTTACATGTGCTCTGCTAATCCTGCATCATGGTAATTTAAACAGCCGTGTTGCTAACAGTTCCTTATCTCTTTTTGATGTCATCTGCATACACCTGCACGTCTATACACACATATATTAATGCATATACACGAACAAGATAGATTTTAATGGAATTGTTATTTTCTGGATGATACCTGTTTTAGTCACTCTAGTGGATGCAGTAGGATGGGATATTTGATTGCTTTCACAGAGTAAGCTTCAGAGAATCTCAATAATCTCCTTTAAAGTATTTGGCTAATACAGAGTGTATCCTGGCTACTATTTTAACCTTTGAAAGTTTCTCCAAAACTTACTAGCATCTCTTTTGATATGCAGAGCATTGAAAATGCCAGAACAACATGAAGATTTGAGCAATTGCTTCTTCAAATTAGATTATGACTCACAGTGATATTGCTGAAGTAACATAGAAAAATCTCATACCATTGAAATAATGGTGTGAAGAGTTCAGCTTTTGGGTGCACGTCACATGTGGACCTGGAGAGAGACCATCTGCTGTCTACTCTGTGCTGTTCTGATGAGAAGACCTGGGTGGGGAGCTGATGGGAAAGCAGTGAGTCTGTTTTGGCAGCAGCCAGGTTGGCTGTTCTCCCAGGAGATAAGCTATAGGATAGATAATGGATCAGGAAAGTAGCTTCCACAGCTAGAGATGAGAGTGGTGTTAGCTGGATTGGCTGATGTTCTTGATAGACTCAAGTCTGCCATCACCACAGTCTGTAACTGTAGAGCACTTCTGGAGAGCCAGTCACATTTTTCATCAGAGTATGGCAAAGGAAATCTGCTTCGCCAGAAACATACTGCTAGAGGTATTCTTCTCTGCGGAAACAAGAGGGGTGGTGGCCTGCAGGGTTTTCTTGTTTTTACTAGAGATAACTTCATTTTGAAACTTGAATTTGTTTCTAGAGCGCTGTCAAAAATAGGTATTCAAAATACGAAATTGTGCAAGGTGATGTGTATATACTGCTAAGGGATACAAACTGATCTAGATGGCCAAAGTGTTTCCTATCTCTATTTTTCTGTTGAGATTTTTTGTTTCATTCTCCTTCCTTTCCATTTTACCCCATTTTTCTTAACCCAGTTTTCTCTTTCTGTCACTGTTTCAATCCTTCTGGAGTAATAGCTTCCACTGAAATCCAATGCTCAAATATCTGACATGAGAAAAAAGAATTTTAGGCCACTAAACTACCACCAGCCATTATTTTCTTCACTTAGGCTTGCCTAAAGATGGCAAAGATGACTGAAATGATGAGCTCTTTAACCACATTTACACCTTACAGATCTTAGAGATTCCTACCAGCCTGTTCATAACCTGTTCCAAAAATTACCTAATCCAGTAATCTTATAAGCAGAGAGTAATTTTCTTCCATAAAAAATCACAGGTGTGGAGCAGCGAGGGTGACAAACTCACCAGCTACCATCTCTCTACCAGGCCTGCACAGGGAAAAGGGAAAATGGCAGTAGGTGCCAACACATTATTTTATGGCCACAGACTTGATTGCATCTTGAAAATCTTCTTTCTTCTATTTCACAACAGAGTTTGAAGATGAAAATACTCTTCTGAATTAAAATTCTCTTCTATAGCCGCAACATGCACTGGAGTTAATAAAGGATTTAATTTTAAATTAAACAGTAGTAGAAACCGATAACAAAGGTTTCATTTCATGGTGGTTAAGGAGAGTCAGTGTTATTTCTATTTCAGTTATATTTTGAAGTTCAAACTCGGGTGAAAGCTGTGGCTTATGATTAAAGTCAACTTATTGCTTAGGCTATTGAGCCCTGCTCCCTTTTGTGGCTGCGTGCATGTCTTAGGTATATTCCAGTTGTGTACGGGTATGTGTATCTGTGTGTGTGCTTTTATGTGCCTGCAACATTACTTTACAAAATTCCCATTATTGGTTTTTGTAGTGAAATTCAGTTGAGCAGTGCTGAACCAACTGGTCACATTCTTGTGTGGAGAAGTCCTGGAAGAGTGAAATGTACGGTATTGATATTTCAGGCCTACTGTTTAGGAAGTTCAGGTATTAAATTTGGTGCTTTAATAGACCACGTGTGAGTTACTAGAGTGCATTAACTTGCTGTCAGTTACTTACCTCCTGATACCCAGTTCTTAGAGAAATTGTCTTGAAGATCACACTTAAGGTGTGGGATACAACCTGTGTATTTCTGATCTCGTTTTATAGAAAATGAAAAACCATACTTTTCAAAGTGAGTGATGTTTGTGCAGGCTGCGAATATGTCTACGTGAGTTCAGTGTTGGTTCTGCGAGCAGCATCTTTATCATAATCTCTGTTTTGACAGGAGGCTTTCATTTAGCTTTGTATAGTCATTTCATAAGAGGCATTTGTATGTAATAGCCAAGCTGCATCTGGGAAATTGTGACAGGAGCAATCAGACTTTGGATGTTCTTACAGGTAAAACAAGCAGCTGGTTGCCAGCAGCACTGCTAAGCTTCACAGAGCAGGGCTGGGAAGGGGAACCTGGAAATTCCTCATGAGAAGTGCGGAAACCAGGAGGTGTCAGAGGGATTTTTCAGAGGCTTTCCCTGAACAGAAACCACCTGAAGCAAACAAGGAGATTTGTCTGTCCAAAGTGCTCAAACCAAACCTGGACTAGTTGTTTCTCAGGGGTGTAACGAAGAAGAGAATGAACAGTTATGTAGGTTGTAGGAAGGAAATATTTAAGCAATTCTGGGTCTTAAAGAGCAGAATTTCAGAGACTTGAGATTCTTGTGTAAGCCAGTCCACCGTTGGAGAAGGCATGGAAGAGACAGCAGTAGGGTGGGCAAGACATGAATCTTGTTTGACCTTTGCTTTGAATACAGAGTAAAACTAAAGCTTGTTTATATTTGTCCTGGGGTGATGTTATGAGTCGTCTATATTCCTTAACCATCTGCTTAATGCCCAAGGACAGGATACCTTTAAGGCGGACCCAGGGGCAGGGCCAGAGCGGCAGGGCCCGGGTGCGGGGCAGTTGAACGGCTCGGCCCAACGGCTCGGGGGCAACGGCCTCAGCCGTGCTGGGGAGAGGGTGCAGCAGGAGCGGTGCCCTGCTTCCCAGTGGTGTGCTTTCTTTGTTGTTGTTCCCACTAGCTGGGAAAGAGGTTTTGTTGGGTTTAGTTTTCCTTCCCTCCCCCTGGCCTCCTTGCCCTTTCCTTTCCTTCTCTCCGGTCCGGGGAGCCCACGGGGTGGCCCTGGCTGGTCCGAACCCCGGAGAAGGCCAAGCCGCCGAGCGAGGGGACGCAGAGGGCTGCCAGCTTCGCCTGTGGTGAGGAGGAGGACCAGCGCCGAGGATCAACAGGTTTCTCCTTCAGCTGCCCAGCTCCAGGCCGCCGCGTGGATTCCCCTTCCCTTCCCTTCCCCGCCCCTTTTCCCTTTCCCCTTCCCGGAGACAGGGGGGACCGGTTGCCAGCCCGTGTGGGTTTGTTTGTTTGTTTGTCCTTTTTTGTTCTTTTCTGGGCATTTGTTGCATTTTGAGGTTTTTTCCCTGTTCTGCCCTGTTTTATTTTGTGTTAATAAACAGTTTGGTTTTTTTTTTCCCACTTTTCACCTGTTGGAGATTGTTTCATTGGCGGAGGGAAGGGGGAGGCCCTTTCCTTTTGGAGGAGGGGCTCATTCCGGAGTGTTTCCTCCTAAAGTTTTGTCTCCAAAACCGAGACAATATTCATGATAAAATTTAAGCAAGAAGTAGAAGCTGTGAAGACTCATGAGTGAGTAGTTAACAGAACAGCTCTTGGAGCTGGCTTGTGAACCACTCCAGCTCCTTGCTCTGCCTGTTTTAGGCACAGGCGTGGGGCTGTGTTCAGACATACCTGTGGTACCAGCTGTTGTCAGTTCGTACTCCAGCTGCTCAGCCTTGGAGATGTGCAAAGATCAGAGTATATCTTCACTCATTTAGATTGATTTCTGTTTTGATGAGGACCTGCAGCTGAAAAAAAATCATTAATACAATTCAAATACTTTTGGGGACTTATTTCACACGTGAACATCATATATATAAATTATGGTGTGCAGGGTACATATAAAATTCAAAATAAACTTCTAATGTATATTTAACTATATTATGACAGTCTTAAGTTACATAACTCAAATTTAGTAAGCTGCTGAAATTTTCATAGAGCCTGTGCTGCCAGCACTGCTAGTGTAATGGAACTTTAATTTGATGTAACATTTTACTGTTTCCTAAGGAAACAAGGATTGTGCAACCCCCTTCTGCCTGTCAGTCCTCTGCATCAGGTTTTGAACTGCTGTACTAGCTACCACTGATAGGAGGGAGGTTTTCCGCTAGCCTTGAAGATAATTAAATTCTTACAAGTTTCACTATGACCGTGGCTCAGTAAAGAGGAAAAACCCAAATCCGTGCCCTCCTGAGTGGAAAGCTGTTATATATTTTCCTTGGCAGCAATCAGCACGTACATACCTCCAGGCTAAGCACAGCAGGTGGTGTCTCCTGCCCAGAAGAGATGTGAGGAAGTACATGTGCTGGGAGAGAAGCTGAAATTATTTTGTTTAAGGAGCATGAGAGAAGTAGGACTTCAGTCTGTAGGAAATCTTGTTTCATTGCATCTGTTGGCCGCAGAACAAATCATTACATATTTTTTTTCATTTCACCATTCATGTTTCAGTTTTTAAGTAACATAATTACTGAATTCAGCAAATATGCAGTTTTAGAGATAAGATGCCTCAGAGATGAGAATGAGTGGGAAATTGAGTCTCTGTACATTTATGCTTAATGCAGCTAAAGCTATTTTGCTTCATATTTTATCTTTAGAATTATTAGCTGTGAACCATTTTTTGGTTTTGTTCTCTGACAGTAGTCTGAGGTACAGCTCAGCTATCTCATGTACAGCTTCAGAAATACTTTTGTCTGGTCTTTGAACAGATTAACATTAGTCCTCATTGAAATATGATAAGAATGTCACTCCAGAAGACCTTTTTTAAAAAATAGATTTCTGCATGGAGTCACAGTGAATTTAAATAGATCACCATTGGTGTTATTTTGAGAGCTAGTAATTTATGTTCTTATTTTGCTAGTATCAATATATTTACTTTTACTGTACCGTGACAAAATGATTTGAGTCCTATAAATAATTTCTAAAAACAAAGCATAACATTAGTTCAGAAGTTTAACTTTTATGAAAGCTGGAATGTCCTTTGGCATCAAGCCAGAACGAAGAAAAGGAAATCAAATAATGCATCTTATCCAGGCTGAGTGAAGAAAAAGGCCCTTACAAGTGCTTTAAAGTTTGTTAAATTTGAGATCTGAGCGGCAGTCAGAGATGCAGGTTCCCAGTGTGGGGAGACATGACTACCACTGGCCTGCCTTCATCCTCCTTGAGTCACCAGTGTGCCAGACAGCTCATGAGAGAGCCTGTGGTAAGATAAGGGACACAGAAAACTGGTATTGCACCTGGAGAATGTCAGTTTTAATTAAAAAAGGAATACTTTGAATGAAAGGTGAAGAAATAGTGCAAAGAAGAGGACCTAGGATCAAAACCCAAGCCAAATGATCTGTCAGCGTAAAGGCATAAAAGCATCTGGAACAGGTTAGACAATACCTTCAAAAATATGAATAGGTAGGCATTTTAGAGAAATGTTTTGATGCACAGGTGAATTATTTTGCAAACTAATTGTTTAGGACAGTTCATTTTGCAGATGAAATACTTCCAATGAAGGTAGAATTGGAGAACTACAATTAGATTAACAGAAGTTGACCATCTGTGTATAAAGTTCCACCTAATTTTTCAAATAATATTAATAAAGAAGTGACATAGTAATCATTATTTTAAAAATATTTTAAAAAGAAAAGGCAACATATTTTTAAAATTATTTATTGGCATTATCACCACAGTTTATTATATCTAAAGAGGTTAACAAAGTCCCAAAGAACAGTGAAAGATTATGGATAGCCCTGACAAAGGGTAAGAGGAATACATTTTTTTTTGTGTGTTTAAGGGCATAAAATTAGAAAAGGTTAAGGACAAAGGTGTTCATTAAGGAAATCCAAGCACTTTTCTCTTTAGGCTCCTCGTTGCTGCTCTTAGGATGTTGGAGTAGATTAAGCTAAGCTTTGGATACCTGCAGTAGTTATATCATCTGTGGTATACTCCAAAATCCTCATCTTGGGACACATGCACACTACAACAGTCCTCACCTGTCATACTT
Organism: Dryoscopus gambensis; assembly: GCA_013389985.1. Taxonomy (NCBI): domain Eukaryota; kingdom Metazoa; phylum Chordata; class Aves; order Passeriformes; family Malaconotidae; genus Dryoscopus; species Dryoscopus gambensis. The sequence goes on from WEIT01025420.1 coordinate 99,866, forward strand.
TTAATTTAGAGGATCTCCTTAAATACAGCATGGCTTCTTTCTAGCCTTCATTCATTAGGAAAGTGATGCACCTTGAAAAAGAGGGGTAGAAGAAAAGGCAGTAGAGAGGAGTGATCATTCAGGTATCATCTCAAATCAGGACATAGCTGGAGCATGACATATAATGTCAACATAGTTATAAACCAGGGAATGTAGTTTGTTTTGTATGACCCAGCCTATACACTGCCATGGCATATTGAAGATGTTTGATATGTTTGTGCCACGAGTGCAGATGTGGGAAGGACTGCCACACAGTTATTGAGCTGTCCCAGCAGGCTAGGGACAGGTCACCTGCTCCTGCTTCCAGAGCTAGCTGAGTACATGGCATATAGATAAACTTCACAACCTAGACTGTCACTCTGTTTTTCTTTGTAAAGCATTTGCGTCAAGTTTTGGAGCTGTATAGAAGTGCATATAATTAGTGAAATGTTCTTCAGTGGTGGTGTGGAGATTTTTGCTTTTATTCCATTTGGTTTCTGAAATCTCTAGGATTAACCTTCAGCCTGAATGAGTCAGTCAATCCACTTATGTTCCACTGGCAGTGCACTATCTTTTCAGAAACTCAAATATAATTTGTTTTAGTACAGTTAATGGTATATGTAATCGTATTTTCTGGTACTGAGCTATATTTAATAGAGTTGAAACATCACGCAACATGTAAACCTTAAAATGGCCTTTACATCTTCTAGTTTTCTGCCTCCTCAGCATGATGTCGTTTTGTTCTGGTTGTTTTTTATGCCCCAGGTAAGCAAAGGGACGTGGTATGATTTGAAATGAAAGGTTCTAAGTATGTAATGTTGAAACCCATCAACTTTACTTCGGGTACATCAGTAATGTAAGCGTAAAGGTAGGTGTGAGGGCTAATCGAAGATGTGTGTTACATAAATGGGAAGTGGATGGGGAAATGGGAAATGGGTGTCTCCAAATGCTGTGTATGCTGGAGTAGAACCTAGTGGTCACTAGCTGCTCAGGGAGAGGAGAAGAGAGGTAAGAACCTGCACTTAGAATTTGGTAGGTTACATTATAAAAGTGTCTGGAACAGGGACAGAGCATTTGAAATGTGACTTGATGTGAAACTTCTCATTGTGTTTCATTCCTAATTATGCTGAATTCATTTAGAAAGAGAAATCTCTGTTTACCATAGGGCAAGAGCCAAGAGGCACAGGGAGAGGTTTTATTATCAGATAATGGTTATGAATTCACTGCACTCTATGTATTAAATTAAATGTTTAAATATATATCCAGAGAATATAATTGGTCTGAAATAAGAGCAAAAGAAAAAAGTAAAAGGAGAGCATGATCAGATGTTGAATAAAAACAAGTGATTCACGCTGTTCTCAAAAATTGCTGACAGTTTATTTGGGTTCTTCAGAATTCATTCTGCTGCAGCTGAATGCAGATTAAATTTTATTACAGAAATTCAAAGACACTGTTCATTGACCACTACTGCTTTCCTGGTTGGTGGGGGAAAAAAAAAAAAAGGGAAGGTCTGTGCTTCCAAAAAGCCTTGTCTCAGTTTAAGGCTGAACACTATGACTGGTGATGTTTTGTAAATTTGTACTGTACTGAGGAAAGTTTTTGGTCAAAAGAGAACATATATCCATATATCCATAGGGGGCTCTGAAGAGGGGCACTGCTTCTTTCAAGCAGGTGGGTAGGTAGCTTTTCGGAGTCTTAACAGGCTGTGACAAGCTCACAGCCTTAGAGGCAGGCACTCTGCATGGGGTAAGATAAAAGGGCTTGGATCCCTTCATACAATCACAAACTGGTTTGTGGGGGGACTTGAAAGATCATCTAGTTCCAACTCCCCTGCCTTTGGCAGGGACACCTTCCACTAGAGCAAGTTCCTTGGAGCCCCATACAATCTAACATTGAACACTTCCAGGCCTGGGGCATCAACAGCTACTCTGGACAACCTGTGCCAGTGCCTCACCACCCTCATGGTAAAGAATTTCTCCCTAAAGCCAATCTAAACCTACCCTCCTTCAGTTTAAGGCTATTCTCCCTTGTTCTGTCATGCCCTTGTGAGAAGCCTCTTTCCTGCTTTCTTGTAAGTACCTTTAGATACTGGAAGGGACTATAAGGTCTCCCCAGAGTCTTCTCTTCTCCAGGCTGAACAGCCCCAACTCTCTCAGCCTGTCTTCATAGGAGAGGTGTTCCAGCTCTGTGATCAACTTAGTGGCCCTCCTTTCAACTTGTTCCAATGGGTTCCTGTCCTTTTTATGTTGGGGGCCCCAGAGCTGGACATGGTACTCCAGGTAGGGTCTTAACAGAGCAGAGTAGAGGGGCAGAATCACCTCACTTGGCCTGCTTGTCATGCCTTTTTTTTTTTTTTTTGATGTAGCCCAGGCTTTCTGGGCTGCAAGTACACATTTCTGGGTTATATTGAGCTTTTTGTCCACAAACATTCCTAAGTCTTCCTCTCCAGGGCTAATCTTGATCTATTCTCCAGAAAGATTGCAGAGGCTTGGCAGTTTGTCCCTAACTACTATGATCAGCTCCTCCCAAGTCCAAAGGCAAATGTCACCACGATGTTAAATAAAATATGTTCCTGTGTTTCTTCCTTTTCTTCCATAAATTGCAGCTGAACACCCAGCTACCTACCCCAAATCTTTGTTTCTGAAGGAGCTTGTGCAACTGCTTATTGGAGAATGTGAGTAAAGAAAAAAAAAACATTTCAAAAAAAAACCATTTCAAAATCAGATGCGGAAGACTTGGTTCGGGGGTTGGCTTCAGGTCAGACACTTAGGTACCTTATAGCCTTAAGTACCAGGTATGGATCTTGTGATCATCTGTCTCTTTGCTGTATGTTTGTTTTGAGAGTCCTTGGCTCCATAATGGATATTTTTTTCTTCTAAATTAGTTCCTATTGAAGTTCTTCATTTTACTTGGTAGTCTCCTAGAAGAAAGCAGCTCCTTGGAGAATGTATGATAATGGTGTAATATTGAGGCAAAGTTCTGGCAGGATTTCATGGACTACTTTTATAATGTTTCTACTTGATTTTCCCATTATAGGCTTAACAAAGCCAAGTTTATCTTAAGCATGTCAGTCCTGTTCAAATCCAGTTGATTATTTTCATGATGAAAATTAGCATTTTAAAGTGTTTTGCTAGACTGGGGCCCAGATGATTGTTACCTCTTTCAAATGAAAGCTTCCTTGATCATCATAATAAGGGAATTATAGCAATAATTATTAATGACTGGTATTACTGTGTAAATACTCCTGTGAATCTAACTGCACATAGGAATTAGAGCATTGGTTCCAATATTTCATAAATTTGCCTTAGCAATCGTAATGCAATTTTTTTTTACTTTCTTGCTTACTGATAATTATTACTATTTCTGGTAAAGATAAATCCTTTGTTACTTGGAGGTGTAAATCCTTTGTTACTTGGGCAGTCTGAGTTGACCTTTAAAAGGTAAAAATCTTTGTTTTCAAATCTAGGAGGAAAAGCAGCAGACACCAAGAAGTTAGGAACCTTCTAATGTATCTTGGATCTAGGTCTTTGTGTCAGTGAAAAGGAGAATTTGAGAATAAAAATGACTACATAGTGACAAAATCAAGGCTGGGTCATTTTGACAAGCTGTTTTACTTTTCTGTGAGCATTTCTTCAGCTTATTGAGGTGAATATTGAAGAGAAGTGGTAGCACTAACACACTCGATCTTTCCTGGTGGTTTATGCATCATTGATTCTTGACTCTCCATTGTGATAAACATGCAGGGAAGAGTCTTTATGGAGATACTGTCAGTGGCAATTTTGAATGCTGAAGCAGTTCAGCGAAGGTTTGCTTGTATGGAATGAAACTCAGTAGTCTTTTTTAACTTCTATTTTAATAAGCCTAGGAGAATTTCAAGGAGACTTCTGGATGTCAGCAGCTAGGAGAACTCATATCTTTTCCTCATCCAGTTGGATGATGTGGAGCTGAAGCTTTTTCTCCTAACAGCAGATTCTGATAAAGTCCAAGGCTTGGATACCTGCTGTGGGTGCCCCAGTTCTGATCACAAGCCCTACACCTCAGCTTCCCACACCAGCAGTGCTCCCAGTCTGGGGATGATTGGTGAGCAAGGGAATCTTAATGCTGTGGTGTAAGGAAAGCTGGAAAGGGCATGGAGAATGTGACTGGCTGGAGTCACATGTAAAGTAAATGTCATGTTTTGTACTACCACACAGAGACGGAAGTGGCCAAGGAATAGAGAACCACAAAAGTTGGAGATGCAACTAGGTTTTAGTTGGGTTTTTATTTGTTTGGTGTGTGTTGTGTTGTTTTGTTGGTTTAGGTTCTTTTTCCCTAAAAATGGTAGGAATCTGAGTCTTTGAAGGAAAACCCAGAAAAGTGACCTGGTTTGGTAAGAAGGGCGAAGACTACCACAGGGCAATGTTCCAACTACTTGTACTGCCCTATGTCTAGACATGTTTTTGAGGAATTATTTTATAATGAACACTGTAGGTACTTTACAGATGCATTGCAGCACTGCAGAGAGAGTTGCAGAAGACACATTATTTTGTCCAGTTTGCCTCTGATGGGTTTGTTCTCTGGTCCTGATGTTGTGACAAATAAAGTCTTGTTTGTGCCATCTTTCTTGCAGGTCCCACAACTGTGAGCATTTGATACTGGTTATTGGTTTCCTGTAATGGCAGTTTCATGCTTCTTTTTTTTTGATGAGACTATATATCAAACTGAACAAAGCATCAAGCATACTTCCATTTTGAGAGGTGTTCCTTGATAACAGAAAGATGTACTGAAAAGTCAGAGGATTTTTTTTTCAATCCATTTATGTGACAAGATTGTGTTTGTTTGGAGAACAGAGGTAAGAGAAGTATCAGAGGTTTAGGTTTACCTTTTTCCTATCTGATGACTTACTCAAATAGAATAAATGGGATATATAAGGTAGTTTCATTACAGCACAAATTGATAAACTGGAATTAAATAAGAAAAGCTGTAGGTAAACACATAAAAATAAAAGGCTTTGAGTACCCATCACTCCCACTGTGCCCTTGCAGACCTGGCTTTTTCCTCTGGTATGGTGAAACAAGTATGCAGTTCCCTCTGTTGCCCCTCATTTTGTAACCAGATCTGCTCCTTCCTTACTTCAGGGAAGTTCCTGATCCAGTCTGGGATTTTCTACTTGCCTTGGGCTACACGGTCCCAGCTTCATACACCTCACTGCAGCAGCTAACCCCACACTGTATGGCAGGCAGCTTCTGGGTGGGTGACAACCTGGGACAGAGGCTCTCCACAGAAGCAGAGAGCACCTTGTGAGTTTGCTCACACCTTGTGAGCAAAGCCTGTGGAAAAGTCATGCTCTTTCCCTCCCTCCCTTCTGAAGGCCCCAGATTCCATGTGCAACAAAACTACAGGCAGCTGACTCAATTATCTCAGCCCTCTACAGTATAAACTATGCCCAGTATTTTTACTGTAAATTGTTTAAGATACACATGCATCACTGAGCAACTAGAGGAGGAGATGGCAGAGCCAGTGAAAGCTCTGTCATGGGGGAGTTTTGTACGGTTTGGTTTTGACAGACTGTGTTGTCTTCCATGCAGGGTGTCCCTTACACAGATTTTTGTCAGAGCAGCATAGTCACTGCACATCATGCAGGACAGTGTTTACTGGCTGTTGGTACAAACCCACCTCCTCCACCCAGCCTTAGATAGGTGTCAGCAAACAGTATTTTTGTCCTCTCCTATAGGTAGCCTCAGTTAGTGATGTTTTCTTTTAAAGCAGCAGTGGTATTCATTGATATCTCAGCTTGTTTTAATGGAGATAGCAGATGTCTTTTTATGCTTTTGTCATAAACATAACTAACTACTAAGAAACAAATATTTCGCACACTAGAACAACCCTGCAGTCTTCCTGAAGTTTATAGAAACTGCCAGTAGCTCTATGGCGAAATTGGAGCCTGTAGGTTAGAAAAATGACTTTTCAAACCCTGGCCACAGTTGATAAGCTTGCATAGTCATTTAAATGTCACTAATTTGTGCTCCATGTTTTATGCAGCACAGCAGCAATTTTGTTTTATATTAGGAAATGAGGAAGATTCTGGTAAGAGACATCTATCAAATTCAGTGCTCCTACTGCAAAAGATTACTAGCTTTTTAAGATGTGATAACATATCACTAGTCTGGAAATACACTTGTAAGATCAAAATTGAATTGTTTAGAAGATTCCTGTCCTTCATTGTCAGGTTATCTTAGAATATTACTCAATCTGATAGGAACAAAAATTTTTACATGCTTTTAGGCAGAAAGTGCACTGAAAACAAGATGAAGAGGTGGAATATGGCCAATATCACTTTTAAGTTCAAGACTAGCTTAATTTGCTCTTTAGAGGTCACTAAATACATTTATATTTAATTCTCTAATGGAACGTTATTTATTTTTAGAGTTGTATGTCTGCAGTTGTTCTATTTTAGACCAGCCTCATGCTTGAAAGAAATGAATAAATTCTATGAGAAACTTTGTGAAACTTCTATATAATGAAACTTCTCAAAACAGGTGGGTTTAGTTAAATCTTAAGTACCAGATGGTATATTTGCAATTTATTTCAGAGTTTGGCCATAGGTTCGTTTGTCAGTACAAATAGCTTCTCCTGCTTCCATAAATAAAAGCTTTATTTACAGAATGGAGTCCATCAGTTTTTGTAAACTCTAAAAATTATAGCCCCCAAACACTCAGTTAAGCTAACACAAAAGGATAGTATCTTCTCATATTCTTCAGAAGTTAAGGTTTTCATGTGAGGTAGCTAGAATACTTGCATACTTGTACATTTTATTTATGTTGCTACATTCCTTCACAGACACTTATGGTGGGTTACTGTACATATCTATTAAACTGTTTACTGCAGTTTCCTTTCGTTTGAAACTTGCTGTGCATTTTTCTTTCAAAAAAAATAGTCTCTGTGTGCCTGTTAATATCTCAACTGTAAAATAAATAAAAAATTAGCAGGCAACTTCTGTCAACTCAAAGGCCCAAAGAGTTAAATTTCAATTATTCATCTCACTAGTTAGATGGATTCCTAGAGGATGGAGAACTACAAGAAGGCAGTAATTTAACTGTTTTGGGGGGTTTTGACTGTTTTTTAACTTCTGCATCCTGTAAGGCACAGTGTTTGGGCTTACATGATGATTCAACTCCTATGGAACATTTCCTATATTTGTCAAGGAGCTGCTGTTAGTTTTTGCAGACCTCAGTAACTAAAAGAAATTTTGGAACATTTTCTTTAATTTATCTTCATAGGACCATCCACACTTCAGCGCAGATGTGTGAGTGTCTCTGTAAATAGCAGGAGAATGTTGCAGCCCTTCAGCCATCTCGTCATGGACCATATAAATAAAAATGTTTGGTCTTGGAACTATGTCAGGAAAAAAAACCTGGCCAATTACTAGACATACTTATTTTGGATTAAATTGCTTAAAGTTTGGGGTTTTTTAATCTGTGAAACAGTTAGCCTAATTTGTGTGTATTAAAAAAATTGGTGAACATTTACATGTGTACTAAAGATGTAATTGTGATACTGTATTATCATTTGTTGTTTTGATTTTTGCTGCTAAAATCAAGTAAACTGCAATGTTACAGTCATTGGACCAAAAAGTATTACTCTGTCAGAAATAGACCACACCCATTCAAAAGTATCCTATATTTGTTTTTACATACTTACTGTTTACTCATTCAAAAACAATCTTCCCGCAGTATATCCCACGGTAGCATTTCACTTTGGGACTAGAAATTGAGCTTATATGCGGCGGTGCTGCGTTTCTCCACGCACACGGTGGACGCCCGGCTAGCTCAGTGCAGGCGCCGCCGTATGATGGGAGCCGCCCGACGACCCGAACCGAAGGGTCGCGAGGCAGCGAGGGATCCGGGAGATCCGCTCCGCGTCACTGTTCGCGAGGTCCAGGACAAAGGGTTGAGGGAAGGAATAGTCCAGACCACAGTCCGAGGCTAACGGTTTATTTGCCCGAACCCTGCTCGGTCGGACTAATTCGAATTTTGGCGGCTTACCGCGAATTTTAAAGGAGGGGTGGTAGCCACGGTACAGAACCAATCAGGGGGTAGTAGGGAGGAGATAAGGGTGAGATAATATATATATATATATATAACCAATGAGGGATAATACAGGGTGATTGACATACATATTAACAAATGGAGCATCGAATATAACAGAATTTTCCAGATGTAGGGGTAGGGTTGGAAATGACTGACATGACACAGGGGTATGGGTTTTGAGGATTGACAGGGAAGGTGCTGGAATAAAGGGTGTGATTTGGGTGATGGACAGGGAGTAGGGGAAGGATGTTAACTTTATTTGGGGATGGGGTGGCGAAAGGGTGGCAACTGGGACAAACCTTTATTACAACTTAATAGGGGGAAAAACAGAACATACCAACTGGAAATAAAACTAATTTTTCCACACTACCACACTTATACTTTCTCAAAGAAGGAATACCCAGTTGGGAATTTGGTTTAGTAGCATTGCTTTAGCTTCTAAAACAAGCAAAAGAGCTTGCATACCCTATGTAGTGATCGCAACCCCTTATGTTTTGTAGTTCATATTGCATGTCGTGCTTCTCACAAAGTGCTGTCTGCTATTCCTCTGTCTGTTCAGACAAAGTTTTAGACATTAGCCTGTTCATTTAGATTTCAGCATCACCCCATGGAAATAGCCTATTTTGCATGTGCTGGTGAAATCTGCTTTTTGTTGAAAATAAAAATCACATAAAACTCCAAAAAGTTTATGCAGGATTACAGTTTGGGGAGGAAGAAGTTAAAAATATGTAAACCAATTGCATTAATATATGTTAGAAAATAAGGGTTAAAGGAAAGAGGGCTTCTCATTCCCAATTTTTATAGAATTTATAATCCTGGTCTGACTTAGTTTTGTGTTTTCCCCAAAGGTGAAAATTTACGTATTTAATTGATTTTCCACTAAATTCTCACTGATAACAGAGTTTTCTACTTCAATTAATTGCTAGGCTCTTCCCCCTGAAATCTATGATATTTAGAACTCTTCGTTTCATATTGTCTCTTCATTTGCAGTTAGCAATCTCTCACAATGCATTTCTAAGGAGAAAGTGGAAGATTGGAAACATGATTGTTTCTGGATTTGGGAATGAATGTTATTGCAGGGGAAGGTCCTTCCTAAGAGAACCCAAGTGTCCGATTCATTTTTTATTTGGAGGAACACAGTTGTTCCCAAGCTGAAAAGATCTTTTTTTCTCTTTTTGTTTTTTTTATGTTTATTTTCTCTGGTCAGACGGCTAGTGCTGTGTGCTGTGTGATGGAACTGTTGATTCAGAGAACTGTGAACAAATATAGATGAAAAAGTCAAAAGCCATGGTCTGGCAAAGAGGAGAAAGGGCTGGTGGTGAGTAGCAGAGGATGATTGTCACTGGCAATGCAGGCTCTTGGTGGAACAGAAGTAGGAGGCTTTCTGTCTATTTTGTGTCACTTTTGCTTCTTTACTGGCAAGCTAGTGATCTAGGTTGACTTGCGTTTGAAAATACTTGTTGGTACTGACTGGGAAGTATGTCTGACATGAGAATGAAGATTAAATACTGGCCTCCCACTTCCGTTTTCCTGTGATTTTCACGCAGCCAAATGCTATCTCATGCTGCTTATTAGGAATCACACTGACATTTTTTTCATTCAGAATTGTAGTGTGACATGAAGAACTCGTAGGGAATGGAATAAAATTAAGTGAGCAAATCATATATTTCTTCTAGCATTCTAGTGGTTTGTTGTGGGAGAAGGCACCTTTATTTCCTCCATCAGTGCAATGATAAGGACAGTAGTCCACTCTAAAAAGCAGCTATATAATATGCTCTCTCGGAGTTTGCAGACTGAGTAGAAAACAGATAAAAATCCAAATGTGCAGATTAGAAAGCGAGCAGGAGAAAATGCCTTCTGACTGTTGTGTACTTTGCTATGAGTATTAATTTGCAGAGAGAATATAAGTTGGTATTTCTGTGGTTTGGCATCTGAAACAGTTTTTCAGGGCACCAGATTCCTGTGGTAACAAGATCTCTGAATCAGGACCATGTTGTTGCCCAGATTTCTGGAGTTGGCAGAGGTTGTTCAACAGAGTACTCTGCTGCATCAGACAGAGGCCGAGGGAGCACAACGGGCACTGTCAGGATTTCAGTCTCACCCTTCTGACACGTGCTGTGCTCTGGGGAGGACCTCAGGCCTGGCCCGTTGCAGTGGTCTTGTCCAGTGATCCGGATCCACGGCTGCCCTGGCTGCTGTCAGCCCAGCCCCAAATTGCTTGTTTGGGGGCCATGGGCTTGTGCCTCCGAGGCGAGGGCTGCCTGTGGACCCTGGGTACCCATGCCCCTGCCCTCACCCAGTGGCCCCCTCCCACCCAACCCTTTTCAGAGCAACTCCAGCAAGATGTTTGCTTGCAGGAGTTTGTCTCTTGTGTGCATGGTAAAAGGTTTGTCATGAAAGCATTTCAGTCAGCTGGAAACATTTATTGGCTTGAGCTTCATGCTTAAAAAGAGCTGGCAGCCCTGAACTTGTTGCTGTGCTCTGCACAGGGAGTGGCCCTGAATTTCTGCTCACAGTAATGGATACTTGGCTTTTGCTACTTTTCACCAAAACACATAATTCAGTTGATTCCTGTGGTGTACCCTGAATTTTTGTAGGTCTTTGGATGAGGATATGGGAAGGAGTCTGGCCTTATTGCCAGGCAGCCCAACAGCAAATTGCTGCCGGGTCAAGCTTTGGCTTGCTTTATTTATCCAGTGATGTAACTTGTTACTGTGATGACCAGTAAAGCAAATGAAGGAAGTTCTTAACTAATGACAGGTAATCAATCCAGAGGTCAGGAACATAATAGAGGAAGCATGCATAGTAGAGTGCAAAACCAGCAGTATCAGATAGAGGAGAAAACCATATTAAACAGATTGTTTCTTAAGCTCAAAATGTATGAAGAGGTTCAGTTGCTATAGGGGTTGGGCACTTGGCCCAAGGAGAGTGATGTGACCAAAAAACTCGTGAAGAGAAGACCTGAAGAAGAGCATTTTCCCATTAGTATTACAGACAGTCTGTAGAGGAATATACTGTCATGCTGCACTTGATGCTAGTTTTGGATCAGCAGTGATTTGAAGTAAATCACTCTGTAAACATTGTAAACCATTTGGAGGGAAGTTTTGTGTGTTATCTTGGATACAGCCTTTTTTGCTGCTTGAGAGCAAAGGCCTAGGAGAATGTGAAAGTACTGCTCTCTACAGCTCTGTATTTGTCACTAGCTCTTGGAGCTCTTGGGACATTTGGAGTGGCATTTTTCTCAATATATATAGAATCTCTTCTACACTTTAAATGTGGCTGATACATGTAGTAGTCTGTAGTCTGTTGTACCAATAACTATGGTTACTATCTTCTTTTATTCTCATTTTATTTTATAATATAACTATAAATAAATAGTATGATATTTTAAACCTGTGATATATTACAGAATACAGTATAGTATATGTAGCAGGGACAATCGTATTGGCATGCAATTTATATAATTGTATTAAATGTCATTATTGTTTCAGAATAATAAGTAAGGAAAACATTTTAATATAATTAGTATCTTTGATATCTTGGAACACTGACTTAAACAGTAAAGCAGAACAAGCAGTTGTTTTGTTGTGGAACATCTTTAGGTATTGGTAGCAAAGTAGTCCATAGAAGAACAAAGTCACATTTTTAGCTAAATGACTGAACTGGCAGTCTTTATTTTGTTCATCCTCATATGACCTCTCTTTGGAAATTGGGGGCCAGCTCAAATTCAATTCCTGACTCCACAGGTTCTATGAGATAGTCATGGTTAAATTCCTATTGTTCTGTGCCCTCTGGTACTTTCCATTACTGTAGTGCTGAAAAGTCAGTCTCATCAAACAGAGATCCCTTTGAACAAACAAGAAGTCTGTCCCTCTCCCAGTGAGAATTACTCATATTAGTTATGAGTGTAAGTATAACATAAAAGGCAAAGACAGATGGGGAACTGCAAAGAAACGGACAGAAAATCAGCCATTGAGGATAGTGGTCTCAGCTTTCCAGAGCAGCCTACATGCTGTCAATTTAATTTGCAATTATCACAGCAAACAAGATTTAAGAAAGGATTTGAAGAAGGGCAACTTTGCAGGTGTTGCAGAGTTCTTCCAAAGTATGAAGTGTAATGGGAGGAAGCATAGAAGTGCTTCACTGAGAATTTAACAAGGAGATAATGAAAAATAACTTGAAGGCTAATTGTAAGTTGGCTGTTCAGTACCAAGTGAGAATAATAATGAGAGTGGTCCATGGAACCAATGTGAACTTGCTTTTCTTTGACATATCAAAACAGAAGTGGTGGCAAGGAGAGAAATTACGCACTCGGAGTGATGTACCAAAAGAATGGTCTCAGCAGCACTCTGATTAGGTGCTGTGTTTGTTCAGGCCAGAGGACAAGATTTTGAATTAATTTAATTAAATCATCTCTGAAATGATGAGAATCTGGACAAGGGTATTAATTAAGTGCATATTAAAAGATTGTATATGAGCAATATTATGCAGAAAGATTCTGCAAGTCTGAATTTAATGATCTAAGGATGATCTGGGTTAGAGATAACATTCAGATTGTACACAGTGATTCAGAAAGGATCTGGCAAAATGAGTTTGTGGGAATGGGTAATGAAAACTCTAATTTGTCTATGTGGAGCCTAAGCTGATGCCTGAATTTACAGTATCAGAAATACTGTCTGAGATACCAATTTGAAAAGAATGACACAGTATTGAAGTAGAGGTGCAGCATTTAAAAGGAGATAGTAATTGGCACTGAGATGTCAATTTATAAATGAGATTGTATTAGAGTAAAGTTTTAGGAGGAAAAAGGACCAAAAAATTCTTCAGAAAGCACAGAAGAAACCATGCAGTTGTTCCTTTGAATGACATCCAGAGCAACATTTAGGGAAATCAGGATAAGACTGTGCCAAGGCAGGCAAAACATCAGAAGTAGAAACTCCTAAAAATGAAAAACTGTTGACATATCAGGAAAAATGAAAAATGAGCCCATTTCTTGGGGCCTGTATAACTGCAAATGAGAAGAGATTTAAAGAATTCTGTTTGCACATTTTGAATGCAGAAGGTAAGAGCCATCAGGAAAGAAATAGAGAAACTTCACACGGTAGTTTAAAGCTATTGAAGAGCAACAGGAAAGCAGGAAGATGTACTGGTGGCTAGGGGAAACACTGGGGTGTTTTTTCCTTTGTGAAAGGCAAAAGTGGTGAGAATGGGAAGAGAATGAAGCAGGAGTGGGGAAACAAGAGTTTCTGGGAAGGACTGGGAAGCTCTGAAATGGCTGTTGTTCTAAGGAGAGTGGAACAAGTAGAAGGATTGAGCACAACCATTTTCTGTGCTTCAAGGATGAGGTAAGGAAAGAAAGGGGAATCAAAGGAAGAAGAAAAAAATAAAATTGCTATTATGTCTGTCTATTATGTCATTATTTCTCTTGGAGAAATAGGCATGTGTAAAGAGAAGTAGAAACAGGAGGATTTGAGCACTGGAGTTGAAGTGTCGGTCATGGATGTTATAAATTAATGGTAGAATAAAAGATTTATACTTAGAAAATATGAAGGAGAACAGAATTAATTTATTGCGAAAAATGGGCTTTGCTCAGTGTAGGAAGAGGAAGATGATGGTGAGAGGTGGTTCTTAGGGACATGGTTTAGTGGTGGATTTGGATGTGCTAGGTTAATGGTTGGACTTGATGATCTCAAGGATCTTTTCAGCCTAAGTGTTTGTATGATTCTATAAATCAAGGCTGAGGTTAGACTACAGTAAGGGAGAATAGTGAATGAATAATAGAAAGAGGTGCATGAAACGGGAATTTGAAAAACTAATTACTGAAATAAAATGAAGATTTGTAAGATGTCTATAAGAAATGGCTGCATTAAATGGTTTTGTAGTCTCAGAATATTCTCCTCTAGAAATGGGATCCTGTGATTGGGAGTACCTGACAGTCCACTGTGTAGCATGTCTTAAAACCTTACATGCCATGAGTACTTTCCTATTCCAAATTGAAGAGAAAGTTCCCAACTCCGGAATTTCTAGTTTGAAAAGGTAATTTGCCAGGAGGGCTGGGAGGCTGTGTGTATTGTACTAGAACTAGTTTTCATCATGAAGGATAAATCTTTGTATTTTTTCTTGTGGGTTTCTGACTTCTATTTAGGCATATTGGAAATGGGAATGTCTCATTTACATGAGAAGTGCAGAACAGGAGGAATAAAGCAAGGAGAGCAGGGCATTTTCATTATCTCCTTTTCATCATTAGTAAATCAGGGAATGCTAAAAATACAATTAAATATACAGAGAAGGCAATCAGCATGGATTGTCAGTCACAGCTTCTGTCAGCATGGATTGTCAGATTTTTTTGGGATGCGTGTCTAACACAGCGAAATACCTAGACTATAATGGAATTCAGTGTAATGAAATAGACCTATATCACTCATATATGTGTTTGCTGACACCAGTAACTTCAAGAAGACACTGGTTTGTCCAGTTTCCAGCTCTTACCTTTCTAAATTTTAAAACCCTTCTTATCTTTGTTATTTTCCAAAGAAAGTGTACCAGTTTCTATTTGTATTGTTTGTGCTTCTTACGAAGTTCTCTCATAGATGGAAAACTTACTTTATTCTCCAGAGCTTCTAAGTCTTCCTTTGAGGAACTCATCATATTATATACAAGGCAAGTACTGCAGGCATTTTAACAATGTCTTTTTCTACACAAATAGTCATTTAACTGATGTATTACAATACCAGTGACAATCACATGGAGATGTTTTCCATTTCAAACTTCTGAGTTCAATGAATAATTTAACTTTATCTCATAATAAAATGTGTAAAGTTAGTTTCTTTCTGAGCCAATGATCAAAATTCATGTTCTGGACAGAACTGTCCAATATGGCACTTGTGTTGTGGCATTCCCATATGAAATCAGGTTTAAGCAATTGATCATTTTCTTTAAGGAATCCCAAACATAGCTTGAATAGGGAGGGTAGAATATGACAAAGTGATCCCATTCCCAAAATTACTGTGTCTCCTGCCCTGTGTCCAGGAAATATTCTTGTTAAACCACATGAAGGGGAGATACAGTGACAGATTGAAATGTCTGAATTGAGTGGTCTACATGTGATTGACATGCTCTGAGTCTGATCCTAATTGGCAGAAATCTAATTGACAGAGTCCACAAACATAAGAATGATTCAACTTGCCCTTAAATAGACCACTAGAGCTGAACAGGTTCTGTCAGATTTCTGACAGAGAATGGGCGTCTTACTCTTGTGTAGGCATGTGCTGCTGTCTGTCCAAATTTAGACATCTATGTGGAGAACATGCCCAACATACCAAGAAGTGAGAGATATCCACTGTAATGGTAAGTGCAGGATTAACTACTCTGCAGTGCCTACATGAGCATTCTTTTCCCAGTAAACTTGCCACTTAGAACTGATTAGAGTAAGACCAGAGTGAACTCACGGGGATTGCATGACCTGGGGCACAAATCTCATCTCTGTGAGATTTATTCCCATTCTAATCTGATTAATTAAGCAGTCAGGTGCACAACAGCACATTTTCCAATATGACTTGTACCTTCTAGCTTAATGCTTGTTAGAGGTTATTGTGACCCAGCACTCAGTATAGTAATGGATGAAGAATGCGACAAACTAAACTGCTGATTTTGATGTATCCCAAAGTAGTGATTAACTGCTGTTATATTACAGTCTTGGTAGCTGCTGGGAATGGATGTACCAGATGGACATACAGGAATTTCTTGGTGGCATCTTTGCCAGCCACTGAAATGTATGGGCATGCTTTAGTATAAGGGGAAGCAGTTGACACCGGATGTACTGAAAGGTGATTGCTTTGGTGAGAGACAAACAAAGAAAAACTTCTTCCCGAATTTCTGCTGAAAAAGCCTCTATTCATTCAGGTTTCCAGACTGTATGCCAAATCCTGCTTGCTGCAGACAATTTTCCATTAACTTACTTGAGAGGACTCTGAATGTGTACAGTTGCAGGAGAGTCGATAGTTTAGCCCAGATTCAGGTTTTCATCAATATGTGAGTGTCTCTGTTCGTGCTGCAGTTCCGTCAAGATTTTTCATTTTGCCAGGAATGAATAATTATTATATGTCTTACTAACCTCTTGAACATCTTTTAACAAACCTCAATAAGAGTTCTTTAGGTTAGTGATGATGATCTATTTTAGTGATTAAAGACCAGACCCAAACTCTGTCAGGGGTCAGGAATAATTCCATGACTTTTGGGAAGTTACAGGTCTGTGCGGTTCACACACCAGTGACTATGCTGTTTGGCAACACCAGGATAATCAAAGATCCTTGTTATTTTATTTTTAAATACTGCTTTGGAGTTTCACCTCAGTCATGACTTTATGTTTCCTTTTGTCCATCTTCCCTCTCTCATCTTTTCCTTATGAAACAGTGGCAGTTGTGGTTTTCCTGTGTATGGGAGGAGAAGCACGTGGCAGTCAGACACTGGAAATGCCCAGAGGCTGCTGAGCACAGGGGCTGAAGACAGGGTTAATATACTGTTGATGAAGCTTGTTTAAATGACAAGGGTGCAAGAAAAAGGAATATGCTGAAAAGGCTGGAAGATGTTCAGATCTGTGGGAAGAAGTAGAAACTCTGGGATGTGTTTTAATTGATCTGGCAGATACGGATTATGTGAGTTGTGCTAGACAAAAATTATATATCTATGTGTGTCTATGCAGACAGAATATAATATATACACTCTAACAAAAGGATTCAAATGAGAATGGACTTGTTTCCTGGTACAAACATGGTTCAGGTGTGTATGGGGAGAAGAATGTGTCATGGAGTAGAAAGCTTTTACATCTGCCCCTTGCTTTCAGAGGTTCACAGGGTTAGGAAAACATACTTGATTCTCATGCTGCACAGAGTTAAAGGAGAAACAGTCTGCAGGGAATACAGACTTCAAATAAAAGGCTCAGATAATGCAGCATTTTTTGGAGGTCAAAGAAATGCAGAGTCCAGATTAAACACTGTGCAGTATGTAAATGCCATGCCATGTATGTTGGAGTTATGTTTGAGTGCTGCAGGGCGAAGCCTGTGTCTGCACCCTGTTTTGGATGGAATATTCTTTGTTGCAGGAAAGCAATTGCCCAGCTCCAATTGTTTTAGCGATGAGCTGATCAATACCCCATTACTGGATATAGCAGTTGCTGCAGGAAGTGCACAGAAAATTTTAATGCATGAATTATGCATGCTCTCCTCATTCTTTAATCTCAGAGCATAGTGACAGAGATTGTAAAGATGACTGGGGTAGTTTCTTGCATAAAGTGACTGCAGTGAAATGCTTCATATTTTCATGCACACAAGCAGCATTGAGTGGGACGGCCTATTTAAGAAGATATAAATCCCCAAGCTTACAGCACAGAATGCTTGATTTGAAAGCTTTGCAGCCATGTACAGAGCCAGTTTTCCTGCTGTCTAAACCTGCTTTCTACTGAAGGTTGGCTGAGGGATGCTAACGGCTGTGCTCTGCTCTGAGGTCACAGTTTGAAGTCTTTTTTTTTTTTTTNTGTTTTTTTTTTTTTTTTTTTTTTGCAATTTGCTTTCTGCCGCAGGAGAGGATTGCGAAGTTTATTGGTGTAACCATCCTTGTATTTTTTCAAAGACACAAACTTGGAATAGTTATTATGAACAAAAAGACAAGAAGGAATTCACCATCTAAGGTAAAAAGGGATATTTTTTATTTGTGGATTTGAGTGCAGTAGAGGGAATATGCTGAGACAGGATTATGATGATGCAGTGTGGTTACATTGACTCAGATACCTGGGCTGGAATGCAGAGTCAGGATTCTCAGGTGGATATAGCTGCAGAGATTCACGTAGTCTGATTATATTTTTAAATGGTTTAAATTTTGCTGAGACTAAATACTGTGTTTGAATCCTGCAGTTTGTTCAAGAGCGTATATTTCTGATCAATTTTTGTCTGCTATAGATGACTGCGTTGTGGGGAGGGGCAGGACAGTGACTGAGGTAATCAATGTAATAACATGATCTATTTCATTAGAGGCTCTAACTGAATACTGAAATTGCATTGACTTTTTCCCTCTTTCTGTACATTTTCCCTAACATTTGCAAGCTGCAGTAAAATGTGTGCCAGGAAAATGCATCCCAGAATCTATTGCTTGTCTGTCCTGTAAATAACTACGATGCTCATACTGTTACATTTTGGATAAAAGTCTGGGCTTTGATTCAGTGCCTAGACAAGTCTATCCTTACTGTCCTTCAGAAAATGATGTACTCTTAGAAATTTTACGTAGAACTACAGCTATTTCTGATTATGGAATTTTCTGAAATTTAAAAAAAAAAATTAAAAGCATTCTACATTTTTTTAATTTGCACATTTGACAATTTTGGATATATTCAAGAAAATTGTCTAACTAATATAGATGTACAGTAAAGATACCACCTTTTAAAAGAAGGTAAGTTAAATTACATTTTAAAAATAAATTATTTACTACAGCAAATGCTTAAAAATTCTACATCATTAATATTTTTGCACTTGTAGATCCTCGTATTTTGGAAAAGGAGTACAAATGCTTTAGCTTCTGTGTTCAGTAACTTGAAGACATACCTACATTTTGAAAGAGATATATTGTCACAGAGTATTGAGAAATAGCTAGTTTAATAAACCTGAAAGGTGTTACCTGTGTGATCTCAAGGAGCGAGGTATTGCCAGTAAGCATTACAGGCAGTCCCAACAGGATGCTACCCTTCCTTGGGTACATGCCTTTTTATTTTGAGTTTACATTGTAATTTTGCATTTGCATCTAATAACGCCTGATGGGCCAGTTTTGGATCCCTGAGTCCTTGTGCCACATTTGCACAGAAACACATATGGAGCCCCGTCTCAGTGAACAGTGTGTGTTTGCTTGTTTATTACCAAATTATCAACTGGAAGAACGCTGTACCAGAGATCAGGCGTTGTTAGTATTGCCCGACTGACAACAAGCGATCATCGGGCTGAAGCGGCAGTTTTGAACCCGCCGGTCTGTCTGGGAACGCATTCCTTGTGCGGGAGCTGCACCCCACCTGCTCATGCCCGAGGGTTCGCCCTTGCACCACGCTTCCTTCCCGTGCTGGGGAGGGCTCACATGCTCGGGATGCGGGCGGTGCCCGGCCGGCGGGCAGAGCGGTGCGGGCTCCCGGATCCGAGGGAAGGCCTGCGGGATGCTGAGTCACAGCGCGGGGCTGGGAGGGGCGCGCCGGCCCCCGGAGCAGTCACAGCAGCGAGATGAAGCCTGGGGAAGGAAAACACCCCTAGAGGGAAGAGGAGCATCTAGAGGGGAGGGGGCGGGGAGGGGGTTGTTGAAAATCCTCCCTGGCAAAGCCTGTATCTCGCGTGTGCGGAATGCAAACACACTCCTGGGCGTGCGAGCTCTGGGCCGGGAACAGCGCGGGGATGGCAGAGACAGCAGTGAGGAGCTCACACGGTACTAACGAGGAGGATGTGTATGATAGCTGGCTGCTGGCAAAGATGCTAGTCAGTCTTCATTTGCCATGGAGGATTTACTCTTATTTTCTCTGCTTCTGCCATGAAATATTACCTGAAATGCGTAATTTGCAGATTAAGCAGGCTTTCGACCGTGAAAACAGATGTAAAAATGAGAATAACTAACAGCAGAAAAAAACCTTCCTAAATTCCTTTCTTTCAGTTAATTAGGGAATACCTAACTTCATTTATCATGGAAACTAAGTAAATTAATGGAAGTGTATTTCTGTGAGAGAGAATTTCGCACATGTAAGGGTTGCACATTCAAATACTGAATTCGGAACATATGTGATTTACTGAAATATGGCTCAGCTGTTTCAATGCTTTGCTACTATATTCAGATGTATCAGTGAATGAACATTGCTTGCATTCTTTGACTGTCATAAATAAAAATCATCACAGCCATAATCACAGTTTCACGGATCTTGAAACAACATTCTCATTTTTTTCACATTGAAGGTGAGGTACTAAAATTACCTGTGTTTAATGAGGAAACAGCTATATTAATAAAAGATGAAGAATTGGAAATACTAATATTCTCTAAAAAATAATGGCTAGGTTTTCCAAGGTGTTTGAGAGAGGTATCCAGGGTCCATTGAAATTCCCTAGGGACCATGATTTTTAGTCGCTTTGGCTGAGTTTTTCAGAGGAGTGTACATAAATATTTTAGTCACTACAGAGTAAACAGCCTGAATAAAAAGAGAGGAAAGCGAAGGCAACCCAGTAACTATTTGCTGTTAATATAGGTAATTTGAGGAAGAACTGATTGTTGTTGTTGTCGTTGTTGTTCACAATCTCCACAGATAACTGGGTAATTATATAACTTAAAATACCAGTAAGTAATCCATGGTACTATACAGAGAAAAGGGTCAAGAAGGGACAATCTTGCAAGCATCTTATTAGTAAAGGATATTGTTAGGAATATAAAAGCAGCTTAATGTGGACAGAAGTGTCCATTAATAACATGTTGGAATATTGTCTTTCTTATTCTCATTATAAAGCCAAAGATTCAAATACAGTACTTGGTTTTCTCAAACTGCATCTTTGCAAATTTTAACTGACTTGGACTTAATTCTGGAAAATTGTCTTTTAAGAAATACATTTACAATCAGAAAATTGATGCATGCTACCAAATCTTACTGATTTTTTTCTTGCTCTGGGCTGTAGAGCAGATCCATTCAGTTCAGTTAGTAACTGAATGTATGACTAGTAGGAAAATCAGGAGCTTGAAGAGCTGATGCTTAGGCATCATGTGAACTCAAATGAACACAGATCAGTTCTCAATCCCTGTTGCAGTAAAGTAGCATTGTCAAACTCCTGAGTTACGGCCTTGTGATAAGCAAAAGGAAAGTTTTTTTCTTCTGCTCTATATTGGTTTTTACAAAGAGAAAGCAGAATTAATGCATATTAGTCAGAGGAATTAATAACAGGAATTAATGCATATTAAATTATCATGCAGTTGGTATTGTTCCAAAAGTGGCAAAATACTAGATTAGCTATAAAGAAATACTTCAGCATATATCTTTGCAAGCACAAGCATGCTTCTAAATTATTCATAACGCAATATAATTTCTTTTCCTGTAATTCACTGTATTGTGCACTCTTATTAGTCATTTATTTGTTTTTACATTTCATCCCATGGTTGAGAAGTAATCACTGAGAATAATCAGATTGCTTTTGCTTGATTAAATAGATCTTCAGACACTTAAAAATTAGCAATTGCATAAAATAATTTAAAGCACATAACGTACAGATACTTTACCACTGCTTATTAACAGAAAAATATCTCTCTACATAATACCTGCTTGCTCAACAAGTCTGTTCCCTAAGTACTAATTTTTCAGCAGTAACTGAGAATAGGCATGTTTTCCCTCTGTTAGCATTTTCCTGTAGATAAAATTGAAGAGATGACAGAGTTCAGTTAAACTTCACTCACTGGTAGTACCAAAAACTCATTTGACTTAGTTGAGCAGAAAGAGAACTGAAACTTCTCTATCTCATTTGCTGAAGACATTGTTCACAGTACAGTAATATTTCAGTATATCGGAAATGAGGTCTTTAGTCTCTTAGGAGAAACTGGTAAGAGAAGCCTGTGTCATAGGATTTCTGCTGGTAGCTTTTACTAAAATAAAGGCTGGGACACTAAAGATTACTTTATAAAAATAATTATTCACCTGCCTGTTGAGCTGGAGGCTATAAATTCATTGATTAATGTAGGTCAGTGAAATTACTTAGAATTTTTCAGATGAGATTCTTGAACTACATCTCATTCTTTGTTTTAAAAATGGATTAAGTATCTGAAAACATGGATCTGGTATGGGTACAGGAAAGCACAAAGGACCGGAGGAATAATACAGCAGAAAATAAAATAGTCGTATGACAGCAAAATCTGTTCCTCAAGATTTGATGTTGGCAGCAGGTATACTACATAAGATAATGGCACAGAAATCTGCAGACCTTTCAGTTTGGGGAGTTCAAACACAGGCCATTCCTCTGGGTGCTGGAATATGACTTAACCACAGCAACCAATCTCCCATCCTGAATCCTTCTTCAGAGGCATGGGAACGATGATCTTATTCATTCGATACAAGGCTGGTCCCACTGCACCCTATTACAGGATGAAATAAATTACCCTTGGGCTGTTTGTTTGCTTCTGTGTGCAGAAACCCAGCAGACTGTAAAAGTGTTACTGCTGCTCTTGACATCAGATGAATGCCACCAGTTTGACATTTTTGTGTCACAAGACTTCATACTTGTTGTTACTGACCGGAAAATGGTGTTAGAAATGAAATACAAAATTTGGTTGGATTAATAGCTGGAAATGAAAAACTGTGTTATTAATGGTACATATCTAGTTCTGGTAATGATGTTCACTTTGATATCCCAGCAGACACTTGGGGGAAGTTTAGGACATATTTCCTCATAGGAAAACACTGATATCTGAAAAAATGGAGTCTTCTAACTCATTAGACAGGCAAAATAATGAACTTACATGTTAGACAACATCATCAGAAAGTGCTTAGAAATTTTAGGACCTTGTATCCAGCCTGTGACAGATTCTAGTTTATGCTCTGCAGGGAAGGTTGAACTGTTCTTATGGACTGAAATATGTAGCCTTTCATGGTAGGGCTGGAACCAGACTCTTCCTAAACTTGCTCTTGATTTAAGTTTCCAGGTCTGGAAGACTGGGCCCCTTTGAAAATGCTCTTAGTGGGGGATGAGTGGCATTTCATAGCTGCAGGGAATGACTGCAGAGCGGTCACAAATTTGGCTAGTCTTTGTCCTCCTCCTGGGGCAGAGCATGCTGTTCCCTTGTGCTCTTTGATGAGAATATTTCAGGGACAGCCTTAGGGAGAAGTCTCAGCCAGGAAACAGCCAAGGGCTGTGAGCTGGAAACTGGCAGACAGCTTTCTCCTGCCAAATAGGACAGAAGTATCAGAAGGATTTCTGCTTTGTTTTACTTTTTTTTACTTCTTTTAGAAAACCTGTTTCTTAGAGTAACTTAAATCGAGTCCTTTCTGCTATATTCACATGTAGTTTAATGGGAATTAAACCAGTAGAAGGTTCCATTGCTGCTGTTTCTGCAGTCTTTCAGTGTGATGCAGAAGGAAAAGGGTTTAGGATGGAGGAGGGGAAGCCTTGCAAGGAGAAGCAAGGCCTTTTCCAGATTCCCTCACATCTTATCAGGGTGGTCTGTTTTGAGTGACTGGAGGATTATTTAGGTTAACCTAGAGTATGATGGTCTCATAATGAGCACTTTTGTTATGTGAATATCTGTTTAGTCACAGCTTTGCCAACTTCTCATAATAATTTAGGATAGGGTGTTTTCCAACTTAAATGATTCTATGAATCTAAGATCACAAATGAGGAGTATGTGAATTACTGATAGCATTGATTGGTATTTGATGCTATTGATCAGTTATTTCGTTATGCAGAATCACATTTGGACAAATTTTGATTTGTCCAGGCAACACAATAATTTCTTATATGATTATTACATCTTGTGTGAATCAGACACTTCAAAACAAAGCTCAATATGAATAGAAATAATGGCAGAGAAATGTAAGCTCCTCTGCTTCCCTGCACTGGGATTCGTGGTGCTCAATATCAACTGGCAATGGCAGCCTCAACACAATATGTCACTGTTTTCCTACCACATCTAAGGTCTCAGTCCATGGAGGCTGTAAACCAAGCCTGAGAGCTGTACCTGAGCTGCTTATGAATTACATGTAGCCGAAGTTGGCTACTACTGCCAACACTGTTGCTTCTGATCTCTTTTCTTGCCTGCAGTAAGATCATACTTTGGGAGTTAAGCACATTTTTTTTCATGGAAAGGAAGATAATTTGGGATGTTAACCTGCACAAATAAGTGCTATTTTATCATAAGACAGAAAGAAATCCCAAACTGACTTTTTAAGGCATTACTACATTTGTGATGCTAATGTAGTATTGATCATGGCTGCATGTATAGAATTAATTCTGCACTTTGTGTCATTATTGGTTTTATACTCCACTTGAAGCAGTGGAAACTACTGGAAAATAGTTATATAGTTCTACTACTATTCCAGAAGAAAATAATACTTTTGCTGTTTATGGGGTTCAAATGTTCTGTCTTTACCAGAACTGAATGGTGCAGGGGAAATAGGAGTGTTCCGCCATTTACCTTTTAGAACTCCTGACCTGATTTTTCCTTTCCTTCCCTTGTCATACCTGATTTGAAGCATCCATTTGAAAAGCACCTGGGGAAGGAAAAGGGGGCACTTGTGCTGCTAGTGTTAGAGAAATAGTTGTTAGTTACTAGTCTCCTTTGTGGCTAAATATGTCCATTTCTCCAGCACCTTGGAATAAGGTGCTGTTCATGCCAAAGGTGTGTGAGTTCCAGTGGTAGTGGGTAGGGGTTTTTTCCCCTTTTACACCACCCTAACTAGAGGAGCCCTTGATGCTTCCCAGCAGGCTGTGTGTGCATGGAGTCCATTTAACCTGCTGGGACAGCCTGCTGTGGGCACTGAAACATGCTCCAGCAGAGCCAAGGTACCAGGAGAAAAACCAATACGTCAGTTCCTGCTGAGTTTCTCTCTCCTTCCTTCCTCCTTCTTTCTCAAATCCTCATCCTAGAGCTAACCTCTCTGCTCTGCGTCCTCTGCTCCCCTGTTCCAGGGGTCATGTAATGAGAACATCTCAGACCCCAAAAACACCCCAAGCCTCATGGCTGGGACCAGGGCACATCATCCTCCCTTTTGACCCTTGAGCATGAGCTCTTCATCCTCTTACTAGGCAGCTTCAACACATGGGGAAAGCGTGTTACCCCCTCCTCTCTTCCTGTCCTCCTAGCCTGCATAGCTGCTCTGAAATCTATGGGCAGCTTTCCCATTGGAAAAGTTAGACTTTGCAAATTAATAATTTGACACAAATGATGCATGATACTCTCCTGTGTATTTTCTCTTCATGGTTTTAGTAGTAAGGAGCATGGAAGAATCCAGAAAGAGAAATTTATCATTCAGTCTATTTTTAGGATCCCAAGGGTTTCACATGTACTGTATGAAATTTTAATTTATTAATTCACTAAATGGGCAAGAAGAGTTCTCATCCTGATGGCAGTGCACAAGCAGCTGCAACCCACAACACAGCTTCAAAATTGAGACTGGTTAATTTATAAGGAAAACCATGTAAATAAAATTTTTCTAAGGAGGCGTCATGTCGTCTCATGAACCTAGTAAAGCAAGAAAATGCAACAGTCTTCTGCACTTGGAATACTCCATTGCTGGATGTTTCTGCCTGCCAAGAGAAGGATACTTTTCCTTTCATGCCCAGGGCTTGCCCTAGTTCTGAGCAGGGCTTTAGCCATACCTGCAGAGATGGGGGCAGAATCTGCCTCAAAAATAGCAGCTCACTGCTGAATGTAAGGCACTGAATTCAGCCTTTTTCAGCTGTACTTCCCTTAGGTCCTCCAGATTTGTTTTTTTTCCTGAACTGGGACTAGCACTGATAGCAATAGAGGACATATATGTATATTTTACAAAAAGTTTCTGACTTTTATACACTGGAACACTTAACTCCTGAATTTTACCCATATAGAGCAAATCATTCTCATATTGGTTTTAGAGTATTTTAGAGGCCTTCAGTTTATACACAAAAAGCACCGAAAAGAAGTGCTTGATTCATCATACATAATTTTCTGTATTCCAGTTGTTCATATCTAGTCTGATTAGTTCTTTGTTATTGCTGAGAGGAGGAATCCTGATGGGACATGGCAAGAAATATAAAACTGGAAGAATTTTGTTGTGAAGTATAATAACCAGACTCTTGAAAACAAATGAAATAGCATAGATGTAAAGTGTATGTCTTTAGCCTTGGAAGCAGATGGGTGAGTGGAGTGAGGGGAGCATGAAGAGTGTGCAGAATGGAATGACTGTTGCTGTTTCCTGTAATTATTTCATTCAAATCTTGCTCTGTAGTGAGAAAAGCTTCAGAATAAGTGAAAGAAAGTACTTTTTATTTAAGGAACAGTTAAACTGTTCATGTTATTGCTACAGGGTGTATAGGTGCAAAATGTTCTTATACAGGCTGAGAAAGTGATGAGACAAATTTGCAGAGGAGCAACCCATTAAAGACTATTAGGCAGAAAGGTGCTAACTCTGATGTGAAAAGTTCCAAAATCCCCAAATTCTGTAAGAACAGGGTGTTCTTGGGAAGTATGGGGCAGCATCGTGGCCAGATTCTCTGGGACCCTGTCATGGGCAGGACTGGCAGATCAGATACACCCTGGTGTTACCTGCATGTTGTTCTCAGGTGTTAAGGTGTGGGTTGTGCCAGCGGTGTGGCTGGCAGCCAGACAAACGGCCATGTGTGGTGCTGTGGAGGTTCTGGGCAGTAGAGCTGTCCATATGCAAGTGATCACAGGCCACTGGGTTGCAGCCAAACTCCTTAGGACCTTCTGGGTTATTCTATGAGCCAAAACTACAGGCCAAAATCAGGAGGTTACTATTCCTGGTATTGGTGGTAGTTTCTTCAGAGGATTTGTACCTTCTGTCACTTACTAGTATTTATAACAGAGCAGGATCATCTTTGTGATTTTGAGGTTTGCATTTTGGGTATTTTTTTGTTTGATTGTTTTTTAATGCTTTATTTGCTATAATCTTACAAGGTAAGTAAGGAAAAATCATTTTAGACCTTGCATGTTCTATAAAATAAAGGCATGTTCACACATGGAGTCAGATAAAGTAAACCAGTCCAAATTGTGATAGACAGAGACACACTTGGGTGTAAAAGTACTGCTTTCATATACTACAGGAGCTCTAGTGAAGCTGTATCTAGGACCACATACTAAGGAGACAGAAACACCCTTCTCCTCTTCCCCCCAACATCTTCTCCTTTGAATCTGTGTTTGGAACACGTTTTAAAATAAACCAGACTACCTTAATTTTCACCCGGAATCTAGTCATTAATGAGATAATACTTTCAGGAAGAAGATGCCAAACAGTTGAGTACCATCTGACATAAAATAAAGACCCCCTTTTACCTGTTACTTCTATTAGAAAGATCTGCCTGGGCTACAGCAACCAGAAGTCCATTGGTAGCCTGGTAACAATCCAGACCATGAAGATTTTTTTTTTAATGGCCTTTTGTTGAGAAAAAAGAGAACCATTATTTTCCAGAGGCTAGTAAAGAACCTTTGCCAAAGACTTCATCCAAGTAAGTGTTTAGTAGTATTCAGAGAACTGGTGATGTTGGTTATTTTGGTGCCATCATTCCTACACAGCATCCATACCTATCTGAGACACCCAGGACTAGCTTGTCACACAGGATATTTTGGGTGAGAGTGGATACAGTTCAGATTTGTTGGGGACCGTAATGCAAGGCTATAAGGATGGCTGTACTGGACCAGACCTAGTCCAGCAGCCTAGCTTGAGCAGTCACTAACAACAAATGCTTCCCCTGCTTTACCTCCTCAGCTTCCAGCCTTCAGCTACTCAGAGAATCCCTGATCCAGGGCCAGCTGGTGGGTGTTCAGTAGTCTCTGATTAACCCGTCCACCAGGAATTTGTTTAATCTCTTTTTGAACTGGTTTTTCTCTTCAAATGCTCAGAAAAGCATTCTCATTCTCATGACACTTCTCTCTGCACTTGTAATATGTTCTTGTTTTCAATCCAGTGGGAGTTCAGAAAATTCTGTCAAAACTATCTCAAACAGGGGAAGTGTGAAGATAAAAGATTTTAAAAACAGAAATATGTGCTTTCTCAGAGAAACTTCATCCTCTTAACTACCACAGTGTGTCTTGGATGGTTTAATGTGCTTCCTCTTTTTTCCACACAGTGGAGATGAGTGCTGTGCCTCACTACTTTTCAAGGTGACTCTTAAAGAGTTTTTCTGTTTTATTCTATCTCTGCTGTGCCTACAGACACTTCACAGGTGACTTTGTTTTCCTGGTTCTGGCATGCATCTTACCATGAATTAATAGAATTCCTGATACTGTCAGCTATTTGTAATGGAGACTGGAGGAAAAGAAAAAGAGGAGCAAATGTGTGCTGTTCATTTCTATACTTTCCATGTTTGTTTTCTCTCTTAGCCTGAAAGAAGTATGGACAACTGAGGCCTATATGTATGTTATTATTTTGCACTAATATTTTGTTTATGAAATTCTGTTAAAAAGTGAAAGTTATGATGAGACTTAGGAAAAAAACCTCCAGACATCTTTTTTCAGGGGTGAAAGGAAATTTGATGCTACAGTTTCCATTTGTAGTGGCCTTCTGTGCTTAGCCTGATTTTTGTGCACATCCAAAACCTTTCACTTATATTAAATGAAATTTCAGCCACAACTTCTGATGGAGGAGGCACTTTGAGTGATTGACAGCAGTGGTTCTCAGACCAAATGAGCAAATGGCAAAATGAGACTGGTCACTAGAGGTTGCCAGTTGTGAGAGACTCATTGCCTGCCCCGTGGCTTGACGCTGTGAATTGAGTCATTTGATGTAGGTGCCATGTGGCTGTGCAGTGCAATGCCTCCTTCCTGAGCGAGGGGAATAAATACAAGGACTGAGCTCTGCTCTTGGTTGCAATGAAGGACAAATCAAAAATGCCAAGCTCTTGTTTTACTCAAGTTCATCAAATTAAATGTGAGAATAGCAATGCTTCATTCTTTCCATGTTTATTAGACTTCTTTATTTGGAATAAAATAGTTGGAAAACTCAATTACAGTTTTTGTTGTATCCAGAACAGCAGCTTTTGAGCCTTCATTGGGAGTCTTATGACTTTACTGTACCACAGATGATAACTATGTCCTTGGTTTTAATGACTTTCTCTAGCACTGGAAGATGTCAAAACTCTTTCTGTGAATATTCTATACATCTTTGTCAGTATTTCTTTCTGTGTGGAGCTCAACTGCAATGGTTACATATAACCCACTCACTGTACCTAATTATTCAGAGACATTTCTGCAGTAACATCTGTGCTGGAACATACCAGATAGAGTGTATAAACCAATGGCTTAGGTGTGTATGTTCATGGAAGCCAAAAGAACAACAAATAAATAAATAAAATCTTTATTTATTCAGAATAATTTATAAATAATGACTAAGTAAATATAAGGGGAAGAAGTGATGTCTTTGGGGCAGCAGACTGAGATGAGGGATTTCTAAGATGATTCGCAAGTTTGATAGTGAAGGTTAAATTTCAGGGTGTGGTCATTTCACTAATTTGATCCAATTCCTGTTCTCTTATTAATGAATACTGAGTAGTTGGATTTAAAAAAAACTTCTACCTAATCAATTTATTTCAGCCACAGGACAAACACCAGTTTTGCAGGTTGAGAACTCAGTTAGATGTGCTGTGGGGCCACACCTGGCAGGCAGCTGTGGCCAGTTGTGTGCTCTGTCACTGGAGTGAGAGACTCTGGGAATGCCACCAGGGTCTGGAATAGCCAGAGGATCTGAAAGATTATAAGGTCAATTCCTTCTTCATTATCGACTCATATGATATGCTTGTGTATGACTTCTGAGTGAATAAAACCAAAATCCATCTTCAAGTTGTGTTTGTTTTATCTATGGTCCATCGAAAATGTAACTGGAAATTATCAGTAGCTGAGTTTGAGAGTAACGTGGTGTAGAGTCACAACCATTTTTTGAAGAGAATTTATTACAGGCAAACTCTGTAAGAAAGTGTGAAGCAAATTGCTTCATCTACTTTCCCCTGTATTCCAATAAGATTTTCTTGTTGGTTCATATGTATTATAAGAGATAAAAACAACCTAAAAAATAGAAATGGATTAATGTTTTTTCTTTGACAGTTTAGAAATGGCTCAAGTTAGATAACAATTGGTTAATTTTAAAATTATTCATATTTTGATAGCTGGGGATAAATTAAAACTTTAAGAGTAGCTTTAAGGTTTTTCCTGCTAATTTTTGTAGATAATATTCTTAATCTATACAGCATTTGTGCAATGTAGATCAGTCTACTTAAAATGCACTCAGTTGATTTTTATAAGTTATTTATGATGAGGCCGAGAACTAAATGCTGAACATATTGAAGGCTTTATACCATGACAATTACAATTTTTGCTCTTTTAATTTCTTTTGAAGTGTAGTTAATAGAACTTGGGCTGATTTCATATTCAGCAAGTAATTCTCTTCTTTCTCTCCCCAAAAAGAGTGCAGGATATGATTTATGCACTATGCTTAGATATTATCTTCTCCAGCACTTCATCTTATAATGATGTTTAGATTGTAAGTTATCTGGATATAATTTTAAAGAAAAGTTAAGATGTTGAATTGAAAATCAGGTATTTTGTCTAAGGGGACCGGCAGTAAAACCACTGAAAAATTTCTTTTGTTCTCTTGTCCAAGAAATGATTAACTGCAAATATTGTTATTTTTTTTAGCGCAAAATTTGCTACTAATGGAAGAAGAATAGCTGTAAATCAATTAATTAACAATTCCTTCTCATGAGCCATTATTTAACTACTTTGCAGTGGCCTATTATATCATCTAGATAAATTTCCTAATGTTATGTTAGGTTGTCCTGCATGCTTGCTATAATTAAGATAAATTGCTTCCTTAGAAGATGTTCCACTAGATTGACTGTGTCCACATACTTACATGGCACAAGTATTTGAGAAAGCAATCCAAAATATTCAGCTGAAAGTAAAGATGTTTATACCACTCTATTTTTTTAATCAATAGTTAATCTTGATTATTCTAAATTTTCTGGAATTTTTTTCTGAGATATTATTTCTTTCTGTCTACCCCTTATTAACATATGCCAGAAGTGTGTCCTATGGCTGCCTGTGGGAAAGAGGAAAGACTTAAAACTTAAGTCCGTGTTGATCCGTAGCTCTGAAACGTAGAAGAGCATTTCTGTGCCTATTCAGTTGCTTCTTGGACTGATCTCCCCACACCACAATTCTCTACAAAAGGATCCAGAGGTGCAGGTTTGCTTGTATCCTCTTGTGCCCCCATCTGCCAGTTGTACTGCAGGAAGGCACAGTTAGATTCTCATGGTTAATCTTTCATTATGATTATTTGAAGAATGATGGCATTACTTTTCACTAAGACATGAATAATTTCCCTGGGCCTCTCAAACCTTTTGATGCATGGCAAGCTGGTCTTACACCGAAGCTGAACACCTCCATGTACTTACTCAAATAGGAGGTAAGGATGGAGCTTGACACAGTGATCTGGAAAAGAGCGGGTGCCTAAGTAAGAGCTTATGGTAATCAAAATCCAGAAAGGTAAAATGCTACTGTATTCAAATTTTTACTTGTTTACTTCTGAATTAATTTTTGAACATGGTGTTTTCTAGTGCTTTATTAATAATAGTTTTATTTAAAAATACAGGATTGTAGAATAAGGAAAGCATTCTGTTATTTCACTTCTTTCAAAAAGATCTCAATTTTTAAGAGCAGTTGTTGGCTCCTTCTTTGGAAGGTTGTTCAAGAATCCCCCTCCTTTGGAGGGTATAGATTTCATTCTATGAAAAGCCAATTTAGTTTTCTGAAACTAATCCTGGAATTAAATACTTTTCTGGAAAGTTGTCTATGAAGTCTAGTTTCTAGACACCATCCCTGTTCTAATATGTTTGTGCACGTTAAGTTACCTTGTATCATACACCCAGGAGTGGAAATTTTGCTGCTTCTCTTCTGGTTTTTTACCATCGCTATGCATTAAATCGGAGGCACGCAAAGGGAGCGTGCCTAGGCAGCAAACCAAGTGTCCATCTGCCTCATCTCTCAGATGTAGTGTCATTGCCCTCCAGCTTTGCTGTACTGAGATGCAGGACCCAGACAGTTTGAATGTGCTCTTACAGATGGTTGGTTTTACTGCAGTTTGGTGCAGCACGGCAAGTTTGGTGACTAAGACTTTTTTTTAAAGTCCTTTTATTGTCCTTCTGTCCCAACTATTCTATAGGTGCAGGGCACCTTACAACAGAATTTTCTAGGGACAGCATATCTTTAAAGATTTCAATTAAGAGAATTTGTAAGGAATCTTTCAGTCCCACTTTTATTTGTCCAGACCAGAAGTAACTCTGCTGAAGTCCTTAACATTATATCATTATGAAACTAGTACCTCTTCTTGCCCTTGCATTTCATTCTTAAGCTCTCAGGCCTCATGAAGTCATTTATTCTAAAGCGCAAGCAGGGACAAGTTTGGCTTTTGCTTGTTGCTGTCCTAGTACAAGGATGGGAGAGCATATGGTGTAATGCACCATGATAACAAGAGATCAACAAAATGTCTTTAAGACAGTAGGGTAAACTGGAATATATGTCGGGTTTAATCTGAGTAAAAATCATTAAGCCACCCAGTGGGATGCCTACTGTAGAGGTTTTTCTATCTAGGTTCACTGGTGATGTTAGGTACCAATGAAGAGGCATGTGTGAACCTGCCTGTTGTTATCAGGGCTCTGAAAGCTCATCAAGCACCTTTAGTGATGAGCAAGCAAAAATCCTGTCTAGTGGAGCCTGCTCTGTGGTATTTTGCTTTGTCACAGTACTGGAGTCCAGAGCAGATGGCACCAGAAAGTGCCCTCTGGCCTCTGAGCCAGAGAAGAATTAAAACCCTGTGGGTTAAAGATTCCTCTGGAGGCTGAAGTCTAAGACAGTCTTAAAGTAGCTCTTGTCTCATTCATTCAGAACTGAGCAAGTCAGGCCATCTTGTTTGTGCTGAAACAGCACAGTGCTGGTGCTTTTTTTTATACCCCATTTCAATTTACTGAACCTTTTTTAGCTTTCTGAAGATTTCTGTCCAACATGAATACGATGATTTTCTTTCCTGGTGTCCAGCTTATTCAAACTCTTTTGGAGTTCAGTCATTAAACTCAAGAAAGTCATCCTCTGATTGGACAGTTTGTTTAGTGAGGCTAGCCAGTTTCTTATAAAAATCTGTATTTTTCTGCTCAGCCTTCTTCAGTATATAAATCAGTTCCAGATTCCAGTAGAGTTGAGGTACAGCGGCCTCCTTAGCTGGAGAGACATAAAATGAGAGTGGAACAGGAAACCAGACAGCAGGAAACCTCTTGACTGTTTTTCTGTCAGGTTTCCGAATCAGCTCTTCATCCGAGTCCCCTGGCAATGAGGTGGGACATCAAGAAGATTTCTCAGGCTATCAGGACTGCTGGTGTAGCCAAACACGGCAGTAATGCACTGTGCCATGGCTGCAGTGGCAGACATCGTATTTGGTACAAGCAGATGAAGCCTGTAAAAGGCTAATAAAAATTAAATTTAATTCCTTTTCAGCTTTGAGCTACTTGTTATTAACATTTACTTAGAAAAAAAGGTTAAGAATATGAGGAGAAGGTGGTCCAACTTGATTTTTTGAATCAGGGAAAGAAACAACTGGACTAGAGGGGTTTAAAGGAGTTCTAATGGATCTTGAGAAGTAATTCATAGCATACAGGTGGATCTTAGTCTGGATTTCAGTTTAAAATAATACCACAGGAAAAAAAATGAAAATTAATTTCAGTACTTCAGTGGCATGCAATTATCTTTAAATAATTTCATTTTAATATTAGTTGTAGCAACCCTAAATTGCAGTGGTCAGAAAGGCTTTTTTGTGGTAACTTTTATGCCTTCTTAAACATTAATAGAAATACTCATTTATGACATTGAATCAAACTAAGATACTTACCAGATTTAAATAATAAATGAGTGATAATCAGATCAGAGAATAGGCAAGTCAGTCTTTTTTATTTTACATCATCTAGATTTGTTGTACTTCAGCATGTGTGTATATACAAGTTCTCACGTGTAACACATACTTAAGTCATTTAAAGACTTTGCCTTCATTTTCTTTCTTAATTTTTAATGAAATGTTCTCTAATTTTAATGAAATTTGCTCAGATTGATTTGACTTTTTTTAAAGGAGCTCCAAGAGCTACACAATTCTCATGAGATGTAGGAACACAATTATTAGGGGTTGAATTATTTTGTTACACAAACCGGAGCAGTTGGCAGAAGTGTTTTTAACTTCATCAGCTAAATTCAAAGGTCATATTAACAGAAAAACCTCTTCATTATATTTTAAACCATGAGTAAAAAAAAATTTTTAAAGACCATTAAGAGGATTTCTGTAGCAAGCCGCAGTGTAGAACAAGGTAACAGATTAATTTAGCTTTGAAAGTGCTGCTTAGAAATATCTCCCTGGACTCAAAGGTAAATACTGTGATAGGCCAAACACAGGTTGCCCTACTCAAGCAGATTCATAATTAAAACAGCCACATGTGCAGAGAGGGTCACAAGCAGAGTATGAAAAAAGAAATGGGTAGGACAAGAGCAGAGAGAAGTTTAATTCAAAACAAATTAAAACATTTAGAGTACAGCTGCCAGATACTCCATGCAGGAGCAGGGTGAGTACAAAAAAGAGCTTCAGGCATTTGGAATTTCCTCCAACCCATCTGTTTTCTATGAATATTAGTTAGTGCTCAGACATTAAGTATTTAGGCCATGCCTACACCACACATCACAACATGGCACAGCAGTGTACCTCAGGAAGCTGGCGCTGCAGTGATGCCAGACCCTGGGCCTGTCTGTGTGTGTTCTAAGTGCTTCAGGCTCTTTGCCGATCTTCCATGCTTTAGACTACGTCAGTTCCCTAGGCTGGGGTCCAGTGGGGCTGCCTCCCCAAACTGCAGAGTCTGAAGTAGATGTTTGGATGAGGGTGTTTTCCTCTCTGAGCTTGAGTTACATAATGCATCGGTATATTTTTCACAAAATTGCATCCTGGATGGATTAGAAATTGCTCTAAGAGTTACCTATGCAGATGCTTGATATTAAAACCTTGGGGAATTAAAAAAAGTTACAGAACTTAACTAAGTTGTCCAATTATCCCTGCCTAGTTGACCAAGGGAAGCCAGTTGATGTAATCTTTTTGATTTCAGTAAAGCTTTTAATACTATCTCTCACAGGATCCTTCTGGTTAAGATGTCCATCACTCAGCTGGATAGACACATCATGTGGTGGGCGAGCAACTGGCTCATAGTTTGGGGGCAAAGGGTTACAGTGAATGGAGTGACATCAGGCTGGCAACTGGTCATCAGTGACATTCCACAGGGCTCCATTTTAGGGCCAGTGCTCTTCAATATCTTCATAAATAACTTGGATGCACAAAGTATATTAAGTGGGCTTGCTGACGACACTAAAATGTGAGGACCTGTTGATTCCCTCAGAGGCAGAGAGGCCCTGCAGAGAGACCTTGACAAATTAGAGGGCTGGACAGTCACCAGTTGTATGAAGTTTAACGAAGACAGGTGCCAGATTCTGCACCTGGGATGAGGCGACTCTGGATGTACAGACTGGGGAAGGAGATGCTGAAAAGCAACACTGTGGAAAAGAAGCTGGGGGTCCTGGTCGAGGGAAAATTGAATTTGGGTCAGCAGTGCCCTGGCAGCCAGGAGGGCCACCCGTGTCCTGGAGTGCATCAGGCACAGCATCGCCAGCTGGGTAAGGGAGGGGATTGTCCCGCTCTGCTCTGCCCTGGGGCGGTCTCACCTTGAATATTTTGTGTAGTTTTGGGAGCCACAAAATAAGAAAAATATTAAATTGTTAAAAAGCATCCAAAGGAAAGCTACAAAGATGGTGAAGGGCCTTCAGGGGAAGCCATACAAGAAGTGATTGAGGTCACTTGGTCTGTTCAGCCTAGAGAAGAGGAGACTGAGGGGAGACCTCATTGCAGTCTACAGCTTCTTCGTGAGGGGAAGAGGAGGGGCAGACGTTGATCTCTTCTCTGTGGTGATGAGAGACAAGACCTGAGGGAAAGGTCTGAAATTGTGTCAGGGGAGGTTTAGGTTAAATATTAGAAAAAGATTCTTCACCCAGAGGGTGGTTCGGCACTGGAACAGGCTCCCCAGGGAAGTGGTCCCAGCACCAATCCCTGACAGAGTGCAAGGAGTGTTTGGACAATGCTCTCAGGCACATATTGTGAGTCTTGGGGATGGTCCTATGCTGAGCCAGGAGCTAGATTTGATGATTTTTGTGGGACCCTTTCAAATCAGAATATTCTATGATTCTATTTTAAAATAATAAGTTAAAGATTCATTTTGCACATAAATCCAATGATATTGCCAAAAGCACGCAGTAAAGTATGAGATCAGTAAAATTAGAAAATGGATGGATTGGAAGTGTTAAATATCAAATTGAAGCCTTCCAGTAATGGGTGTCTCAAAGATAAATGTCAGTGGATTTGCTGTGTCACCTTTGGATCTTTAGAGGTAGCAGCACTGTCCCTGAGATGGTATAATATCATTTGCAACTTCAAGAAGCAAGAAACTTTTCTGAGCCTTTAAAGCCAGCTTCTCAAATCCTTAAGTAAACATGATTAAGCTTTCAAAAATGCTGACAAGGTAATTCCATTCAACTCCAAATGGATATGTAGATTCACAACGTTAAAATGCAAGTAATTTTTATTTAAAATACCATATTTGAATTTTTAACCTACCTTTAAGAACCCAGGTCTACTAAAACAGGAACTACAAGTTATACCTGTCACTGGATCATATATCAGCTCTCCTGTTAGGGCACTGCAGGCACTCCCACTTTGCTAGTCCCCAGTCACAGAATCACAGAGTCAAGTAGGTTGGAGAAGGCCTCTGAGGTCATTGAGTGCAACCTATGACCAAACACCACCATATCAACTTGACCACGGCACTTAGTGCCACGTCGAGTCTTTCCTTAAACACCTGCAGGAATGGTGATTCCACCACCTTCTTGGGCAGTCCTAACTACCCTTTTTGTGAAGAAATTCTTCCTGATGTGCAACCTAAACCTCCCCTCGCACAGATTAAGACTAAGCCCTCTTCTTCTGTCACTGATTGTGTGGGAGAAGAGGCCGACTCCCACCTGTCCACAGCCTTGAACTACTTTCAAGTAGTTGTAGAGAGCAATAAAGTCACCCCTAGGCTCCTTTTCTCCAGGCTAAACAATCCCAGCTCTTTCAGCTGCTCCTTGTAGGACGTAAGCTCCAGACCCTTAACCAGCTCTGTTGCCCTTCTCTGGACACGCTCCAGCACCTCAATGCCTTTTTTGTAGTGAGGGGCCCAGAACTGGACACAGGACTCGAGGTGTGGACTCCCCAGTGCCGAGTACAGGGGGGCAATCACTGCCTGGTCCTGCTGGCCACACTATTTCTGTTGCAAGCCAGGATGCCACTGGCCTGCTCGACCACCTAAGCAGACATTGGCTCAGGTTCAGTCTCTGTCAACCAGCACCTCCAGGTCCTTTTTATTTGCTCGGCAGCTTTCCAGCCACTCTGCCCCCAGCCTATAGTGCTGCCTGAGGTTTTTGGGACCCAGGTGCAGGATCTGGAACTTGGTCTTGTTGAACCTCATGCCGCTGGTCTTGGCCCATCAATCCAGCCTGTCCAGGTCCCTTTGCAGGGCCTTCCAACCCTCCAGCAGATCAACACTGACCCAACTTGTTGTTGTCCTCAAATTTGCCAATGGTAAATTCAATCCCCTCACCCAGCTCATCGAGAAAGATCATCAATGCTTCCATACATTAATTATCTTCTTAGACAACTCCTTCTTAACACAAATA
This sequence comes from Dryoscopus gambensis, assembly GCA_013389985.1. Lineage (NCBI taxonomy): Eukaryota > Metazoa > Chordata > Aves > Passeriformes > Malaconotidae > Dryoscopus > Dryoscopus gambensis. The sequence continues at coordinate 137,479 of WEIT01025420.1, forward strand.
TTTTTGCCTCTGGTCTTTTTTCAAAGTGGAAATAAGTTTGTGATTATGTGATAATTAGAGGACTGAAAAAACCCTTTTTTTCTCTTTACAAAAATCTGAGTGGTAAAATGACTGACTGCAGGTGGAACAATAGGTGTTGGGTTGGTGTGGGCTTTTAGCAGAGAAAATGACTTTCAGTGTCCTGAAAATCCATTTGATTTAGTTACTGGCTTTGAAATTACCTGAGTGAACAGTGGGTTTTTTTCCCCTCCTCCAAAACCAAAAATATGTGTCTTAGAAAATTGTTTTCCATAGATGGTAATTTTTTTGTCAGTGTGTACCAAAGGCCTGTCCTTTGTCATTGTGTGGACTGTCATACAAACCTCATGCATCCAAAGAGTAATTGCAGTTGCTTTACAGTACATGGCCCTATTTGAGACACCATATGCAGCCATCCTTTTTTCTGTATTAATACCTGGAGTTCCATAGTGCAGCTGTGACCCAGTTGTTCCCAGCTTGATTCTCCCTTTGCCAGGGAGCTTGTGTAATCACAGGACTGAGTTCTTAAGAGGGGGACAGTGTCCCACACAGCCAACATTTGGTCATGATGCTAGAAGTTTAAGCTTTGGTGAATACACAAGAGAGGATTGAGTTCAGTTTGTTTTGTCATTTTAGTACATGAACAGGGGAGAGTACAAAAATATTCTGTCTTGAAAGGAAATTATCTGTGTTAGGTAGTCCTTTGAATTTGTGGGAAAGAGATGTATTCCACTGTGATTGTGTGTGTGTGACTGTGGCTAAACTAAGAGGCCTGGTTATCCTGGCTTTTCTTGACACTGATTTTTGAGTGTTTTACTGTGTATGAAGAGGTTTTAGAGCACATATACATATATAATAGCACCTAACTTCTGTGCAGTACTTGAGCAAAGTCATTCATCTGGCTGAGGCAGCAGTTTGCCATGACAAGCAAAGTCAAAGAAGCCACCTCTGAAAAGGCTCATATTTTATAACAGGAAAACGAAAGGAAGAGAAAAAACTACTGCTTATTTCTTTTGGATGCAAAGGGGCATATATATAAGATTTACTGGTTTGTATACAGAATACATACTATCAAAACTGTGTGGAAACAGGAATTATGTAAGATTTTAAAATAGTCTACTTATGTGGCCTAGTATTTTCTCTCCATGACTTTGAAATAACATATAAAGAAGGAAGAGTATCAAAAACAGGGAAAAGTTTGCATAATGTACTCCTACAATATTCTGCCTATCCCCAGAAATTTGTTACTTTGGGAATTCCCAAATCACAGCTGCCATCTTTGGGTTTAATTGTTTTTTAGAGGTTTCTGTATTGCTTGATTGTGTAATTGCTTTTGAATTAATGCAAAGAAACTTGACATCCTTACATAATCAGTAGTGAGATCCACGGTACACATGCCTACTGTGGAGTGAGCTTTGATGGCAATCGCCAGATTTTCCTTTTTCCCTATAAAGGTGCAGGCAGTACACAAACTGAATTTCTGCTGAGGAAACTGATGTGAAACTTGTGATTCATATGCATCTTTATTTTAAATGAGTACTCTCTTTGGAACACATTGCATGAGTAACCTGTTCCTCAAGAGACTCTGCAAGCAGAATATATGCAGCTTGGGAATACAAAGGCTAATTTATTACTCAGTATATGCAATAGATAGAAATAAAAAGCTACCAAATAACACTCTCAAAAAGATATTTCATGCGTCCTGATGTTCCATGCGTTCCTGATGGGCATCAGCCACGTGGGGAAATGATGATTTATTATCTTCAGTGTTCCTGAGTTGCCATCTCCCAAGTCCTGATTTTATTCTTGGGGTTTTAAACCTTGGGAATTTAAACCTTTATAACCTAATGGTTCTAAACCATTTTTTTTTTTTCTCATGAACTGCTGTGCTGCTGTATTTTACCTTCTCATCAATTAGGCTGCTTTCTGCACTTCTCTTACCTCATATAACTGTAGGTCACGTAGTGTTTTATGCTTTCCTGTCACTCTTCATGAATAAACTGGAGCAGCAATGGCACAGCTGGGTTGTGCTGAGTCTGGCCCCACAGACAGCTGAATCCTTGGCTGAGGGGACACTGCCAGGGTTCAGTTGTGCCACTGCACTAGAGCTGGGCAGAAGTGGAGCACCTGAAGTGCAGGTGGCATGATGTGTGAGTGTGAGGTCCTCGATGTTGGTTCCTCTTCACTGTTTCTGGAGTCACTGCAGGGTCTGTCACTGGTACCCTTCCACCTACAGTATTTTGGAGTGGAGGAGAATGAAAATCCCATAACTGTTTGAAGAACCTAAGCTGGGGATGTCAGCGTATCTAGGATGGCATCATGACATTTTCTGGTGAGGTTTCTGTTTCTTTCCTAGTAACACTTATGAAATTTGGGTTTTTTTCACTGTTACTGAGCAATAAGTTGATTTTCTTGTTGGCTCCCTCTAAGAACTTCAGCAGAATTGGGAGGGATAGTTTCCTGCTAATGAACCCAACTAATCTTCCCTGGTATGTCACACTTAACAAATACAAGAATTTATATGCAGTTTTGAGTTACCATTCCATTGAAGATTGAATTTTTAAAAGAATAATTGCTGCTTTCTCTCATAACATACATAAATACCTTAATTTCTTTGCTGCTTTTTTCCACAAAAACCAATACCTGTACATACTGTGTTCAATTCCTAATAATTAACTTACTGTTACTAAATATGTAGCATCAATGACTGCAAAAGAATGTAGCATATAAAGGAATATAAAAATGCTCTGGTTTCTAGTATGTGCACAAAGAATTATTACAGAGAAATAACTCTTAGTAAGTAAATTTCAGTTGCGTCTTAACTACTAAACATATATGGTATAAAATGATATATTTTACTGCATTTTTATTAATTATAGTGGTAAATTTCTTAGACATATGAAAAATGGTCGATCAAATCAATTAGGATGCTTAACCGTGAGTCTCAAGTTATTTATTCTGAGCCCACAAGCAATGCAGTGGATTTCGAGAAGCTTTTATGAAGCTTGAGTATTTTATGGCCTAAGTTTACAAAACACTAGAGAAAACTGTTTTTAAAAAAATGAAAATATTTTTAAAATTATTAATTGTAACATTATGTAATTAAAAGCATAGAACTTAAGTAGAAAGCCATAAAACCAAATTATTATAATTTATTTTACTTCCCCTTCTTCCTTCCGGGGACATCAGAGCAGCTGTAATTACTATATGCAAGCATTTATGATTGCCAGGGAAAAGCTAAATACATGTAATTGATAGCAATAGCTCAGTTTCTCAAGTGAGGAGAATGAGTGCTTGTGCTTACATCCAGTAACTGAAGCCAGTTTTCTCTTCCCAGTTTGCAGCAAGTGACCTTGCCATGGCTGCAAGGAAAGATAGCTATTTCCTTCATGAGCTGGAGGGGGTAGAAGGCAGATAAATCCAAAAAAATGCAAAGCTTCTGGAAGTTGAAGTGACCTTTTTCTAAATGAGGAAGTAGAATCTAATGTCTCGCTATAGTCTGAATAATATCTCTTTATCTGTGCATGCTGAATTTCACTTCGGTTGTAGCTTGTTGTCCATTTGAAAGATGTACACCCAAAAGAATGCGAACTAGATGTGTGGAGAGGTTGCCTACATGTAATATGGCACGTTCTCTCCAGTTCCTGGGAATAGCAAGGCACTAATATATGTCCTCCTTTAAAATATTTTTTCCAGGTTGCAGATCAGCAAGAATGCTTATACTGGTTTAGCTCCACTGATTTGAGAAGGAAAATCATTTGTTCTTGTCAAATGCTTGTTTAGTGTTAGCCACGTGGGCACCTGTGATAAGGGCATTTGGTACATTGTATCAAATGTATGGGTGGCCATGCAGACTCAGGAGTTTGCACCGTTCTTGTTGGAGCAGCACTTCTGTTTGCGGGTTGTGCAGATGGTCGCCAAGTCTTGCGTTTGCTGCCCTGGCGTTAGCTGGTTCCAGTGGCAGCATATATTTGTGTGAGGAGGGGCTGCTCCTATTCAGGAGCTTAACAAAGCTGAGGGATTACTTGAGCAGTAGGAGCAGTTGAAAAATACATGGGGTAGGATCATTTTTCCACGTGGATTACTATTCTTAAAGATTTTTCTGTATGGTTTCTCTTGGAAGGCTGTATGTGACTTCTGTGGATACATGGCAGTGTGAGGCTTCTTTCTCCATCAAAGCAAGTTCACACAGGGTGTTTGGAGAGCTCATTTAAAGCTGCCCATTAGAGTTAGCATACTTAACACCCCCTTTCTCCTCAACATGGTGTAACTGCATGACATAGTTAAGTTGAACTCAAAACTACTGTTCTCAGCTTGTATTAAGCTTTGAAGGCTGCTGCTACTGCTAAGAGCCAGAGAAGAGTCAGAGAGTCTGAAGGCTTTTTAGTTTTTTCCAACCATATGAGATACTTCTGGTTGTGAAACTACCATTGCCTTTATATAGAACTCATCATAGCTACAACTGGAGTAGTATTCCCAAGTCAAGTTCCTTTTGACTGCTGCTGAGAACTGGATTGATATTTTTGGAGACTTTATTCACGGTAAAATTTGGGGCAGGTTGAGTGGTAATGGCTGTTTTAGACCCTGTTTTTCTGTATGTGCAGTTACTTGTCCCAGTGTTCATCACTTTCTATTATCAGAACTGAATTTCATCTGCTATTTTGCCACTTTACCTTCAGTAACTTGGTATCATAATCTCCTGTTATTCTTTACAGATAGATTAGGTCTTACTGCCTTGAAAAGTGTTCTGTCTTCAGCACTCTTCATCATCTCAATGTTGTGCCTCCTTTCCTCACCTTTATGGATCTGCTGCACAGCAAAATATCTGAGGATTCCCCCTGGTAGCCTTGTTCTACTGTTGAAACTAACACATTATGCCTACACTTTATTTCCCTTATTTTCTGGTTATCAATCTACAAAAAGAGATTCTTGTAGGAAACTATCTTTCAGGGAAGCGCCCTGTTAGCTGTGGGTAGAGGCTGCATGTAGGTCTCCAGTATCCATTGCTTTGTGAGTTTCTGGGTTTGCTTCCTTCGCAGAGCCAATCAGCAGAGGAGGATGCTTTAATATGAAACTTATATGATTAGGCTGTTTATTTTCCTTCGTTCTAGATTTGCCATTGGACTACAGTAAATAATCAGAGGAGCAAAAATACCATTTTCATTATAGCTGTATCATTTTAGGTGAAAGGAAGCTTGTATCATGACTGAATTTCAAAGCAAGATAACAGTGGATGCATAAAGTTTGGTGGTTTCCAGCTTTAGCTGTTGGGATCAATCTACTGCAAAAACCTGCTGTTTAGATTTGTGGTAAGCATGTATCACATTTTACCTAGCCAGTAAAATTCATGGTGTGATAGAACATGAAGATGCTAGCACACAATAAGGAAATTTTCGATTCTGTGTTGAGTAGACAGAAGAGTAAGTACAACAGATGATATTCCAGAAGGCCTGCTATACCTACTTTAAAGAAAAACAAAACATGATGTTAGGATTAGGATAATTGCAGCAGTATGGTTGCTATCTATAAAATTATATTTTCTTCCTTCACTTCAAGTATTATTGAGGCTTACTGAGTAATTTCAGCTTCTGGAGTAAATTGGAGAGATGATAAAAGTGAAAAGCAACTTAAAGAAAAGTGTAACCGTGTCAGTATTTCAAACTCCCTTTGTACTGCCATTTCCAAGCTGTGCAGCCTGATAAATGCACGTGCAGTGGCTTGTCGTGGAAGCACCAGTGACATCCGGTGGTGGCATCCAGTTAGACAGCTCCCAATCTGCTGACTTGTAAATTACTCAAAGATCTTAAATGCTCAGCCATTTGAAGGTGGCAGTTTGGGATCGCTTTATGTCCTAAACCAATTCATCTTATCTTTGTTTTATGGTTTCCATTTTGGTAGAACAGGATTTCTTTTACTACTGCATTGAATTGAGATTCAATGACTGCCTCCAGCTGGTGTTGCCTTTTCTGTTGCTCTGCATGATATCCTGATTGACATAGAATTCTGGAATCTGCTTGAGATTTCAAACTGTATACTTTAGCGAAAGAGTCTAGGATCATTAAGATTGCACAGCTGACTTCCTGCTGTGTTTATTAGGGATGAATTCATGTTTATTTGTAGTGTTGACAACAGAAGCTGAAACCATGTATCCTTCTACTTGACATAAGAGAAATCTTAAATCTCAGCTGGCTACAAACCGTTATTCCTATATTAAATTTCTCTTTAGGTTTTTAGGGGGTTGTGCTTAATTTGGTCTCTTGATAGTCAGCATTAGCACGAGACAAATGCAGTTAGCATGTTAACTGTCACACTTACTAGATGAAAATTTCATGGCAGTAACAACTGCCTGGCATTCAGCTGCCCTCTAGATGTATTATATCAGTTAGAAGGAGTGACTAGTTTTTAAATGCATACATTTTCAAAAATAATTTTAGCAGTTTGTGAGTTTGCTCTTTACTGCTGGAGATGTACATGAGAACAGTTAAATGCTAGATTCCTCTCAGTAACTTACTGTTGTTGGGTCTTTCTACTGTCAGCAGAACTGAGAATATTGGATTTCAGTAGCGCTCTTCATATAAAAAACCTGAAAGTAGCCTCTCCAACAGAAATTATGGTGCTTTATTTTTATTTTCCCTCAAGACACAATCTTTCTTAAATATACATGAAGAGGCCAGTTCTGCAAAGTGAGAAATCATGTAGTTACTTCCATTTTTCAGTTTCATTGTTTTGCTGAATGCCATACTCTTTTCTGAGGGGAACCATAACTGAGACTGTGTAGAGACAGACATGATATGTATCAGAGAAGATAAAACTGGAAACCAGACCCTGTCACTAAATCAGCAATGGTTTCAAAACTATGCTCTTTATAAGCACTTTGTCTTACTCTTTGCAGGCTTGCTCCTAAAAGGAATAGAAGGTAAAGATCCTGTCATTTTTTAATATGTCAAAATGTTAAGAGCCAGGGACCAGGTTCATCACACCTAACTTTTCCATCCAAGTGAGTTGCATGAGCTAGGTGTATAGTCTGCTTTGCCACTCTTAGGATGGGGCAGGTGAAAGAAGGCAATCAAGCACCCACTAAGACATTTACATCTTAGGTAGGCTGACGTGTTTTCGAAGTCAGGAGATCTCTATCCTCCAACTATAGACAGTGTCTTGAATGACTCTGCTCTTAAGTTTGTAATTACAGGGCTTCAGGATGTGCTTCAGAGTATTAGCCTTTGCTTCTAGATTATGCAACCGAAAAAGATACACATCTGAAAAATCACCCATTAAAATGTGATTTCCCAACCATTAACTTGATTAGTTGTTTTTTTTTTTTAAAAGAAGCATGTTTAAAATCATTAGCTTTTTAAAATTAAATTTCCAAACCATGAATGCTTTTCTTGAGTAGATATTTTAACGTAGTGCTGCTTTTCCACTGAGTCTGTATAGCATGCAAATAGCTACTATAAACTATAGGATATTACAGCTTCTGTAATAAATCTTGGGGCTTGTACTGATTGTTTATAGCACAATTATAGGGATAACCAGTGTCCTGTATATTTTCTAACGAAGCAGAACAGACACTCCCTGACTAAGAGAACTTTAGGTCTAAACTCCACAAATTAGGACCCTGTAGCAATGTTGGTAAGTTTCTAAATTATTTATCAAATTTTTAGTGTTATTTTCTCTTTTATATGTTAGAATATGTTATATGTTAGAATAAATCTTCTTAACACTAAAAATTTATTGGAAAGATCTGTTGACAAAGCAACAGAATTGAAGCAAAATACAGCCTAAATATTTACTGGTAAAAAGTGTTACTTGTAACAATACTCAAGCCCACTCATATTCCCAATTCCAACATGGCAGAAGAGAACATTCCATCACGAATCCTAGTATCACCTGGGGAAAAATCCTCAAAGAGCAAGTTTTTAAAAATGTTTGTCTTCAAATATACTAATATATGTTTATTACCTAATTATATTAGATGTATGACTGCACTACCAACCAGAGATCCAAAACACCTGTGATTTAACGTCATTTAGTTTGTATTTCTATCTCAATTTCATGAGATGTTATATTTCATAAGATATGTAAGATAAAGTATATTAAATTGGAAAAAAACCCCACCACAACAAAGCAAATTTTTTTAGGAAATCTTAGTATTAATCTACTTAAAACACTCCAGATCCAAATAGATTAGTGCATCATAAGCATTAGTCCTGTAATATCTAACTGAGAGAATACAACCATTCTCCACACCAAGGACAAAAAATCTTCTACATATTCACTGTAGCAATTTCTAGTTCGGTCAGTCTTCTTTTCAGTGTCACATTCTTCTGTTCATTTAAACAAAATTTCTAAACCTCAGCACCTTACATGGAGGCAGCTTCTCTGCAGTGCAAAGGCAAGCTGGCTTAACTTTATTAGCAGTAAATGGGTTTTGTCTCACTGTTGCCAGAATAATGTTGTTGTCTACAAATAAAAGAGTAGCAGAAGAATGATGCTGGGTTTCGAGGCATGTGATGGAGATTAGGCGTTTATTCATTCTTTATGAAAATTGGTAGATTTTTTTTCTCAAAAAAAGAGAGAGACAATTTTTTAAAAACAATTTGCATATAAATTTTAATTCTAATGAAGAATTAAAGCACCAGATTTACTAGCAAATATAGCCTCTTTAAAATTGTCTTAACCTTTAATCTCTTGGATCAGTTGAATGTATTCCTTACAAGTATCATTTATTATAGCATTTACTAAGTATTTTCATTAATTGATGAAAATTCCACATTATGGCCAGGTATGTGTTAAAATTAAACCAATCAGTTACTTTAGAGTGACAAAGGACTTAACTTTGATAGGTGCTGAACAACTGTAACTACTACTGAGACTCACTGGAATGAAACGTCAGGTCACGAGCATCCCTGGAAGTTGCCATTTGGTGGAAATCAAAGGAGTTTAGCACCTCTCTGGTGGCTTAATCAGTATAAAGAAAAATTGCATTCTATATTGCATTATAAAAAATCAGGCTGTCTTCAGTAGTAAGTGCACATCCTTCCAGAGCTTTAGGAGAAGCCATGAGATTTGCAGTTTGTCCCTTTACATTTAAGCATCTTTGGCAAGAAGTAAAAGGGGTTTAATAGAGAGCCTATGCCACTTAAATAATGTTCCGTGTTCTACAGTTTGTTCATAGAGTGTATGTTACTTTTTTTCACACAGACCCATAAGGAAATTTCTATTTTATAACAGTTAATTATTGAAATACCTTTTGCTAGTCTTCAGTCTCGTTTCTCTCTAACATTTGCAAATGTCTCTCCATAAAAGAGGTAATTGCCCAGCAGCTACACTCTACTGAAATTACTGTTTGTACCAAAATTATTCACAGAAACACATGAAGGAACTATTGGATACTGCTAAGAAATTACAGCAATGCAGTAATTTCAAAGTAATCAAAGAAGTGGACTCCATGCTCCACTTCTGGAACTGTTCATCCCCCAGCTTAAATGAATAAAGCTCTATTCAAATCAATTTTTAGCCATGACTCAGTCTCCAGATTCAGTCTAAGTGATTATGTGTAAGGATCACTGTAAGGTGCCAATTTTGTGTAACTGTGCCAATGATAATAAAATGGAATAAACATCCAAATGTGAATAGCTATAAGATAATAAAGCTGAGGCAGTGAAGGATTGGAGGTGCTTTCACCGAGTTACATACTGAAATTTGATACCATTTACAGTGAAACCTTAGTCTGTACCATGTAAATGGAAAAGAGTCCCATCCTAGGAAACTCCATTGCAACTATCTGAAGCTGCTGACTACAGCCGATGAGATGCTTTGCCAATTGTCGTCTTCAGAAGACAAAAGAAAGGAATTACGGTGGAATTGCCATCAGCGTTTCCTCCGCTATTTTTAACCCACTGAGGACTTCTGTTTCTAGTACTGTCTACCACATTTCATAATTTTCCCCTTCATGCTTGCAGCATATTTAAAAACAAAATCTGCTCATAAAAAACATTGCTAAGGTGGCCTGCAAGCCCGGCAAATCCCCGTAGATGGGCATGGGTGACGCAGTCTGCAAACTCCCGGCTGCCAAGCAGCTGCGCCTTGAGCAGTTCCAGATGTCCTGGGATGGGAGCTCACAGCAATAAGCGGCGAGAAATGCGTTACAAACTAATGAGGCAGCGCTGGCTTTCCCTTTGCAGGGGACAGGGCTACAGACCCGATGTAAGATGCGTAGACAGAGGCAGGAGATGAGAAGGGTCAAATGCAGGATCCGAACTTTACTGGCTCAGGAGCACAGACAAAGGACCTGGGCGTGCACACTCCCGGCATCGCTGTGCCAGAAAAGGTGGGACAGAGGGATCACAACCAGTGAAGCCCTGCACACTGTGAAGTGACAGGGAGCATATCCTAAGAGACAGTCTCAAGGGGGGTAGGTGGATGGGTTTGTTTAAATGAACCAGTAGAACAACGAACTTAACAGAACTTTGCAGCAGTCATACATATTGCATACGGAATATGCATAAACATCAGGATTTACATAGAACTGGGTGGGTGAAACCTTGAACCTATAACAATATGCAAAACGCAGATCCCGCGGGGGCACAGGGATTCGCCGTGAGAAGGAGATATTAGAGTACAGAGCTCTGAGCACCACTCATCCACCAGGAATTACCCGGTGTGGGGGCTGTAGCGACATGCACTGCAACACATGGGCGGACTTTTGCCATCACTGAACAACTTAGTGTACTGGAAAGTGTGGACTCTGCTGGAAATGCCTGATTATCTGAAGATCCAGCATAAACAATACCACTGTCATGTCTCATGTACTTTCACAGCAAGGAAGTGAACTGCAGAGAAGCACAATATACCACAACAGGTGTTATAAACCATTTTCTGTCCCTTCTTGGAGACAGGCAGCCTCCTGGATTTTCTTCCCAAAGAAAATGTCCTTTTATGACAACACCGCTCATTGCTCTGAATTGCTGCAATCAGTTCCTGGCAGAACAGTGAGAACTGGAAGTTAAGTATTTGAGGAGGGCACAGACCAGTCAGGGCTTGGCAGCTATGATAGGATAAGTCCGCTTACTTCACCCTGGAGCTTGTAGGCTATGAAATATTTCTTGTCTCTAATTGCTGGAGACCAGAACAAAACAGATTGTAGGATCTAGCTTCTATCACTAGTGTCTCCTTATTAAGTTTGGGCTTGTTCTGGCACTTGTAACGCAGATGATCTCCTGGACTGAATGTTAATATATTGCTGCAAAAACTGTAGTTTAATTTTGAGAGACAGTTTGTGGGTTTGTGTGAGTCTTTCCTAGCACTGACAAAAGATATATCTGTCCTAAGGCAATTTGTCTTTGGGGAATTATATGACCTTGTACACATCATGAAGTGGATAGAGTTCAAATTGAATCCCAAGGTGGCATTTTATTTTAGAGACAGACCTTTTTATTGTGCTTTTTTAAAATAAGCAGTTGCTTTTCTGTGACATTTAAAAGGAAGCATGTGTGGGAAATCCTTCATTACAGGCTGAAAGACAAGGAAAAATTAGAGGCTCAGGAGGAAACTAAAAGGCCGTGTACCAGTTATCTATACAAAAATAGGTTGCTTTTTTTTCTACCTTAGCACTAAATAAAAGTTAATGTTAATGTGGTTACTTTCCTTGGAAAACAGTTGTCTATGTCTTCAGGCCTGATTCGGTGTCAAAGAAGGAACATAATGGTGGTGGTGCTGCATAGTGTGATAATACAAAGAACCTTGAGATACAGAACTGCAACTGCTGAATTTTTAGGTATTCCTGGAAAGATAGGAACTGTAACAGGATTTTTAAAGTCACATAACACTTTAAAGGAAAATACAGCATAGAGCTGTGTGAAGATTTTCATTCAGTCTAAACCACATAGAAGACTTCAGTTTTGGAAACAAGAAGAGGCAGGACAATTGAATGAATCTGCACCTGAATGAATGTCACAGTGGATCCATTTTTTTTTCTTGAACAACAACAAAAGTACTACAAAAATTTATAAGTGGCTTAAAATTATTTGTTTATTAAGTAAAACTATTATTCTAATTCCTCAGTGCACGGAAACTGTAAGATTAGTTGGTAGATAGTTTTTATCGATGTTTGCAGAATAATGACAATTAAGTATTGGCAGAACATCAGCTGAAAGAGGATCAACTTTTCTCACCACTGTTATTTTCCCTTTTTTTTTAACTTGTAAAAAAGGAATAATTCTGCATGTTAGGATGAGTAAAGGTAGAATGCTTTTAACACTTTCATGGTCAAATAAAATGATAGAATTTTTTACGAGAAAGATTGGCATTTAAAAAGCAAAACAAATAATTTTGATGTATCTCTTTTATTTTATATATCCTTATCCTTTTTTATTATATATGTATTTTTACAGGCAGTTCAAAAGCAGAGGTGTCGTCAAATGTCTTACATACTAGCAGAAGACATCATCAGTTAATGGATGTCTCCAAAATTAACTTTTGAACAACTATCTTTGTGATAAAAATCATCTTCACTTGTTAACAATTGGTAATTCAAAACAGGCTAGTAAAGATGAAAGTGTTGCAGAAAACGAAGAAATAAAGTTTGTGAATTGGCTTTGTTTTGCTGTAACATTCTGAAACTGGGACAAACAAGCTTGGCATCAGGGCATTTGGAAGTAAGCAGTCTACAGCTGCTTTCATGACATAGGAAACTTGCCACCCGATTACAAAAGCATGGATAATGCTTCAGTGATCGTCCCGGAGTTCTTCTCTGGCTCTGCAAATGGACCTTGAAGTTTGGCTGGCAATGAACAGTAATAATCCTCTGGCTGGATGCTTACAGAGAGCACGGGAAAGTTTTAAAATCTTAATTTCCTTTTATTTCCTGCAAACGTGCAGGGTGTGGAAGTGTCTCCTTGATATGAAAGCTAGCCAGTTGTCTTCATCTAAAGTGTAGTAAGCGGTTTGAGCTATTGGATACAATAAATTCAAAATGTCTTTCTGTGACCTCATCATCTGTGATGCAAATTGTTACATTCTACAAAAATTACCAATTTTGTGTCTCTTTCCTATTGTGTACAAGCTCAGCTCTTTGTTTGCCTTCAGAAGGAGATGATGCAATTTCTCAGGGGCTGGAAGAGCAGGCTGCACAGCAGGGGAAGGCACTGCGTGAGCCAAGGCAGGGCCAGCGTCCTCAGTGACACCAGTAGCATTTGTTCTGCCCACACGCATCACCTCGTTACTGTCCCTGTTTACATGCTCAGCCTGCTGCTACAGCTTTCCCCACTCGCCTTTGATACACACATACGCAAGCAAACATGCAAATCCTTCCATTTCTTATGACTGAAACCATACTGAGGTACACATACACGTATGCAGACATAGACCTCTGTTTATAACTGAATAAGAAGAGCAGAGGAGGTCCAGTGATGGGAATCAGGAGTCAGGCAGGAGTCTGGAGTGCCAGTCTGGACTGAAGTCAGCAACCAAGTTCAGGTCTGGGCACAGGTGCATGCAGCATTTCTCTGGCAAGAGCCCGAGTGCAGCATAGCCTCCAACCCCAGGGTCAGCACATGCACGAGTGGAGGCCCCAGGGAGGCTTCTCACAGCCCATTCTCATGACTGGGTTATGACCCTATGGAGGTATGCAAAATACAAAGATACAGTCTAAGAACAGCAGAAGTTACTTCTATCAAGGGCATTCCCAGAATCTGTGGTAAGCACTGTTTTTTAGCATGGCAGGAATCAGACCAGCTCTGTCTGCCCGAGCAATTCGCCCTGCGCTTCTTAATGGCAAACTTGGCACAGTGAGGTCTGTTGAGTCCTCAAGCTCCAGATCAACATTTTATAAATGTAAACATTATTAGTCAAATGAGTTTTGAGGTTTAAGAGAGGATATGATTATAGTTTATTTGATATTAATATTAATACAATCTTTTGAACTTTGATATACATTGGTAAAACAGAACCTTCTGTCATATCTGAAAACATGTGAATTTGAACAACTTTCCAATAGACAGTTATAAAAACAGTAGATATTTGTCTTCTTTCCATGTAACCTGCAGCCATATGCTAAGAACATAATGCTTTTAAGACCATATTCAGTTTGCTTTTTTTTATTTAGAAATTTTGTTACTGTTTAGTTTACTACTTAGTGTACTTAGTAGAATATTAGGTTTACTTAGTATACTAGTTTACTATCTAGATACTCAGTATTATTCTGTACCAGCTCTTCTTTTTTAATTCTAATAATAATTTCCTGTACAGCAGTTCTAGAGGCAGGCAGAAACACACCTTCGGACATTGTTAGTTCCCCCGTTTTGTCATGATGAGTGCCAGCTCTGTTTCTGTGCTAGAGAATAAGAATACCAATGCAACCTTGTCTTTTTACCTGAAATTAAGTTTTAGGGGAAGCGTCTGACAAGTGTTTTCAGATCTGAGAGAGAGCAGTTTATTTTATTTCTAATAAAACATTTTGGAAAAAGCCAGTCGGTTTCTTTATGGTGGAGAGCATGATACTGGACATGTCAGGAGTTGCAAACATTTAAAGTTCCCCAAGGATCTGCTTCTGTGTAATCTGGGTGATGTAAGCCACTCCTTCCTGACAGAAGGTATCTGTGTATGAATCCACGAATCTGCTGTTACTTACTGTTGGCTGCAAAGGCAGGAAGCTCAGTGGGATGCTGGGTGAAGGACAGGACCCAGGAGCTGATGAGTACATTGCCTGAGCTTCCTATCATTTGACCCTTGTGTAGGCAAGCCTCCAGTGGCACCACTCATTCCCTTTCCCAAAGGACTCATATTTTATACCCATTCAAACATGACGATAAGAGCTGGCAGTAAATCGGTGATTTTCAATTATGTTTCTCTCCACTTCATTTTTACATATAAATTAAATCAAATCAAACACCTTACACTGTGATTTACAAAACCAGCAACACCATATGTACTGGCATGCTTTCTGCAAACTCTGAAGGAAAGAAACATGTAGATATTGTGTTAGGACTGCCACTCATTATACAGTCTCTAAGTTGGTTTGCTCTCAGATGTTACATGTGGTAAAATTGCATCTGTGAGAGAGATCTTTGTCATCTACCTGTCATTGTTCACCCAGTTGAGGTACTGGGGGACAATTTATGAGCAATCTTCAGAGTAGGAGATGTCACATGCTGAGATGTGCCATCAGGACCATGCAGCAGCCAGCTTCATACTAAAGCTGGATCCATCTCCTAAACCCACGTGTATGGGATAGCAGGAAGCAACTCTCTCGTTTGGCACAAGGCAATGTAAAGCAAAGCTTGGGAAACCTTTGCAGGAAATGAACTGTATCTAATCCAGTTTGATATAGTAGGAAGCATATTAGTAAGCCAAATCACCATGTTTATCCGTTTTTTCTTTGCAGCCTTGTCCCTGAGGCCAGTACTCTTCCCTCCTCTGAGCAAGCTATGGAATGTTTTATAATTGGAGGGATGAGAAAGCCTTCCCTCTGTCTCCTCCCCTTCTTCTACCCGTGCTGTCTCTCAAGTTCATGCCAGTACTTACTGCTGAATAAGATGCAGCACTTCATTAAAACCCAAATCACTGAAATAATGAACTGTAAAAACTTGCCAGGGGCAAAGTGTGTTTTGTTAAGATACCAGAAAAGATCCACAGGGGCCTGGTCTTTGCATTTACTCCCATCAAATGAAAAAGAGAGCAAGGAAAACAGCACAACTACTAGGAGGCCATCCAAAATTTATTTATTTTGAGACTGCTCATATTTTCAGCATTGAATCCACTTTTCCTTTTTGCCCAGTTCTGTTGTTTTTTCCTGTCATTTTTCTGTCATCTTCTGTCATGTTTCTTCTTCCTTGCTTTTCTTTTCAAGTGATTCTGGTCAGCTGAAATGGTAATTGGCTCCCTGACAGGCCAACTCAAGTATTTGCAATTTATTTTTGCCTGTCACCTGTTAAAAAAGGATTGGAGGTTCCTTCTCTGCCAAGAGAGGAGTCCATTAGTGACACAAAAGCAGCAGCTGCATCACGGCAGGGATGCACAGTAGTTATATACATCACTTACTCTTTATCTGCTACAAGACATTGGGACAGATTGTTGCCTGTAATTCTCTACCTAGGAAAAGAAGAGTCCATATAGTGCTTAAAATAATCTGCTTTCTATTTTAACTCTTGAAATGACATTTCTTATCCCACAAAACCTTCTAGAAAAATTATTTCAATACAAACAGAAAATTGTACAGCTAAAACATACTCCTAGTACAGTGCCGCATTGTTTCTATTTTAATGTTGTATTACCTTATCCAGAAGGCGCAGTAGCACAGTGGTGAATCAGATGGCTTCTGAAGACACTTTCAAAACCTGAGATGCACTTAGAATGACTTGTCTGAGAACTCAGGTTATACTCCAAAGCCGTAATGGTCTTACTCATGCGGAAAAAGCAGCAGCAGCCAATGTATTCATAATTTCTTTCCTTATCTTTCACTTGTTATACTGAAGCTAGAAATGACGCAAATGTAAATTGTTGTGTTGTATTTCAGTTTTCATTAAAAGGAGGGAAAACTAATAAAAACTGTAAGATTCATAGGTGGATTACGCCAAGAAATTTGAAGAATGCCGTGGTCACTTTTAAAGCCTCCTTTATTCTGTTCTTTTATGCAGCATCACATTGACCTTTGGCAGGATGCTCCCTATGGAGACAGGGTTTTTTCAGTCTGCTAGCCTTCTTTATTCTTTGCCAAGGGCTGGTAGTGATGGGATTTCAAACATCCTTTCCAGTGATGGAATTTCATATACCCTTTTTCTTTGCTTCTACTCCTTTCTGAAAATGTACTTTCTGTCCCGGTAACCTGGTAACAGTAGCAGTGCATGCAGTGTGGTGTGTTGAACTAATTGCCAATTAAATAATGGGGAAGGCCAAGATCTAACAGAAAATCATTGTGCACAGTTCATTAACTGCATTTCACAGAACCAAAAGCATGCCACGCGATTTTTAAAAACAGTTTAGGGAATGAACAGTTTCTTCCTTAATACAGAATCGCTGCAATGCAGAGCAGAATGGAAAGAAATGCAGACTAGCAGTTCCTGGGGTTTTCACTTCCTTCTCCTCCCCAAGGTAGATATCTGTACAATTCAGATATTTCTGTGGATTAGTTTATCATCTCCATGAGGTGAATGGCTTTAAAAAAGGCATGGGGAGTCTTGGAGATAATCGGCATCTTGGTGCTATGTGTAAATAGCCTTTCTCTGATGTTAAGTTACAGTAAACTAGGAAATACTCAATAAGATTGAGAAAAGTACTGCAGATGCCTTTCAGGCAGATTTTAAAATATTTGAGTGGCTTCATAGAAAAATCATGAGAATAATGGTAGTATTTGAAAGCATCCCTTATCATTAGGGGTCAATACCATAGAGTACTTAGCTTACAAGGACTCAGCTAATACCTACAAGCAATACTATAGGGGGTAAAGTACTATAGGGGGAAGCTTTTGTTTAGTAAATAAAGGTACAAAAAGGCTGGTTTTTGATGCTACTGGTTCCTGGCGCTAGACAGATTCAGACAAGAAATTGAATGGATGACATGTGTTTATCTGAATGTGCTTGAAATTAGGCGAAAAGGGCCGAAAATGAAAAATGAGACAGAAGAAGTGAATTGTGTTTGAGGAAAGAGTGGGAGTGTAGAAGATGTTAGAGTGAGAAGCATTTCATCTAGAGTAATGTGATTTGAAGTGTCAGTGCTATATTAATTGGTGGAAATGGGTAAAATGCTTAGGGAAAAAAAAGGGAAGGAGAGAGCACCCAAAAATATTTGAAAAAAATTTTTTAAATTATATTTTTAATAATAGATATAGAAGTCAGTCTTGCAAATCTTTGCCTGTAAGCATTTGAAGTATCAAGGTTAAAGTTTCTCAAAATAAACTCTTTGACATACGGTCTATTGCATAAACTTAAGATGTACCATGAAGCTTGTTTTTTAAGAGACAAGCAGTGACATCTAGCCATAATACATGGAGACCTATTTTTTAATCTTGCTGCTGATGAAATGATGAGTGACTGCTGATTATAAAGATTTTTTTTTTCTTGCAGGTAGTTTATTTTTATGCAAATGGAACATCTTTCAACATAATTCATAACCCAATATCATCTCCAGACCTTTTGTAATTGATGTAGCTATTACCAAGAAGTTTTTCTTTTACAATCAGTTCTTTCTATATTTTTGATCTCTTGATCACAGCTTTGTTTGCAGTTTCCACAGCTGTTTATAGTATTCAGACAAGAAGTAGATTGGAGTTTTTTTACTTGTTAGGAGCAACAAAAGTTGCCGCTCACTAAAAAATTATATACTTCGAACCTCCCTGGGGCATTGCACTTTATTTTTTGGACTCAAAGTGTCCTTTGCTGAAAACACTAAAAGGAGGTGCTGTAAAATGGTGTTTGGAACAGGTAACAAGGCTTATGAGTCTGAAAGGATCCCACTCTGGGGAAGCGCTATACCAGAACATCATCATCTGCCTTCCGTCTGGAGCTCCAGTTCTTGAAAGGCAGTGAGAGCTCCGAGGTAGGTCAGTGAGTTTCAGCCAGCTGCCTCAGTGCTGAGCGTGGTATTTTTTGAGTTGCGAGAAAGTATTAAGTAGTTACTGAAGACCTCAAGAACGAGGAATGTCACTTGCTAAAATGGTATGCCTTGCTAAAATTTTACCATATATCCCACCTAAATCATTCCAGAATCAAATTCCAGATTTTTTTTTTTTTTTACGTTTTTCTCTAGAAGATTACAGTACCCTTTTGTCTCCCCTGTTTTCAAGCCATACTTATGTCCTGTAACCAGGATATTCCCCAGTCATCTCCTTGGTATGCCAGACAGGTTGAACAAGGAAAGTTCTTGCCATAAGGAATTTTCTCCCACTGCTTTTGTATACATGTCTATATTTTATATCTCTCCATGCTCTTTTTTTTCCAGTCTCTTTAAATAGATATCACCCAGCATCATAATTATTGACAGTGTTCAAATATGAGTCATGCTAGTTCCAAGCAAATTTGTTTATTTCTAACAAGCAAATTCACATGATAATTGTACTTCTGAGTCATTTAATCCCTAAGGGTCACGCAGTTCTTTTAGCCACAGCATTGTCCTGGAAACCCCAGTTAAATTGCTTGTCCACTGTATCCCTTAGATGCCTTTCAGAGTTGCTGCTGTCCAGAGAGCACCCATTCTGGTTTATGACCTCCATAATCTATTCCTTTTTGTACTGAATGCCTTGGTTTTCTAAGCATTGAAGAACACTGTGGCTGCTTTGTACTTACTGTTAATTGTGGGGTTTTTTTAAACCAGACTTTTTTCATTTGCAATTATAGAAGGAGTGAATTTACATTTACTTCCAAATAACAAATATCACCAAGCTGAACCAGTCAAAAACCTCCTCTAAAATGTATTTTCTTTTTCCATGTCCTTCCTTTGGCATTATTACATGGGAAAGACCCAAGACTTCAGAGATTTGCTTGTATCTTACAGTTGTGTGCCTGCCTGGCAGCACGAACATCTATACAGTTCTGAAAAGGAAGACATCAGAAAGGAAGTTTCCTGTGTCAAAGTGACTCTGAAATACAGCCTCAAAAAGATATACTTTAAAGTCTCTTCTTGAATTGAAGGAAATTTTTACAATGTCTGCTGTAAGAGGTTGACAAGGGCTGTCAGACTTCTTCCTGAGTGTTATTATAATAACCTGAGTGTTATTGTAAGATCTAGCCTGTGTTTGTAGGGAATCAGGAAGAGAAGTGGGTTATACACCACAAAGGAAATGAAAAATTAAATGTGCAAAATCAATAACAAAAAGTTGGTGATTCAAACACAAAACAACTTTTTAGAATCATCTTCAAGGTACATATTCACTTTTGAATACAAAGTCATTCAAAATATCTTCAAAATATGTACAGATTTTAGTAAAATTCATTAAATTGTTTCACAACAGCAGATGATCACTTTCAGATAAGCCGTCTCAGAATTTAATATAATTGATCATTATGTTCTTACTTTTTATTTTAGCCAAATGGTTTAAATAAAATATATGAGACATTGGATGAGTCACATTTATTTTAGAACATAATGGAGTGCAAAAGCTCTTGATATTGGTCACTTAGGACCATCATCTGACCATTTCTCTTTGTATTTAATTCAGATGCACTTGATGTTCATTGTAGGTTCACAGTCTTTTGAGGACAAATCCAAATTGCCAATAACAATGTTTTTATTGAAAACACTAATGATGTGTTAGAAGGAATAATCTTTAGATTCACCATGAAGCATAAAATAGTGGTGGTAATACAAGCACTTAATGAAATAATCTGACCCATTATATGTTATAGACACAGCACTATAATATTTTGTGAATAGTAAACTTGTCCACTAGTGACTGGTTTCGTCAAACTGTATTCTGCAAAACACACATCAAGATAGAAGAAGGTTGATGGTAAGCAAAGGAATTAAATTCTCCTTACTTTATTTTTTCTCCTCAGTCTAATTGCTTTTCTTCTGATAAGACTTGTAGACAAGTATGAAGTCGCAGAATTGACTGAAAAATATAGCAGGATGTCTTAAATAATCTCCTCACCTGTAATCTCAAGTGTCAAATATGAGAGCAGAGATGAAGAGAGTTTTCTTTTTGTCTATATCAAAAAATCTGTTCCTGACCCATGTTCTAGAAGCCAAAGACAAAGGAGAATTTGTCCATGTAAACCAGGAAAAATCTAGCATTTCTTCAATTCTCTTGTACAGCAAAGGGGTATATTAATGTACATTATTTCTCAGTTTATTGCTGATGCTTGGACTTTTGTTTGTTTTCTTCCATCCACGATAAATAGAATTCAGCCTATAAACAATTGAGTAGTCTGCTCATACCAGGCAAATGTGCATGGCAATGCTATAGTATAGGAAAAAGCTGGAAGAAGGCTTCGTTGTTGGAGTAGGTCTTAAAGCTGTCTTTGGTACATGCTCTGTTAGGGGATCTCGTGCCTCCAGGAGTGAAGCTTGCTGCATGTCTTCTGAAGCTCATCTTTTCATGAAAATCTCCCAACACTTTATTCCCATAGAAACCTTAACCTTGGTCCTGGGGTCCTAAACCATCATGTAATTTCCTTTGTTCCACTGTGCTGCTACCTAAATCCTCCAGTGCCAATATGCCATACTGACAAAGGACTGTACGCTCCTCTTGTTGTCGTGTTTCTGCTGAAGAGTCCAAAGAAGATCTTACAAAAGTTTGGATTTGAGATCCTGTGATAGATCACAAATACTGAAATTTTAGAATTTCTTCAGAATTGTCCTTGCATTTCTGTGTTTGCTATGAAAGGAAAGCCAGATTCCAGCATTAAAATAAATTACCAAAGAAAACAGTAATGTAAGCTGGCGCATCTAAGGTAATACTGACTTATTGTCAAATTTCAGTGTCTTACAAAAGGATTTTTCTGTTATACCATCAGCACAGAAGCTATCTGTTCTGTGACCTAGAGATACTCTGTGTTTATTAGAAGAAAAAAGGTTCATATAGAACTGTGATGCAAAATGCCTGGTTAGTTTAATTGTGTATATTGAATATTATGAAGTCATGTTCTCCACTAGAAGATTTTTTTCATACTGGTACTGTAATGAAAATTGTAAAATACTTTTACCAAAAGAAGGCAAATACATCCAAAGTTCTCAGAATGTTACAGAACAAACATTGTACATTTAAAAGGTGATTTATTGTAATGTTTTGAGAAATGGAAATACTAAATGGCTAAATTTGTGTTGTTATAATGATTCTTTTGACAGATGCATTAGCAGACCCCAGACTGTGATATACAGCAGTTCTGGGTAGCTACAAATAGCATTATCCTTCACATAGCCATTTAAAATATTCTTACACATCCTAAACTATTCTCTTGTCTCCATCAGTGTAAAAGCACAGAGATGCCAGTGAAGGTAGTGATGCTATTTAATTTCTGGTATTGGTTACTGTAAGTAACACTTTTTCTGTTCTCTTGTCATTTCAGCTGTACATCTGGAGGTAATTTTATCAATTTTTTTTACAGATAAATTAAATGTGGAAAGTACCGTACATGCCTCTCAATTTAAATTAGATTAATTAAGAAAAGTTGAGCACTTTGCAGAAAAGGTCAAAGAAGAAGGACAAAGGCAGGCATGATAGAAAGTATGTGTAAAAGTTAATGGATTAAAGCATCTATAATTTGTTTCCTTGAAAGACATTAAGGTGTGGATGTTCCTAATTTGTAGATCCACTAGCATATCACCAGAGATATTAGAATATATATTGATTACTTTGCTTTTACTGGGTAGAACAATGCCTGCAGGTGATTATGTGCTTTCCCTTTATTGACCTTCAGTTGTGGTACCAGACAGTGAAAAATCAGAACAGTTAATATTGTGTGAGTACTTAACAGTATAGTTTGAATGACCAACCTTGCTTGCTGAACAGTTTTGGTCATATATCACCCCCAAATAAACCTAAATAATTTAAAAAATTAAAATATAGTAATAATAATTCTATTCTTTTATCCAGAAGTTGGAAATCAAGAATTAGGAAGTATTGCTCTTTGGCCAAAGATAAAAACTTCAGGTCATAATAGGGAAATGAATAAAATTTCAGTGCATATTCACTGTCTTTACAAGTTTTACTAAGCAAAGACTATAGATATTGTATGTTTGAACTCTCTTCAGTGCTGAAAAACAGGAGTAGTAAGCACAGAACCCTAACACTGCTACATACTGCATCTCATACTTTCAAATCAGAGTTATTATTCAGAACAGGTAGGATTCCTATTTTGAAAGGATTATCTTTTTCAATTATAATTTACTGCAGTTTTCACTGTACCTGTTTGGTCAGAAGCTCCTAAACAGGGAAAGCCGCTGTGCTGGAGGCTGTGTCAGGTCCACGTCAGAAATGCAGTAAATACAGATTAGCTGTGCAGGACCTGTAGGCAGTAGTTCAATGAAGTCTGTGGGGACTGTATTCCATTGCTTGGAAAAACATGCAGTTGCTTCAAGATGTGACAGCATAACTTTGCAATCACCACCTTTTAAGTGTGAAGGTTATTTTTATTTCTTGGCTTATCACCACAGTGAAATAGTATCTGTGAGAGAATACACTCATATATTGTGTTCAACAGCACAGTTACCAACTAAAACATATTTAATATTTTAAATTAGTCAGTTGAAGTGGACTTACTTACTAATGCAACTTTGATAACTAAAGAGAAGTGTCATTTTTGTGGCTGATGTGCCTAAGTTATATTTATTTACATACCAAAATACATCTTTTGACACCAAAATATGAAACTTGGAACAAGATCCCTAAAATGAAGTTTTCTAGGCTCCATTCCTGCAAATTGGTGACTGCCTCTTGTGATTTTGCTGTATGTGTTCATTCTATATTTAAATATTTGCAGATATGTCAGTAGATCAGGCTTTTGGCTTTCATATACCTCTTTTGTTTTTTATTTGTTTTTTTTTCTCCTTGATATTTAAGTATAAAAAGCAAAGCACAATGTTTTGCATGTATGAAATTAAACAACACTCTCTTTTGGTTTTATTTATAGACTTTTTAATGCTTAGCAGTGATCTTAAATAGTTCTCTGCACTCAGTCATTAAAATGATTCGTTAGAATTTTTATAGTATAATTCTCATACTTTATATACAGACATTATTGTATTACAAAGGTAAAATACTCGCATTTTCAAATGTATTGCATTACAAAGATAAAACACTCACACTGTCATGGAGCTTATCTTTCATATCATTATAGGAATTCAGCATCGGATGCATTTCACTGAACTTACTGGTTGTTAAGGGGGGATAGCCAGATCTGGCTGGCTGGGCGAGGTGAGCCTGCAGCAGCTCCCTGTGCCCGTGAGAGCCTGCAGTGGTACTCAGCAGCTCCCAGTGCATGCACAGCTCTGTGTGTGACTGGCCACCTACAGCAGCAGAGCTGCCAACAGAAACAGCCCCGAGCACCTGCCTGTCTGACTGATCAGAATGGATCCTGTTAGCGGAAAGCTCGTGTGCATACGCGTGTGGACCCCTCCCTGCGGCAGCTGGCCTCAGGCACCCAGCCTGCCCAGGACCTGGCCGAGGATGCCCAGCTATCCCCAGCAGCAGCAGCACCAGTACCTGCTCCCAAGCCTCTTACCGTAATTGCTGGGTATTTGATAGCTGCTGGCAATCCCCCACTGGTGGGGGCATTCACACCCGCACCAGCATATCTAATCACCTTGCATAGCTGCTGACACCCTGGATACATGGATCCCTGCAACCTGTGGCCCCTTGTCCAGTTGCCACCACTCAGAACAGTTGCCACTGTTCTCTCCTGCTGCTGCCACCACAGGGACCTGGGCTCATGGTCCCATACTAGTGGTGGGCACCTGTGCCTTCATCCGCATCCATGCACACAGAATAGGGACCCCTCAACCAGAAGAGTCACAATCAGGCCCTTTTTTCTCACCTATTTTCTTCCTTAATACACCTTGATTTAATCTAAGTGCAATCATGAGTTCAAGATTCTGAGTAGCATTGGGAAAATATGATTTCTTATGTCAGGTGTAGTGGTTTTGGCACAGGGATTTCCAAGGGCTGTTCTGATGGTATATGTCCTTGTGTCCCTCCTTGCTGACTAAGGGTTGAGATTTCTGTACATGGTGTGTGCCGCTGAGGGTCTGCTGGCATTGATAGGGAACAGATGTATGAAAAGTATCAACTGACAATTAGGAGGCAAGAAACTAAGCTTTCAAAAAAATCAGTTTTTTTCTTTCTTTTTCTTCCCCCAAAAATCTGAAGACTACAGAAACAGTGCTTTAGTTGTAGGTCATGAAACCAGTAGAACGAAACCCTTACTTATCTGCTAAAATCTTGAGTACTACTAAGCCTACCTCATGAGTATGTATCATTGAAAAATAGTCTTTAAAACACAGAGGATCTTTGAAATGGTGGTGGCAGGTCAAACCTATTAAAAACGCCAGTGGGTCTCACCAGGTTCTATTCTGAAATGCGTAAGCTTAAAACCAAAAGACACAAATAATGTATTGTTCCAAAATCCACCAGCAAGTTCTAGTAAACATTGAATTGATTTTCTTTTTTTCTGATTTTTGCAGCTGCTAGTCTGATTCAAATTGTTTATTCATAGAATGAAAGAGATGTTTTTAAGTATTCTCAACAGTTCCAAGTGATTGATGTAAATTTAAAAAATGCTACTCTGATTTCAAAGAGAGTTGCTAGGAAACATGCAGTTTGAAGATGAAATCTCCCACTGAGTTTGTCTTTGGCTGTACAACAGGAAGTATGTTATAGGGTATCCTGAGTTACAGATTATATGGATAAACTGTTAAATTTTTATGTATATAAATACATCTGCTGTGAACGTATTGAATATACATGATTCATTCTCATATCTCCATTTACTGATGAATAAAAAGGTATTACTAAGTTTAAGAAAATGTGAAAATCAAATGAAAATGCCAAGAGCATGATAAAGATTTTCATACAATCTTCGTTTCATTTTTCTGAAACATAAAATGATTGGTTTTTTCCTTAGAAATGGATCTCTTTAAGGTTTAATTTCAAGATGATGTTCTGATTAGTATGTTCTTTTCTTTTATAAACTTCAACAAAATTTAAAGCTCCAAAAGATAATAGCAATTATAGACTTAATTTTTCTGAAGAACTTAATGTGTTTTGTCCCTTAAAAGTTATTGGGCAAAGTAACCTAAAAATCTGTGGTATCATGAAGGAATACCCAGTTTTAATAATGAATATTTATTTGTATTACTGACTGATGGTTTTTTTTCATGCTGATTTTAGATACTTGGGTATGTTTGGTACCTTGGAGTCAAATTTAAACTGCTTAGTCTTTAAGACACCAGTGGAAGCTACTTGTACGTATGGGAACAGAGTAGTATGCTGTTCTGCGGGATGCTCAGGACTCGGCAGGAGGTTTATTGATTTTTGCTGCTGAAATATTTTACCAGGCAGTCTTCAAGCAGCAAAGTCCTTACAGCAAGCTTTCAGAAAAGTGAGTAATGCCTGTGAGTTATGACAATAGTAAGTGATCTTTTTCTTATTTATTACCTTAGAAGAACAAGCAACCAATTGCTGATGAACAAATAGTGTGGATAGGAACTGTCTGTCTGACCCTTTGTTGCTGATGTAATGATTAAACACAGTGCTTAAGTACCACTAAGCAACACTTCATGATCTGAAAGTATTTCAAAATTGTGTTTTTGCAGCTGACTTAAGAAAAGTAACTAAACTGTATTAATAATTAATAGTAAAGCTGAGTTGTTGAGGTTGCCACAAATTAGAAGATGCCTCATGTTCCTGAAAATATATGTTTGTACTAGTTTACCAGATGACCCTTCATTACAGAGGTGGTGGTGAACTGCAGGCTGAGGCAGGTGTGTGACCACTCTAAGGCCCTTGTAGGGAAGAGAATTAATATTGATTCGTATGAATCTGTGGATGCAAATAAGAAAAACAAGACATATTATTAGTTGTGTGAACTCTGAGGACAAAATAACAGAGACAAAACAGAGAGAAATAATGAAAATGGGAAGGATGATACAGCCTGTGTTGGTGCATTCTTCCTCAAGGGCAGGAACCCCGCATTTGCCTTCTTTGAATTTCAGACAAATCTTCTCTGTCCATCTCTCCAACTTGCTGAGGCCCTTCTAGAGGGCTCACAGCACTCTGGAGTATCAGCCCTCCTGTCAGGTTTGTGTTGTCAGTGAACTTAGGATGCATCTTCATCCAAGTCCCTGATGAATAAGTTAAACCATACTGGGCCCAGTACTGAACCTTGGGGGACACCACTAGTGACAGGAGTCCAACTAAACCCTGTGCCACTTATTATGACACTATGGGATCTGCCATTCAGCTAGTTCTCAATCCACCTCGCTGTCCACTGATCCAGCCCACACTTCCAGAGTTTACCAATGAAGATGTTGTGCAAGACAGTGTTGAAAGCCTTGCTGAAGTCGAGTTAGAAAATATCTGCTGCTCTCCCCTCATTCATCCAGGTAGTTTTTTCATTGTAGTAGGCAATGAGGTTGGTCAAGCATGATTTACTTTTAGGGAATCTGTGTTGTCTACTCCTGTCTGTCTTCTTATCATTTATGTAGATAGGGATGGCCTCCAGAATGAGGCACTACATCAGCTTTCCGAGGATTGAGGTGAGGCTCACTTTTTTGAAGACCAGGGTGGCCTTTGCTTTCTTCCAGTCTCAAGGACCTTTTCTGATCACCACAGCTTTTCAAAGATAATTCCAAGGAGCCTTGTTAGGGTGTTCATCAGCTCTGTCAGAGCATCCTCTTGTAACCAGGGTTCCCACTCCATTTAGCAAAGGGGCCACATTATCCTTTGTTTTCCTTTTGTTACTGGTGTAGTTGAAGAAGCCCTTCTTGTCTTTCTTGGAATCCTTGTCCAGATTTAACTCCAGATGGAATTAAATTCCAGATCACCTTCAAGATACTGGTTCTTTGTATTTCCAAGTCAGTATTTATTAAGCAAAATTACAGAGCTGGTGGAGTTATCCAGTAGTGATAGAATCACTAGCCAATTTTGCCTGTTAAAATATATTAATAAACTGATTCTGGGTTGTTGTGTTGGGGTTTTTTTTGTTTTTGGTTTTGGTTTTGGTTTTGGTTTTTTTTTAAATTATTGGTTACTTAGCACCTGTAAGCAGTTAAAAAAAGTTGAGTTTTCAGAGGGGAAGAAGTAGAGTGCAATTTGCTCCAACTTTGTGCTTCATTATGTCATTGCATATTGTCTTTGAAATTGTAAGTTCTGTTCAAGAAGAGTATCTTATTTATGGGCTATCAAATTGATGTGCTTTTTAGCTGGATTTCATTCATGTGAGGTGGAGAGTGTAGCTATATTCTTTATATAGGATGAAGTGGAAAACATAAGAAGCACAGCTGTTGGTGATGGACTGTTTGGGCCAGTGGGCAGTATTGTCCAGCAAGGATTTTCTATCCCATTTCCACTTGAACAAATCTGTCAAAAACAAAGATTATAATTATAGAAATCATAAGGAAGTGAAGTGTTTCTAGAAGCCTTTATGAAGGGAGCTAAAGTCACTTTTGGACTCTAAGTGAGAGTCCGCTAAGACCTAAAATCTTCTGTAGATGCAACAGTGCTCTAAGAGCAGGGCTGGCTTGGAACTTTGCTCACAGAAATCCCAGACCACTGGAATGAGACAAATCTGTGCAGTGGCAAGGAACTTGACTGTTATCACTTTTCGAGTAATTGAGAAAGCTAGTAATTGCTAGTGGCTAAAGTATTGGCTTCAGGAGTAAATTGGATTGTGGATGATGGTTGAGAATTATGAACAAGATTCAGTGCCCTTTTTAGTGGCATTTTTTTACCTAGATTGTCAAAACTCATTCACTGATCACAAAATTAATTTGCAAAGGCCAAAATAGCAGAAAAGGACAAAGAATGATACAATAAATAATATGCAATGTACATAATTATTTTTTAAAATTAAAAAGTTTCATGGTAATTCTACATACTGAGCAACTAATGAGATTTGTGAGGAGTTACTTACCATAGAAGAAAATGCCAACTTTGTTAAGAAAATAAAGACAAGGAGCAATTACGTGCTTATGAAAATCACTGAAAGAGTCTGAAGTAAAAACAAATACAAAACACTGATTAGGCTGAAGTATTGTGTGACTCCTAAAAGACTTTGATTATAACTTGCCACTGTGTTAATTTGCTAGTGAATTATTGCAATTATATATATTCATGTTTTGAGAAAGGGTAGAGAACCACAGATTTCTTCTAGATTGTTGTATCTATTTATAGTCTAATCTGGATGGAATCTCTACCAATTCTAAAACTTGAATGTCTATAATTATCATAATGTAACAGGAAATGAGGATCACAACAAGCATCTTGATTTACCTCTCCTAGCTAAGTCTACCATGCCAGAGCTCCTAAACACTTTCTTCTACTACCCCCTCTCTTCCCCTTCAGCACTTGGGGTTCCTGACTGGAGCCCTGAGGGGATGTCGGGGCTGATGCAGTAATCATGCTGCTCCCACTCTGAAAGCCTTGGCAAGCGAGGTTCAGGAAAGCTCTTCCATAGTAAATGGTGAGATTTATTGACAGAGGCAACTGGTAATTCTCATACACCTTTATCTACCTACCTTTGCTTTCCCTCTCTGCCTTTCTTTCTACCTGCCCTTTTGGGTTCTTTTATTGCTTCCATCTTCCCACACATCACTTACATGTCCCACATGACATCCCTTCCCTCTGTAGGGTTGAGATCTTTTCTTTGCCTCCTCTTCACCCCTTCAACATTCCCCACTGTTGCTCTGCTTTCCCTTTTCTATCCCTATCCCTTCTTGATTTCAAATCTGGTAGATTATGTACCTTACTTTTACTGCCTTTGATCTTAACAATCTTTATTCAACTGACTTCAGTTACCTGCTGTTTGTAATTTCTTTTTGTGTCTAGCCTATAAATGCTTTATGTCCTTGCAAAACGATGATGTCATCTGCATGTATGGATTTAGCAGGGAAGTGATGGAAAACACTGTTTGCTTCTATATCTGTAAAACAGGTTTCTTTTTCTCCTTTATAAATGCCAAAGTGCACTGAAGATCTGAAGAAAGCCCTACAGGATATGGTAGAAAATTTAGACATTTTCCTGAAGTACATTTGTAGAGATTAAAAAATCCTTACAGTTGGATGCTATAGAGAGACAGGTTTACCCTTGTGTCCTGGGAACACCTCTCATCCTAGTGAAGCATCACGAGACACTGCAAGCCTCCAGAAGCACTCTGGCAGGACCCTGTGTTCAAAATTGAACATGCTTCCCATTCAGCAGCCAATGCCCCAGTTTTTTCCACCTCCTTTGGGAGGATTGCAGTCCAGACATCTCACCAGAAGTTGTTTTTTTGAATTTAGCAAGGCAAAGGCTGTGTAGTGGCAACTGGGTCTTTTGAGAAACTGAACAGTCAAAATGGACCTAAGTGTGTTAAATGAGCATTAGATAGCAATTAAACATGACATGGTTGCAGTTAAATGCCTGCTTATTTTATTACATATTTTTAAAATGTCTCACTTGTTTGCTAAAATTGTGGTGCTTTGTTTAGAAAAAGAAGGATCATGTACTGTGCAGACTGAAGGAAGTATGTCTAGGTATGTAGTCACCCTCTGCTTTTTCAGAGGAGAAAAGCAACTCGGCTGTTCTTTTGTTTGGGAGTGATTTTTACTTAGGCAGCAATATCCTTCTCAGTCTGCAAAGAAAAACAGTCGAGAGCTGTAAAGCAGAAGAGGCAGTAGATTGTGCTGCCTGAGCAATGCAGCCCACGGTGCTGCCTCCAGCACCAGTGCTGCTACCTCAGATACGCCGGGATGGCTCCTTGGGCGGCTGGGTGGTAACACTGCACAGCCATAGCACCTCACACTTACAGCGATAACCTGCGTGCTGTCTCATCTCATAGCTGGCAGTTCTGCCAAAATTCAGCAGAGCAATGTGAAACAGCTTCTTACCCACAAGCTGAGATAAATCAGGAGGGATGGCTGTGCTATATATACAGAACCCACTCAGCCGAAACAAGTGAGAGTAGGGAAAGAATTGAAATCCTGGCAAGGTGGATATTTTTGTCTCTGGATAAAATGAGGTATTTATAGCATTTACTGACACAATTTTTATTTACTGTAACTGGAACCATTGTTCAATTTTTTTTTCCAGCAAAAAGGGATTTTTGGAGAGCTAGAGGACATTGTATTTTTCCAAAATAGAACCTAAATTCTGCTAAAGAGAGGGAGGAGGGATCTTCCATCTATGACTATAATGTCAGAGAACACAGTGCTCTTAACAGTCTCCTCTATCAATACACTTGAACACAGTTATTATCACCATAAGCGGCTGTGTAATTACCGTTGTTCCCAGAAGAGTTCCTGTTTCTTTGCTATTTAATTATGTGCATTATTTCAGCATAACTATGCAATTTTACTCATGTCATTTGGAAACAAATGTTTCAGGCAAGGCAGTGTCATATCACAAGGATGTCATAGCCAGGGCATGGATGCTGGAAAAGTATACAAAGTTATTTCTACATCTGACCTACCACTGTCTTCTGGATGAATTACACAGACGCAGTAGTTCATACCTTGGTCAAGGCAGATGCCTGAAGTAGTTGTGGATGTCCTTTATGTGACAGAGTCTGAAGAAACTTTAGTGCCAACAGAAGTGAGAAGGTAAAGATGTTTATAAATTTATTTCTAAATTCTTCCCCTTGGATCCAGCTACAGTAAGCATACGCATTTGTTGCCAATGTAAGAGCCTTTTTCTAGGGAATATTTCTAAATAAATCTCAGTTTGGGGAATCACTGTTTAACTCTTGTCTGTGTTTTGCTGAGCACAATTTTCATATAACAGCTATAATTGTAGGGTCATATGTTTTTAACTTTTTATTAAGGATTTAATCTGCTAAAAAATAAGGAAAAAATGTAACATGCAACAGGTCCTGTAATTTCTGAGCCAAAAGATTTTCCTGTGATATTTCTTGTCATTTTCCTGCACTATGAGTTAATCAAAACAGTCCTGAAACTCTGTTGTAAGGAAAGTTCACTGTTTGAGGCATGTTCAAATGAACATCTTAGCATTATTCTGAGTAAGAGGGGACAAGTAAAAGGCCCCAGTGGCAGAGACACATTCCTAGCCACCTCAAGGGGAGACATGAGACACATACACTGCAGCAGGCATGTCTGGCATCAGCTCAGATGAGAGGCTCTCTTTAATAAGGGCAGGATTTATCCCAGCCACACTTGGGGAGTCAAGTATGTTTGTACTTGTCCTTTGTAATTTAAAATTGCCCCTTTCTTGGTGTCAGAGGTGGGAAACAGGGCAGTTTCAAAACAAGATCTAAAACATTTAGATTTTGGAAATGGACCATTTAGTAAAAATTTTGACATGGGAACAGCAAGAGTCATAGTAAAAGGTGGAAGTCACTGTCACAGTCATCAATTCCTGGCATGGGAGGCTGGAAAGCAGGAGCATTGAGATTACACCTTGCAGAAAGTGACAATGCAATATTAGAATCATAGAATCGTTTATGTTGGAAAAGACCTCTTGAGATCATTGAGTCCAGCTGCTAACCCAGCACTGCCTGAGTCTACCACTAAACAGTGTCCCTGAGTGTTGCAGTGCACCTGGCAGCACCTGCAGCATCCACACCAACAAATTCCTGGTGGACAAGCACCCAGGGCACTGGAGTCTAACTTCCTGGTCACGGCAAATTCCTGTGTTCCCCCGGGAACTGCGTTTTGCATATTGTTCTGTTATAGGTTCGAGATTCCCCCACCCAGTTTTATGTATGCCCTTATGTTTATGCATATCCCTTATGGAATATATATGATTGTTGGAAAGCTCTGTTGTATTCGGTACCCCATTTGTTCATTCAAATAGAACCGTCCCCTGAGTTTGTCCCATTGGATGTTTTCCCCTGTCACCTCACAGTTTACAGAACCTCATTGGCCGTAACCCTTTGTTCTGCCCCTTTTCACTCCCATACAAAAACAGCTTTGTTTCCCCGCCATTCTGTTCTTTGCTCATATGCTTCCTTCCCTTGTAATAAAAGTTTGGAGCTGTGCAGAGAGCCCCTCTCTCATCCTTTGCCTTTGCCAACACTACTTTTACATCGGTTTGCAGTCATCTCCTAGCGAGGGAGCCGGCATCAGCTCTGTTACTTTGTATCAGGTCTGCTTCTGCTGTGCTGCAGCAAGGTCCGGCCCCAGGGTACCTCCAGCAGTCAGACGCTGTGCAGACCCCGGGCACTCTGCTACCAGCATCACCTAAGTGCCACACCTACAAGTCTTCTTTTTTTAGTGTGCACCGTGTCCTGGGATGCATGTCACTGAAGGGTGTTTAAGTATGTATTAGCATATTTTAAATAAAATAGTAACAAAATGAATATATTGAGAGGACTGGATGATATCAGCATGTGCCTGAGATACAATATTCTCTCAATGATAAGCTGGAAGCCTTGCTTTATGTGAAGTTCTTAACCAGTGTTACAGCAGAACCAATCAAGAAGCAAGACCAAGATGTGATGGATGTAAAGAATCCATTTATATATTCATGACAAGAAATCCATCCAAAACCCACAGAGAATTGCACACTGAAAGCATGATGACACATTTCCCTGCAGAAATAGATAATAGTCCCCAGCAAGAAACAAAAAGCTAGCAAAATATTCTGATTGAAAGTAGTAACAAATCTTACAGGAGTGTTCTGAAAAAATGTTTGTAAAATCTTAGAATATTCAACAAAAAGCTGCATGCTTTATAGCTTGGTTTTAGTAGATATACAGGCAGAGTTTCTCCCATATGGAAAAGAGAAACCTTTGAAAACAACATTCCTATAATGATTGTATTCAGCATTTAAAAGGAAACACATAAAAAATAAAACTGCTTTTGTGAAAGACCATTATTGTATATAAAGAGTTTAAAATAATGAGATACTAGACAAAATACATGAATTCTGAAAGAGATTAATGTACTTCCATTTCACTGTAGTCTTCTTTTTACAGACTTTAAAGTAATGAATAGAAATGTAGTATTTACTGAGATGAAGGAGGATAGAATCTGGAACACAAGTGCAAAAAAGGGTGTTGTGGTTTTAACATTTACCATGTTATTACTATGACCAGAAAAATCTGAATACTCTGAAACTGTGTGCTTTCTGAATAATAGAGATCATCAATTTGATCCAGAAATTCTGATGATGTATTTATTATTCAAAAGACTCCATCCTATATTAACTCTTAAGTATTCAGTTTAGTCACATAATCTGCCAGGCCAAATGTGATATGAGATAAAGCCTTATGTCAGAATTATTCACGCTCTCTTCCTTTTCTGTAACAGGCATTTTTAGCTCTCTGAATGATGGCATTGAAGTTCACTATTCTTTTTGAGATAATGGCTGAACAGAAGATATCCATTTGGTTCTTCATCTGTCATCTTATTACACCCTGTTTTGTCTACTCCCTGGCAGGTAAGATGATCTTCTGTGTTAATTCATTAAACTAACTGTAGTTAGTTTTCTGTGTTTCAAAGACAATTAGAATGTTTGTATGGCTTTAATTTATTTGTGCAGATACCACGGATTACTAAATGTGAGCAATGAAACTTGCAGGAAGCATACTTATTAGAAGGGCTGCCATAATAAAAAGTTTGCAGAAAGACAGATCTGGACTTTAAATTTGGGGTTGTCTGTTCTAATTTGATATACAGAATGAAATCTGTTCTAGATTATAGAAAGTATATCAATTGTCTATTGTGCACAGATGATCAACATGCCTAGAATAATGAAAAACAAAATCCTATATTACTGACACCCTCTAAAATTCATAATTTTTCAGAAGCCCAGTGTAGTGGTAGTTTTCATAATACAGTGAGGTAGTTCTGCATATTCTGACTTCAATTTTTTATTAAAAATTATAAAATGTTTCATAAATAGAAGTGGGGCCATAAATGTTAAAACATTCTAGAGTTATATTGCTAGCATCTGAATTCAGAGGGATGTTTGCAATTGAAATTTTAGTTCAATTTTAAGAGATAGAAGTAGGTCTTTGAAAAGGTGAAATTCCAGCTGTTCCAAACAACTTTGAAATTTTTAAAGCTTGTTTCAGATTTCCATGCCATTTTAATTGAATGCTGGTTTTTAGTTGCTGTGATGAATTATACTGTTAGCATGAACAGAGCATGCACAAAATTTCGACCAGTATTTGAAAAGTGCAAATATTGTGTACTGATGTTTTGGTTATTTTCAAGGTAGGCTTTAGATCTTTCCCTACTTGAAGGGTCATAGGCTTGATACATCTAGGATACCATTTCAGGCATTGCCTCAATTTCACTACCATGAGACTATATTCCTTATTGTTGAGTCAAAAAATTTGATTAATACTGTGATGTAAGCTCATTTCCTTTAAGATATTAGTCCATGGCTCACAGGAATGATTTCTGGTTTAGAGGGAACACTACGTTATTCTATGGTTTTGAATACTGTTCTTTACTCAGCGTCTGAGTTTGATGGAGGATTTACTGATGCCTAATAAAAATCAATACCTTCACAATATATTTGCTGTGTGTCTCAAGAGTTTTATTTTTTTCCTTTGTGAAGGTATGAGGCTTGCGGATAGCACCGTAATGTCACACATGTGATTTTGCTCTGGACCTGCTGACATCAAACAAAACAATCAGCTGTGGTAGCCAAGCAAGTGCTGGACACTAGTTGATAAAAGAGTTGAGTCAATCAAGGAGAACAAATGTTCAGGTGATTTCTTGACAGGCAGGACCAAATGAGTAATGTTATTGTGTATTCTGCGCATCACCGTTGTGCACAGAAGCTAAAAAAAATCTTGGCACCAGAATGTACCTGCTGGCAAGTGCCTTAGAATGGCATTGGAAAGTTTTGTGCTGTGCTGGTCACAACTAAATGAGATAGGAAGAACAAAGAGGGCTATCATGATACTGCATGGAGTGTGAGCACACACTGACACTGTCATAGCAAGGTTAATCTGATCTCTCACTGAACTGTTCTTGGCACTGTTAGATTCTCACAAGAAGATAGCCTTTGGTGTGAAGGATTGTGAATCCAGGGCAGGTTCTAATAGTGCTGTTTCCATTCAGAGAAATTTCCTAATTTATCTTCTGGTACGGAATAAATACTTGCTTGCATGTTTCATCAAAAGCCACAGTTGAGGCCTACGACCATCTCTAAAGGTATGGCACCACCCTCCAATGTGGAAGATTCCTAGTTTTATATAATCAGAGGGTATTTGTTACTGCCAGTGTATTACTGCAAGGCTGAGTAGTACACACACTCTCTGCTCCTGGACCCGCACTACTTTGCATAAATAATTAATTGACGTTTTGAGTGGAGAGAAAATCTGCTTCTATCGTCTGGGGTTTATGGCACCCGTCTAGATTATATAAATCTGGTGTTGCAGTCTTTGCTCAGCCCCAGCACGTGGAACTTGCTGGAGGGTTTCTCATTTCAAATAGGTGTGAGAGCTGCTGGTAGTTAGTCTTAGCCAATTTTGCTTTTGAATATATTTCTTAGCAATTTAAATGTCAAAGTATCCAGAAAACATGTACCTACAGTAATCAAGATGAAATATAAGGGCCTGCTTGGAAGTGTTCTTAGTGTGGTTAAAAAGTGAAAGATACTGAAGAGAAAGAAGGAGCACAAGTGGAGTGATCAGGTCAAGTTCTAGGAGGTGTTCTTTCACACATGATGTTATCAAGAGGAATGGTGGCAGTGTCAGCAGTAATGGAGAATGTGTGAACTGGGAACGGTTTTTTGAGTAAAGATCATGAGTTCTCATTTAAATAACAAGACAGACTAAGTCCCAGAGTGAAGTTAACTGGGAGCAGATGTTGAAAGCAGAGTATTTAAGAAAGCAGAGTATTTAAGAAGTTGCTTTAGCACCTTTTAACAAAACACAGGGCTTCTCTGGAAGTATGTCTCCCCTTGCCTTCTGCGGTGCTGGATCCATAGTTCCAGGTTGTTCTACTCTGTAAATTGCCTTTGGTCTAGGTTTTTGCAATCCATGCTTCCTAAACAGACCTCCTACTATATTAACTTCTCTGGACTCAGGAAACGGATGGTTTTCCAGATACATTGTCTTTTGAGATGACTCACCCTATAGGCTTCCCCAAGTTCAAAGATATCAGCCAAAAAACCTGAGAGTATTCAGAATTCATGTATTTGACTGAGCATTGAGAGCTTTCAGACTTTAACAGATAGAAGTATTTGGGAAACAAAGAGCTAAGAACCTGAAACTGCACTGACCTGATATGTTCAGAATTGGGCCTGAAGTGATGACAAGTGTTCCGAGACTCTATAAGCTAAGGGGTTTTATCTGCTTTCAAATAGTTCATTTTTCTCACTGCAGGAAATTCTAAAAAAATTCCTAAAGTGAAATACATATGTTTTAGAAATTTAGTTTGCTTTAGAGTAAACACCTTGTTTTTTTAGCCAGTTCCATTTTCTGATAATCAAAGGTAGAAGCTGAGAACTGTTGCAATGACTGGCCATTTCTCATCAGTGGTGAATGTGCACTTACTTAACTGAAGGGAAGCAAAGATTACATGAATCAGTGCATCAGAGGTTTAGGCAGAGATCATCTGCAATGAGACAGGAGCATTATTTATTTTGCAGGTAAATTAGTGCTTGAAATGTTGTCTTGCAGATATAAACTGAGGAAAAAGCCGTAAATAATTCAGTCTTCTGCTTACTGATAGAACAGACAGTTATTATAAGGGTTGCTTTTCAGAGTGCACTTTGAGTAGTGCAAGGCAAATGAGAGCAGCAAATCACTCCTCAGGGAACATGTCAGTGATTGTCAGTCTACTGCTGAAAAAGTTATTTCATGCCTCTTACTGATAATATTTGACTCTTTTCCACTTCCCCTTGACATTTCTCCAACGTACTTCCAAGTTGCCTTTGACTCCCCATTAGATTCATGTCCCATTGCTAAGTCTGAATTTCAAACTTTTCTGTCATCTACTGCTTCCCATATAAATCAGTGAACTAAAGTGTATCTTCACTTGGCATAATAACCCATCACCAAAAGAATTCTGACTGTTTTTCAACTACAGCTTGTTTTGTTCTTCCAAAAGACTAATTAAGCGCTGCAAAGACCCTATATTTTATTGTGCTTAATGAATAGTTAGTTACATTTGGCTATGAGAAGAATCAATAGTGAAAAATGTCCCTCCGATAATTTATTTCTGAGAAAACTGTTCTACTTTTTACCTTGGGATTTGATAGTGCAGACCCAGACAGTGCCTGAGTTTGTGTCAGATCATGCCTTAGAAGGCAACTTGTCACTCTAGTAACTCTTCTGAATTGTGCAAAATGAGGCAGTAGTCCGGGGGTAAAAATGTCAAAAGCCCTTCTGCTTTTTGGGCAACCGAATTTCCAGAAATCGCTAGGACCTGAAACTTCAGAGAAGGCTAATAAAGCAAGAAAGCCAGTAAGACACAGAGCCTCTTAGTGTTTTGATGAGTACATGGAGATAGACAGCATGCCGAATTTCTGAGTGTGTAACTGGTATTTCATATGCACCAGGAAGGCTTGTGTGGGGAGATTGTGCAGAATAACTACTGCACCTTAGCTTCATTCCTAATTTGCTGGGCACTGGCTTTCCCATGATTAACATGTTAGGCTCTTCCGTCACTTTTGAAGTAACACTTAGGTTTTTAAGGAAGAAACACTAAATAATTTAAATATTGAATAGGCAAGTGGGGATATGTTTAAAAGCACAATAATTGGTATCAGCTGACATTCCTCTTCTCAGTATGAAAAGACAAGAAACTGTACCCTGTTAGGCACAAGTGGAGAAACTTGCTCTGCCAGGGGCTGGAGCTTTTCATGCTTGAATCTTGTAAAGGAGAAAGTACGTCATTAACTATGCGGCTCTTCAAGGTCCTCACTGGCACATAGGAAATAGAAAGTCCAAAAAAGTAGAGGCAGCCTTCCCAAAGACAACCTAAGTCTTTCATATAATATGAAGTGGGAGTGCTGGAGCTGTTACCTTTCCTGTTTGAGTTCTGACTGGCTCCTGGAAAATGATTTCCTCTCTAGCATCTTGATGACTTACAGTTATGATGTACCCCTCTCTTCTCCATCACAGTGATGCTAAGTTGTAAATTTTTCAACATGAACACATTACTGGTTCAGCAAATAAGCATCCCATGAATGCCAAGTACAACTTTTCCCACATGATTGAGAGAAGTGAAAAAACAGTCAAGCCCCTAAACCTTAAATTATTCATGCTGGGACATTTTCCAGAACAGTAGGTTCAAAAATGCATTTCTGAACTGAGGGCTAGAATCTACATTATTTAAAGCTTTTTATCACAGCATATGGAATTATTCACATTTTCTAAAGAGAGATAATAGTTTTCTTCCAAAATAGGAAGTGGATGGATATACTTTATACCTGTTTACCTTGTCTGTCTTGTCCCTGCTTGGATCTTAGAAGACCATGTCGTGCTACTGCTGAGTGTCTGACATTCATAAATAACTAATCTGAATGTGTTTTGTGATCACAGTACTCAGAAATGTGGAAGTGCCGTGTTTATGTTCCTGCACAACGGGTAGAAATACTTCGGCTCTTTCCCAGACCATCTTGTTTCTGAGCATGAGCTTCTCAGACACGAGTAGGTCCTTGTTTGTCTGACATTTTGAAAACAGTGCAAGACCTTCTATATATCAAATGGTTTCTGGTCTTGCAAGGCTAATGTGGAGCCTGACAATGTAGTTAAACTGATAATAAATGAGTCCAAGGCTCTTACGTTCAGAATCCTTTAGCACTCAAGGTTAATCTAGCCATGCACCACGTCAGCAGATCTTTGTCCCTCTCTCATGTTAAAATATGTAACTGGATACAACACTGTTGGGTAGATCAATACTCACACCCAGCTACTGTCTCGGGCAGCCACTTTTGGCAGTGTTACATGCCAGGGAAATAGATAGGTGTACAGGAAACAGGAACAGAAAGAGGAGAAGACTCATTAGAAAAATAGAGATGTTAATAAAAATAATTTTATATTGCTGCACAGTGGGAGTGATAGGAACTTAAGTTTTTTAATCTGGTTTAGTTTCTTTCTGATTGTGGCCTTTGGAAAACTTTTCACCATGACTTGCTATCGATAGTCATGTCGCCGTTTGTGGTTTTTAGAATTGATTCTTCTTCAGCAGAGGACTTGAATATGTGCTTAACAATGCACTTATGCATAACCTTGTTCATTTGGATCAACTTATATGCTTAAATCTTGTGATGAATCAGATTCCTGAAAGAAAATGAGAGAGCTGTTTCTTCGATTAAGGTTCAATTACTTCACTATTTTCTTTGTTTAATTTGAGGATGATATGAAGGAGTGTTTGAGATTACTTAAAACTATCACCAGCAAGGTTATTAGTAAAAATCAGACTGAATATTAAGCAACAGCGCGACAAAGTTTATTGTCAAGATTCACTCTACTACTTATTGGACAGTGAAGACACACCTAGGAAAAAGGGTAAAACAAAAAGCAACAAACAAAATCCAGTCAATCACAACAGAAATGAACCGAACACTATATGGGGGTGATGGTGTGTGTGACAAAAGGACAGTGAGGGCAAGGATCAAAGGAATATGGCCTAAAAGCTTGACAGCACGCAAACGTGACAATACTTAACTTATACCTTAAACTTAACAATTTAACTAAGGAACAACACTTAACTTTTACTTAACTAACGTATAACTTAAATTATAAGTTAACTGTAACAATTTAACAGAGGAATAACATTTAATATGTAGTCTAACTTAACTTATAATTTAAACTTAACTTAGCAAAAGAATAATGCTTAGCTGCATTTAATTTAGCTTATAACTTTTGACTTAACCTTACTTAGAGGCCTAACTTACTTAGATATCTAAGATACTTAAACATCTAAGAGAGCAGCATTTCTCCCATATTTGCCAAAGCATATGCACATGTTTATGCACACAAAGAGTCAATGCAAGGTACTGTGAAAAATTCCCCTCAAGGGTAGTGAAATACACACTCTGGATGCCCTTGCGTCTCCCCATCAAGCAGAGTGTTGAGCCTCAAGGAGTGGGTGTATCAGCCCAGGATTCATTGTTGTTTGGCAATCCTCTGAGTGCAGCAAACCTGAGAGCTCGCTGGCTTTGAGAGGCCCCCTCGGAGGGGGAATGCTGGTCGCA
This sequence comes from Dryoscopus gambensis, assembly GCA_013389985.1. NCBI lineage: Eukaryota > Metazoa > Chordata > Aves > Passeriformes > Malaconotidae > Dryoscopus > Dryoscopus gambensis. The sequence goes on from WEIT01025420.1 coordinate 178,244, forward strand.
GCCCACTGCAGTCCAGGAGAGCTCAAAGAACTCATTTTGGACCGCTGTTTATGGGTCTCAAGAGAGTGGGCCTTAGTCGTAACAGTGTTACATCTTGGCTACAGGTTGGGTCGACACTTTCTTGGAAAGTGTAAGAACAGGGATGTTGTGCCATTCAGGAAAGAGAAATAGTTTCCAAGGCTATTCATAAAGAAAACAGGAGCTCGTTAGACAGCAGCAGTTCCTGGGGGCAGACAGTGTTTCTGATAAGCTGGGGAGGAGCTGAGCCCAGGTGCTGATCATCAAGGCCGAGGCCTAACGAGCATTTCTGAGAGACCACAGTGTGGCCCGGAAAAATGGGGCTGAATGCACCACCACAAAGGATTTATTGAGGCTAAAGACAATTTAGGGCAAACAAGGCAAAAGTACAAACAGACATCAATTAAAAATCTTTTGCACATAATTCACACTATGGGAATGATTTCAGAGAAGTCACTTGATCTTACATTTGGCTTCCCATTTAATCTAGTTTCCCAGTGGATTGCAGCATAACTATATATCCACCATTTCTGATTAATCATTTGAAATATATATAACTTTGCACAAAATTGTGTGATAACCCTCTATCACAGTAATGACAATTCTGTGCTGAAACCAAATGTGTGTCATTTTTGTACATTCCAGGGAAAAAAAGCATTAATAACTATATCAGTAAGGGAAAATTTAAAATATTCTTGTTTTTAAATAAAGAATATTCCACAGCTCCTGTGTGGAAATAGAGATTGTAACTACCCTGTAAGATAACATGGAAGGCTGTATCTTGTAAAGTAAGAGTAAATGTTGATTTACAGGATTTTTGCTTTTTTACATACTAGCCATACGAAGACAGAATGATGCACCAGAGTCCAAGTGGTTTAGTGACCTGTATTTGAGAGACATTCGAGTAAATCACTAGAAAAGACTAACTGTAAAATTGCTGTATGCTATTCCCTTTGGGAATTTTCTGTTTTCTTCTACTTTTCTGTATTCAGATTAGATAAAGAATTGATTATGCAAAATGTAAAAATTAGAATATTGAAAAGACAGATAGCAGTCTTTACAAATAATTAAGCAAATTGCTGGAATGGTCCATTTCAGGTTCTTTGCAAAATAACACTGCAGATCAGTTATAAACTAACCTCCTGTGTACTTCCTCTGCAGTTGTCCATGAGTAGAAGAAAACAGACATATTTGAATTATTGTAGTTGTTAAATGTTAACTGTGAAGTAATGTGTAATTATTAGTAGCTGCATTTCCCAATAAACACAGTAGTGTCTTGTTCCCATCTCCATATTTTCTGCCATATGATACAGAAATCCTGATTCAGATCATCAGCTCTTTCCTTATCAATTTGCATTCACTGCCTGGGTATTACATATCAGCCTTGTGATTCCCCATGCTGAAAAGTAGCAACAAAAGTCAGAGGAAATGTATTGCACTGGGTTTTGTCTACTGCAACTTGCTCCAGTAACCTGGTGTCCTGGAAAACAATGCATCAGCAGCCAATCCTCACCTCATCAGTGCCAATCCAGGAAATTCCTAACTTTCTGAAGCTATCCAAGTGTAGAATGGATAGAAAAAAGAAAATATCATAATTGAACCTAGAAAGAGACATTAAAATTTAGTGGTGATGAGACTGACTGTTAAATGAAGTACTTCAGTGTAAAAATGATGCCTTACTTCAGCCACAATGTGCCAGCTGCCTGGGGTTACCGTTTTCTTGGTTCCCTTATGACATAAAATTGCTAAACTCAACAAGTGTCTTCAGCTCTTGACATAGTCCCATTTGTCATATTTAGTATCAAATTTAATCTAGCACTAAATTCTGCTTTGTAAATGGATTTAGGACAGCTCTCCAGACTTTACTGTCACATGAAGGCAGATATCCAGAGAGACAGAGGTAAACCCCCAGGAACTTTGTAGATATATCTACTTCTTTTTATCACAGTAATATCAAAGCAGCCCAAGAGCACTTTGCCTTTCCCCCAAGAAACTACCATAGACGTAACACCTGCATTCTCCCTTTTTCGCAGTGTTCAAAGTTTCATTCCTGGGATGCTCTTGCCATATATCTCTGCATGTCTCAGGCTCCTGATGCTCAGATCGCAGACTGACCAAGTGACCATACTGTCCCCAAACCTACTCAACCTTCTTCTTGTCAGCAACAAGCCCATTAAAAGGACAGATAATAAGACCCTCTAGTATGATGAACTGAATGAATAATTTCCCTCTGTGTGTTTTTAAGTGAACATGTGTAAACTGGAAGGTTACATGGGTAATTCAAGGCATATTTAACGTACAATAACTGCATTTGATTTTGACGAATCAGTCCCTTCCCTTCTTCCTACTAATGTTAGGATGACTTAGATCCAGCTTTGCTCAAGTTATTCGTCTTTCAAATATGAAGTCAGAATTTGTCTGCTATACTGTAAAATTTGTATCTGTTGTAATTTAGCGCCAGTGCAGTTAGGACATTACATGTCATTAAAAAATTTTAATAAAATTATATTAAGAAAATACTGAACTAATGAAATTTGCTCACTAATAACAGGCAGTGATTAGGGTTTTGGAAATAAGACACAAGAAGGGGACCTATATGGTGGCATATCAGAAAGTTTTACGCTACCTTTATATTTATAGATAAGCATAATTTCCCTATCAAAGGGGAGAAGGAAGTGAGGGAGGATTGGGAGCAGGGCGTATGGCTTCAAGGCCATTTGAATAGGCAAATGGTTAGGAGATGGACAAGGGTGAAGTGCAGGGAGATCCATAGAAGAATGACACAAGCATGATTGGCTGTTGATATGGTTTTAGTTGTTCTTTTTATTGCCTAAGTAATGAAAAAGGAGTGCATATGGGCTGGAAAATCTCTTTGTCTCTTTGTTCTATGTGAGCATGTAGCATGCAAATTTAAGCCATTTGAAAGCAAGTTAATTTTTACATGGAAAGCTAGTTTAATTTTCCATATGTTTATATGGAAAAGTTTGACATTTCCTGAATTAAACATGTATGGAATTAGGATGCACTAAATAAGCCTTTTTATTGTGCCTTCCTTTTCCCTCTTCTTGAGAGGTGTTTCTTGATATGACTTGAAAAGAACTGTGTCAGGTGCTTTGTGATTATTATTTTCAGACATCCTTTTGATAACTTTTTCTCTGAATATGTTGGATATTTTGTATTATGATCTCTCCCAGGCTTTTTCAGGAGTATTAAGGTCAGTTAATATAATTTTATAGTGCATCTGTAAGTAGTGGCTTACCGAGTGGCTTTCAGATCAATGTATCTTACTTAAATAGTAGTTCTTTCAGATGGTTCAATTCATAAGACAACTTCTTTCACACAAAAGGTGGAAGCCTATAACCCTGCTCCTATTTCATGCTTTGCACTGGGACAGGTCTTCATCAGTGAACAAATTCATATCACTAAACTGACAGAAAACTAAGCCAGAAATCAAGAATTCAATAGATTTCCACTCTCTTTAGCTTTAGCAGCTACCTAAGAAGTCGGGACAAGCACGAGCGGTGGTGTAGGAAAGCCTAGAGGGGAAATTACACTGCTCAGCTTCAAAGTGTCACTTAGAGAACAGATGACAGGACCACCTTCCAGAGGGAAAGGTTCTTATACAGGATCCATGATCTCATCAGAGATTTTCTTGACCTTTGCACAGACTTCCTAATACATTTTAGCACTGTTGAAAGGTCTGAGTCTTGTTTTCAGAATTCACTGAAGAATGCCTCTAATAGTCAGGGGACAGCTTTTGCTCCAATTTAATATATAAATCACAAGAAAGATATCCAAAACGTAGGGCACTGTTTGAGAGGTCAGATAGTCCAGCCTCTTGTCTAAAGCAGGACCCAAACATAGGAAATGTGCTCTTCATCGCATCCTCAGTTTACCTAATACATCAGTTTCCTTCTTCTTTCCCTACTTCTCTTTTTCATGTAGGTACAACTTCAGTGAGCTGATGCTTTTCCTTGTACTCTTAGTCTGCCCTTCCTCACTCTGCAAACATTGTCACACAGTCTTGGTACTTCACTTAAAGTGTGAACATTTCTTGCCCATCTTTTCACAACCCCTTTCTCTTCTCTTTTCTCCCATGTGCTGTTTCATATCACTGGTCCACACTCACCTTGTGGCTCAGAATGAAAGGTTTATTGTTTGCCATACCTGAAACTCAGTCTGCACATCTTATTTTCCTCCGACAGACACCTGAAACCACATTCATAGTAGGTTGCAGCAGTAGTGCCTTTATAAAGCACATTTGATAGGTGTGAGAAGCAGGCGTTCACTCGGTATAATTACTAGTGCTGGAAGCATTAAAAATGCATGCCATGAAATGCCTAAGTGCTCTGTAACATCGTTTGAGTCCTAAGGTGAAGAGTCAGCTGCATATGATATGGGTATTTGCTGCTAGAAGCTGTTGTTATTCTGTATTCATATCTAAGAACTGCACAGAATGTGCCATTGGGTTTCTGGCTTAGTCATTCCAATCTCTGAGCAAATACGTGAATCTTGCCTTTTCAGTCTGAAATTAGTTCTTCTTTTGGTCTAGAAATATGTAGATTTTTATATCATGTTGTGCTTTAAAATAGGAAAGAAAGAAGACCATTGTTCAAAAGCTCTGCCTTTCTAGCTGCTCTTCTTTGCTTGTTTGAAAGCCTTCTCATTACATGAATTAGTTTTTAAAAATTAAGTTGCCTGATCATATGTCTCACAGCATATCAGCGTCTTCTGGACCTGCTCCTATCCTCAAGGGAAAATGATGATTTTTTTCCCCCAAATTTGAAGTTGAAAGGAAACTTGCTTTTTATCTGTAACCAATCTTTTTCTAGTGCTGTAAGCCAGTGTCTTTCTATGAATATGGAATTCAGGAACAATAAAAAAGATATCTGCAGAAAGAGTATTTTATGTATATGTGGCTCTGAACTTGAATGGAAAGTGAACCTGTTAGCAGTCATGTTACTCCTTTGTTCTCCCATGAATTTGCTTATAAGTGTCCATACTGTTATTTCAGTCTCAGTAGAGACGTGTGAGAATTAGTAACTGTGTTGTCTCAAAATTTTATCTATATGGAGCATGTACTGCCTCCTCACAGAGTAATTGTGTACCTAGAATGCATATTTGACATTTTCAAAGAAAAAAAAACTAGTTACATCCTGGATTTACTGAGAAGAATTTTCCCAGAACATTCCACCTTTGCTCTTAGTCTTGCTTCTTAGACCCCAAAGAGCAATCTTGTATGCTTGGGGGAGATGAAGGAGAAAGGAATGCAGCAGGGCTGGGCAGACCCTGCCACCCTCACAACAGCATCAACAAATGAAGGATAAAGATTAAAAAATATGGTTTGTTGTCAAACCTGTTTTACATTTATTCACCTTTAAGTGCTTGACTTTGCAAACTGAAATTATTTTCAGTGTAGGATCNGGATTTTTTTGTCTGATATAGTAAAGATTCTTTCTAAATACGTAAAACCACTGGAGATGATTAGGCCGTAAGATCAGGAATAACTGTGGGTAGTTGTTTTGGATGTGGACCTTTTTGATTAGAATTTGTTACTCACTGTGAAGTAGGTTGGTCTCACTATATTTCTAAGGCGCATATCTTCAGTTCCTAATTATCTCCACATTTGGTCTAAAGAGTGACAAATAATTAATTTCATCAGAGAAGGCACATAAGGTAGTACTAGAGGAACAAAATTTGAGTTACTTTTGTTCTTGGAAGGCAGGAGTCAGTGAAGGACAGACAGCACTTTTGTTACCTGTACTGCTCCAGTTTTGCTGAAGCACATAGAATTCAACTTTGGGTGACTCACTATTTGGCCTTCACATTTTGATTCTGCAATGTGTGATGCAAATTCGTCTTCTGATGTATTCCTAGACATGTTCAGTTTGACTGCTAATTAAAAAATGATTGATTTGAAACTCTGTTCTGTTTTCAGAGGAAGGAAACAAAGGTTATGGACCTGTTTTTGAGGAGCAACCTATCGATACCATCTATCCGGAAGAATCTTCAGATGGACAAGTTTCAATGAACTGCAGAGCTCGTGCGATTCCTCCTCCTACTTACAGGTAACATCTCTTGTTTTGATTTTCAGATCTTGCATATTTTATTCAGCAGCTATTTCAGATTGTGTTATTAAATGATTGACTTCTTAAAAGGTTGGAGCAAAGTCTTCAAGGCAGGGAAAAATGGGGAGATGTGCAATTTTTGAGTAAGACGCAACCTAGATTCCATTTGCCAAAATGTCTAATCAGTGCTGAAAACAGTATATGGTGTTAAATGTTTTTGCCTTTTGAAAGAAATACTGATCCAATTGTTAATTAAAAAAAAAAAAGTGACCTTTAAAAATATTTAAGAGGCTATCTTTCCAGCTTAGGCTGAGGTTGACTGAGATTTGAGTCTTTGTTCTTGATTCAGAATGACTTTTCAAATTCTATTTTGCTTTGAAAGGAGAAGTATTTATTGTTGAACCTGGATATTCTACATCCCATGTTGCTTTTGCGTCCACTGTGTTGTAGAGCAGTGATCAAGAATGTGTCAGCTATGCTACTGAAGACATGAAAATCTTCATTCTGAGAAAGCATTTCAACTAGTTTTAATACAGGTTCCCACATGACCTCTTTCACAATAACTATATTATTGTAGAAAGCCATTCTTCTTTGTTGTGCATTCATATAAGTTTGTCAGCCATTATCTGCTCATTGTATAAAGAGAAATGCACTTAAAATTGTTAGTATTAAGACTGTGACTAAATTACAACCTAATAATGGGCAGAAAACCGCTGTCATTGTACTACGGACAGACACAATTTCTTGCCAGCAAAAAAGATCCATTTCAGTAAGTTACCCTATGACCTGCCCCAAGTACTCACTTATGTGTGTTCCCAGACTGGTTTCTAGAACAGAAAAAGCGATAAAGTCTGCTGGCTCTTCCTTTAAATCAGCTACAGTATTGCGATCAACTATGGTATTCTTTCTAAAAATATGCTAACAAGTTGTCTACCTGTACAGAATCACCATTTGAATATGATCCTGCTACATGACATTTTGTTGGCACTTACTTCCTCTTGCCATGCTTGGAAAGTGTGGAGAGATTACATATGCTAAGATTTGATACCCTTTGATGTACTTCCCCATCCCTTCCAGTTGATCCTGAGACTCCCCCCACCCTGTCTGCAGGACTGTAAACACACCATCTATAGACAATTACAGGCTCTAAATAAATTTTGACATTCTTCATTATTTATTGTGGGCTCAGCAAAATCGTTCTCAAAGAATTGCATTACATCTCCAGACCTGTTTAGGAACAGACCTGACAGTTAGCACTGATAGCTGATGTGACAATAATTGCAGTTCAGAATAAGGCCACTTTTCTTGTTTTCTGACACCATTATTTTTAATATACCTCAATATGTTATCTTCAGCTCAGCCTTCTAACAGTTGTTGAGCAAAAATTCCTCTATCTCAGAGGTAAATAAGTTCTTCCTGCCATTTTCATTGCAGGATAAGCTGTCCACAGGGCATTTATACTTAGATATTTCTGAACAGAGGATATATTTATTTTTTCTAACAGAGACATATAATATGTCTCACAGGACTGAAGTGATACCTCTAGAATTCTATATGATCAAAATGCTATTTGCTGCATCTTTAAAATTCTGCTATTTCATTAGATTTTTTTCTTGATTTATTTTTTTGTTCATGCCCCTCTTACTATTGTTTCTTTCTATGACAATTGCAAGTTCCACTTCCAAATGTGAACTCTGCATATTTTGGTACATCTTCAGTAGTGAATGAACAGGTAATATGTGTGTTCTCATTGTCAAATACTAATGCCTAACGTTACCCTATGAAAAGATAAAATTTGTGCTGAAATAATTTTATGATCTTTAAATGTATTGGAAGTTGCATCCTTGCTATTTGTGCGTAGGAACGAGGCAGCTCCTTTCTAAGGTTATGGGCTCCCTCTTGTGGACACAGTAATAGACACAAATATAAATCATGAGTACTGGTTCCTGCTCCGTGTTTTTTAACATTTTTTTAAATAAGTAGAAATCGGTGAAGGCCAGAACTGGGCCACCAGTTTCTATCTTAATCCCTCAAGTGCAAGTTGCAGCAATTCAGTGAATTGGCCGTGGGGTTTTGCCGTAACTAAGGGGACAGTGTCCAGCAATTTTCTGGATGTAGTAAGTAGGTCTTACATGAAGCATGCCACAGTTTTTGCACTGACTTTACTGGCACGTTATGTTTTATTAAGCATTTTCATTATCTGCAGCAGGTTTACAAAATCTCCCATTACCCCATACTTTAAAGGTGCAGAGGGAGTATGTTTTTATCCAGTCTGTGCTTAGATAATTAATTGAGATATGTTTAAAATACGTATGTTTGATGACTGTTTAGCTTGTTCACAGACAGCTCAAGCATCCCTTACTGCTTGGCCAGCAATTATGTTTTAACAAACTATGTCACATCTCCAAGAAGGCAGAACTGACACTGATATGTTTGAAAGACCTCTGGAGTTCAAATCTGTGCCTCTCACTAAAGGAAAACTTAAAACTTGTATAAAAGTATATTAATAACTTCCTGTATCATTTATCATAATTTATGAGTTATTTTTCACATCATATTTCTTACTAGGTTTGCTTTTTGGGGCTAAATCTTACATCTGGCTTTTCTTTTTTAATAGGTGGAAACTCAACAGCTGGGATATTGATTTAACAAAGGAGCGCTACAGTATGGTGGGAGGCAGACTTGTAATCAGTAATCCAGAGAAATCAAGGGATGCTGGAAAATATGTCTGTGTAGTGTCCAATACCTTTGGAACTGTCAGAAGCAGTGAAGCCACTCTGAGTTTTGGATGTAAGCTGTTGTTTATGTCAAAATACAGAAAAATTATGGTTGGCTAGGAATGCCCAGTGTTTTACAGTGCGGTGTCATCTGCTAATGTGTGCTGTAGCTGAATTACTGTGTAAAAACAGTCTCTTAAGTGCCTTGGTCTGCAGAGATTGACACAAAATAAATTTGTAAGCATTTTATATTCTTTAGCATTCACCTGACATAACATAACAGCCTTCCCAGGGAGTTATTGTTAAATTATTAATTGAAGAGACTCGTGGAGCCAGACCTGGAGATAATAATGTCCAGACTCTTTTTAAATCATGGTAGGACCTGAGGGGAAATAGTCACAGAAGAAAGACACGAGTGAGGGCATATGGTGATGAGGTGCTGCCACAGTGCAGCACAGCTGCAGGAGGAAGGCACGGCGCTTGCTAGTAAAGCATGCCCCGACTCCTAAGCTCAATGGAGACCCTGCTGGGGGAAATTTCTGTCAACTTCTGACAGCCATGAGCTGGTCTTATGTATACATGTACATGTAGAGACCTGCACATCACCAAATACATGCATTGTAAAAAATTAATGTCCTACATGAAGACTAATGCAAAATTTTACGGACAGTGTTTGGGATTTTTGTTTTATTTTGCCTTAAGTTGCCTTTTGCCCTGGATATATTTTTTCATCAGATGGCAAAGAAAGGAATTGCAAAAAAAGGAATCCACTCTAACTGGGGTCCATTCACAAAGCCCTGAGTGCCCTGACACTAAGGGTTTAGTCATCCTCTTGTCACTTAGCAGCCTCCATAAGCAGAATTCACTCCTTGCTGCAGAAGATCGGATGTAGTGAAAAGTTCAGCTTTCTGATTGTACTTACAAGACTGTGGGACCACAAGTACTAGGGAAAGTCAGAAGCTATAATGAGCTGACGGATCATATAATAGTTGATATAGTCTTAGTCTGTGTTTACCCAGTGTATTTTCCAGAAAAAAATTGAAGGCCGGTTTGTTACTTCCTTTTAATGGAGAAAACATCAACATTCAGTTTTTGGGATATTTATTTATACCTAAAGCAGGCTTCTGTGGTGTGAGTCCTGAATAATCAATAGGATAAAAAAATTATACCAATAAATATAATAGATAAGAAAAATAGAATCAAAACAGTCTGAGGCATGTTTTCAGCCTTCCACCTCACTGGCTGCATGAGATGAATGTTGATAGTGTACTGAAAAATTATGGTGAACAGAACCCTAATATACCATGTTTCAATACATAAACTATAATAGGATAAAGATGTAAGGAATATAAATGAAAAGATAGCTGGAAAATGAAAAATATCTGTTAAAAAAAAGTCTGCTTTCGTTCTTCTTTATACTGTTGTATTTCTTCCTTTCTCCTTTTAATGATCTAGTATGAAAACCATTTCTTTCTACAGTCACTGTTTCTAAACAACTGAATAGAGTTGCTAAAATTAATATAGAAAATGTCTGATCTTTAGTGTAAGTTTTTGTTCTTTTGCTTGTGCATAAACTGATTGAAAACTGTCAACAACCATTTAGAAGAGTTCAAAAAAATCTTGACCAGCTGTAATTTTGTTTTGCTGCCAAATTTACTGAAACTATGGAAGAAAACCCACATTCTCTCACATACTTCATCAATTAATCCATCTGAGAATACTGTACATACTTTTTAGATCGAGTGCCTTAAAACTCATTAAAATATTTTAAACCTAACTACTCTTAGGGATACAGTCTGCATCACTTTTTTTTCCCCCGGCATTTACAATTATGATGACGAAAATAACGTAAAAAAAAAATTAATTTGATAATAAAAAATAGGCAAAACTGACATTAGGGCTCAACAGGTTCCTAACTGCCATGTATTGATGTATTTCTATACTAATCTCTGCAGGACTGAAAATAATGATAATAATAAAAAGTTATTGTAGTTAAAATCCCTATTCTCCTCCCCTTGTTTTTTTTAAAACTAGATCTGGATCCCTTTCCACCCGAGGAACGTTATGAGGTTAAGGTGCGAGAAGGTGTTGGAGCAGTGCTTCTTTGTGAGCCCCCTTACCACTACCCAGGTAATTCAGCTAAAAGTGTTTCATTTTCAATGTCTTAAGAGTAAAAGGCAAATTAATATTTATTGTTGCAAGTTTCCTTTATATTTACTTAAACAATAGCTTTTATGCAGCTTGAGAATCACCATTTAGGTTAAGTTTCTGGTTTGAATATGTTTTTTGTTGACCATATATAAGGAATATTGTTGAATTTTCAAATAGGTTTTGATACTAAAAATAGATTTACTCAGGCTAATCTGCATAACAGAGGGGAGACTTGGCTTACCAATCAAAAGACCTGAGTACGTGTCACTCTGTCACTGTGTCATCCCAAACTTTCTGCTGGTCTTGGACAGCACCCAGATTCATTACATCTAGTAAAGTCACCTCAACTGCTATGATCATGGGCTTCTGTTAAAATCATGGAACAGCAGAAGCATCCCCAGAGGGTCAGAGATAAGGTTATTTATTCTCTGGAAGTGACTTTTTCTCATTATTAGCTACTGAAGAGTTCTGCAGGGATTATACCCGTAATCTCAATCATCTGGAGTTCCATCATAAGGGATGAAATTGGCTGTTAGCATCTCTTCTACCTTGTAAAATGGAGAAATGATTTAGTTTTCATGCTCAGTTTAAGCATTCCAAGGAACTGAAGAGCAGAGACATATTACTAGTTAAAATATTCTAAGGTTTTGTCTGAATCACAAGACTGGTAAGGACTTCCCAGCTTCTCAATTGCATAAGGTCAAGACCCAGCCACCTCTCTGATCCCATCCCACTGCAGTTCCTGTGGGATGGTTGTGCCCAGGGCAAGGTGTGCATGAGGTAGCCAGGTCCCCAGTAACCTGCACTCATGGCAGCAGTGCCCCAGTGTTCAGTGTAGCCAGGATTGATCTGGCTACTGAGGTGTGTAAATCTCTCTCACATAGCTGCCTCTCTGAAAAAGAGATCTATAACTTAGAAATCAGAGCCAAGTGATTTATATGCAGACAGTATTCTGTGGTTTAAATAGCTAATAGTGTTGGGTTTTAATATTGACTGAAATATTTTCCTCCAGATGACCTCAGTTATCGCTGGCTTCTAAATGAGTTCCCAGTGTTCATTGCTTTGGACAAACGACGATTTGTGTCACAGACGAATGGCAATCTCTACATAGCAAATGTGGAAGCATCAGATAAGGGCAATTATTCATGTTTTGTGTCCAGCCCTTCAATAACAAAGAGTGTATTCAGTAAATTTATTCCACTTATTCCCCAATCCGATCGTAAGTATTTATTGGAAATACTATGCACATGCAGTATTTTAACTCTTTGTATTATAATTTTACTAATTCATAGCTACTTTCATTTCTGTAAGGAGAATTATATGGCAAGTTATAATGGCTACTGCACAATGATACTTGGTGTTCCAGAGGTCCAAATCATTCCCATCCACAGTGAAAACTTCATTAAGGAAATCTCCATGGATTCATTCAAAAATTTCCTTTCAAATCATTGAGAACAGTGTTCTTATCCCCAGACTCTCCATCTCTTTTATGTGATAAACCCCTGATCTCATTCCAAAATCTTCAATATCTATTCTGGTCTTGGCATTGGTTCAAAGGAGTATGACTGTAAAACAGAAACTTCATGTAAATGTTGATGAACAGCTTCAGGATTTACTTTTTCTTCCCCCAGAAAATCCCCCATGAAAGAGGAAAATCCTTTTCTCCTTACGAAACTTCCTATCCAGTGGTGGCCTAAGAGCTTTTTGTCTCACGGTCAATCTCCTGAGAGACCTCTGTGGCTTTGTGTTACTGGTTTATTTGCCATCGTTTCTTCAGGAGAACTGCATGTTTTCCAAACAGGAACCAAGTTCCCTTTTGCCACTTCAGACTGTCAGTCACTAGATTCTCATAAACTGATCATCAATTTTTCAGGGACTCTTTTATCTGTAAAATTTTCCATATTACTGATTGCATTTGAGTGATTTCAAATTGGTGATCTTTGACCAGACATTACGTGGCCAGTATTCCCACTGCCATCTTCATGTACAACTGCAAGAGGATTCCTACAGGGATTGCTAGTAGGGAGATTTGATTACATTTACATCCCTGTGCTCTCATTAAACTGTAGATATGCTTGCTCTAGCTCCTTCATACACTTACTGAGATAAAATTGAGCTTAAATTCAAAATAATTCAAAATATTCTATCCAGTAAAAAATCTGTGGAAAACAGAGACTCAGATTTTGTCTACCCACACACAGAGTGCATGATCATGCTTCAAATGCCATTAGAAATTCTGTAAAAAAAGTTAGGATTTGTCATCCAGAGAAAGATGACTAGTTGCTGAGTAAAACAATTGTGCCTTCTAGTAAAAGTTCAGTGCTTAGTCAGACCTTATGAACTGACAGCCTGTTTATTCAGTGTAAAGAAGAATTTTGTCTAGAATTTCAAGAAAAGTTTTATTGAACTGTGGAAATTTTAACAGCTGTATAACTTTCTGACATGCCTTTTCTTAGAATCTTTGTTTTCATATTAGGAGCAAAAGTATATCCTGCTGATATCAAGGTGAAGTTCAAGGACACATATGCTCTCCTGGGGCAAAATGTGACACTGGAGTGTTTTGCTCTTGGAAAGTAAGTGTGTTTTAAAGTTATTGTGCACCATGGTTTGCTTTCATATTTGAGGGAATGAAAATACACATTTAATGATCCAATGCTCTTTTTGTAGTCTGCAATTTAACAGCCAGTTCTTGAACATGCTGATTTGTACTTTACTGTACCTTTTAAAGTCCGGTTCCTGAACTCAGATGGAGTAAATACCTTGAACCCTTGCCAGCCTCTGCTGAGATAAGCATGTCTGGTGCAGTTCTTAAGATCTTCAATATTCAGTATGAAGATGAAGGACTTTATGAGTGTGAAGCTGAAAACTATAAAGGAAAAGATAAACATCAGGCAAGAGTTTATGTACAAGGTAGGAAGAACAATTTTATTCTTTATGTGTGTTGCTTTTACTTATTTTGGAAATATCTATATTTTCACACTTGATGTCAGTGGTGATTTGCATTATCATCCTCACACACTGCTGTTCAATTTAATAGAGCAGAATCAAAATTCTTGCATTCTTGCATTCTTCTGAGTTAAGATCTTCAGTAAAGTGCTAGAGCTTCAGGAGATCAAACTCAGAATTAGTGTGGGAAGGTTATTCCTGCTTATAATAAGGAAAGATTGGTTTGTTTGGTTGGCAAAAACAAAAATGCTGGACTGTTTTCAATATTAATTTCTTACATATCCTGGCTGGACCAAGAGAATAATTTCTTGGAGATCCTTCCAGTACGTACACGGTTTTGCACAATTTCATGTCATTTAACTATCCTTTTTATGGTGCTACTGTGCAATTTCCACACTGAATAATCTACAGATCAATATAAGTGGTGATATCTTTGGTCAGTCAGGAACCATTATTTGAATTCCATATATTCTTCTCGTAAAAAATAATTTGAAGCTATTTTGAATCTACGTTGTAAGACAAAAACTTCTTCTTTCTTTTTTGTGCTGGTGCGTTGTTGAGTTATCATCATTACTTTGTGTTGCCTGTTTAAGTATCATGGAAAAAGCAGTGGAATTGATGCAACATTAAGCTGATTAAATAGGTATGTGCTGTATTTACAATGTATCATGTATTTTATTCTGCAGCTGCTCCTGAGTGGGTAGAACATATCAATGACACAGAGAGGGATATAGGCAGTGACCTGTACTGGCCTTGTGTAGCTACTGGCAAGCCTATCCCAACAATTAGGTGGCTGAAGAATGGGGCCTCGGTGAGTGTTTTGCTGTAGGTAACACAGGTTTGAGTGGTTAGCTCATGAAAACAATTTTTTGAAGCATGCATTCTTAAAAGTTAAAGGAAAATTAATTATAATGATCCAAATATTTGCTGATTCCACTTGCATGAGGCATTAAAATCTATTTTTTAAAGTTTCATCTCAATCTTCTCTTATTTCTTCAGGCTATTTAGTATTTAGCTTTGAATTGTGAACTTAACTTTTGACCACATGTTTAGGAGATGGATATTCCTTTTTCTCCAGGCCTGTTTAAGTAAATGCTTTTCACTCTGGATAAAAAATGTCTATCAGCTTCTCTTTAAATTTAATCCTTTTTACCACATTAAACATGAATGTGTCATTAAAAATATAAGACAAAATAGAGTCAGTGGAGATATGACAAGAGAGAATATTTTTTAAATTATCAAATGGTGTTTCTATATCCTCTATTTTTTCACTTTTTTTCTAGAGACCAAGTGTTGCAAATATTTGGGTGATGTTTAGAAGAAGTTTAAAGAAGTACTGTTTGATGATTTAATTCTGTTACATTGCATATTTGGTTTAAACAAAGTAGGTTTTCTGTCCTAGAATCATGGAATCACAGAATGGTTTGTGTTGGAAGGTGTCTTAAAAGTCGTTTAGTTCCAAGCCCCTAGCCATGGGCAGGGGCACCTTTCACTAGGCCAGGTTGCTCAGAACTCCATCCAGCCTGCCCTTGAACAATTCCAGGGATGGGACATCCACAGCTTCTCTGGGCAAAATCTGTTCAGGCATTTCAACAGTGTATTTAAAGCCTATTGCTTATACTATATGAAAAGCCATTAAAAAACCAAGAGAATATGAGGGCACTGTGGATCCAAAAAATGCTGCTAGCATGGATTTTCCTGCTTCTTCCTGTCTCCTGAGAGACTTTTCTTTCTCACAGAAGTTATCAGTAGAAGTTTTGTAAACTATAGACACCTGCAACTTTGTTAACACTTGTTTGTGGTACAACAAAAAAATATTTTCAGAATAGATATTGTAAGATTTCAGCCAGTTATCCTAAGGGGTGGCTGAGGCATTGACAAATCACACTATGAAGTAAAAGTCTATAAAAAGAGCTGTAAATAATAAAATAAATCACTTCTGCTCCTGAGCTCCTGGCTGCCTGCTGTCTTCTCCTCTCCACCGCAGGAAGGACAAGAATAGCCTACTACAGGGCACAATGCAGCTCTGCATTTCTTGAGCTGTGGTGACTCTGATCTTGACAAGCAAACAAAAAAAGGCAATGNGCAATGAGGTGGCTTGGTTTTTGACTGTATATCTTAAGAAAAATGTGTGATGTTGGAGGGAGAACAAGGATATTACTATCTGCTCTATGGAGGTGGCTTAAACCAGGAAAAATATTTTTGTCTAGCTTTGGTAGTTATTGGAAACAAATAATTTAACAAGTGAGTTGCTTTCTGATCCCTGCTGAACGTGGCTTCACTGACAAAATCAGCATAGTAGGTTGCAGAACACAGTGTGTAGGTCTCCAGTAGTACACCAGATGATTTTGGTGTGTGTTACTGTGATGATAAGATGGTTTCCAAATGGAAGATAGCAAAAATATGTTAATTGCCTTGAAAATATAATTTGTTTCTAAATCAGATAACTTGTAATTAGGCTTTTCATTTAGCACACAACAAGGATTCGTTTTAGAAAATCTGATTTAAATGTTTTCACATAAAACAGTCAGAAAATATGTTTCCTTTAATCTGTTCTCTTTTCAGCTAAGTAGTATTCTCTTAATCTTCCTCTGCTCCATGCACTCCAATGTACTTAGATACAAGGGTTGAGGATTTCAGC